>PVJL010000970.1:35604-315168 GCA_004026885.1 Lyroderma lyra | reverse complement strand
GCTAAGTGAAATAAGCCAGACAGAAAAAACAAAGAACTGCATGATTTCACTCATATGCGGAATATAAAACTGAAAGCAAAGAAAAAAAGAAATGAACAAACAAATAACCCATGGACACAATCGATAGTTTAATGTTTATTTGGGGACGAGTGGGTTAGGGAGGGGAGAAAGGGGAGGGGGTGGGAGAGGAGGGGGGGGGGAAGCTAAATATAAGGTGATGGAAAGAGAAGTCACATTAGGTGGTGAACTTATTATACATCATGTTGACAATGCACTGTAGAATTGTATGCCTGAAACCTATGTAATCCTTGCTAACAGATGTCACCCCAATAAGTCTAACAATAAAAATGAATTAAAAAAAAAAGAATGATAGAGGGGAGATACCATGTGAATACACGGAAGTGGTATAACCAAATATATGTAATGTAACAAAAAAGTATTATAATGGAGGCAAAGTTTATCAGCCCACCCTGATATAAATAAATTTTATATTATGAAATATAATAATTAAAGTGGTTGCCTAATAACTTTTGAGTTTAGCATTGGAAGCCCTAGGTAGGTATCATGTAAGCCAAACAAATCTTAAACAAAGAGGTAAAATGAGAAATCATAAATTATATTTGAATCACTTATAACAAATAAAATGGTAACTTGAAACAGCTAGGCAGAAATCAAGCTTTTATTCACATGTATGAAAGGTATGAGCTAAAACAAACTATGTAGGCCAAAGCTTGGTAAGATGTCAATCACAGTCAACCAGTGGACTACCAAGCAATTTTGGGGTAACCATCTAAATAAGAAAATAGATAACTAGTGGATCACAACACTTGGAGCAGTAGTCCTTGCCCTGAACAAGTCTTCCCAAGCCTGATCTAGGCCCTCATTTTGCCACTGTCCCCCTCAAACCAAGCTTGAGGCCAGAACTACCAAACAATACAGGCCCATTCTATAATATTCTATATCTACTGATTCATAAAGAACTCAAAATTGTAACTAACCAGAAGTTTCTCTCTTGAGGCATATAATTAGATAATAATTCAAAATTGACACCTCTGAAATCTCACCAAGATGTATCAAAGCTCTCAGAGGTGTTTGTACCCATACCCCAAGTAAATAATTACAGGTGACTAAAAGGATTTGATAACATGACTCTTAATCACAATAAATTGCATACATCCTCAATGTTAAATAATGGATTTATTAAATATATGTGGTACAAGTATATCTCCTAATATCATGCAACATTTAAAGGTATTTTTCAAAAATTAAGTAGAATAACATACATGATATAATAATGGAAAGACATAATGTTATCAAACAATATGTATAATAGTATTATATTTACTGAAACTATGTAAAGTTATTAAAGTGATAGTAACAATGATGAATACTGAATAATGATAATCTAGATTATTTAATTTCTTTTTCTTTTGCCCAAACCATGTTGGACATGTATTTCTCTTATAATAAGAAAATAAACTATTTTTATGAATTTATTTTAGAAAAAAAAGCACAGGGTCACGATTTGCAACTTAAAATATGTATGGGTTCATGCACACAGCTTTTTTTCCTGGAACTTCTCCTTCTGTATTGATCTAATTTTCATTTTTTTAGCCATCTTGTCCACTAGATTTTATGCTTCACTGAAGGACCATATCTTTGAATAGATAATGCACCAACTATTACAATATGGTAGTAAATACATACAAGACAAACAAAATCATGAAATAAAATAAAAATATATCTGTTTACATCAAGAAATAATAAATTTATTTTGATAAGTATTGGAGATTTAGAGATTAAATTAATTTTCAATTTCTAAGATCTTCAATGTCATATTTATGGGGCAAATTAGCATATTGAGTCAAAGAAGCATTAGATGAAAACAACACTCATTCATATATAATATTTTTTATATTTTCTCTGTTAGTGTTGAATCAAAATGTACCTACATTTTATATTGTTTTAAAATAAAGCCTGTGAATTTTATATCCCACATATGAGTGCATTCCTAAAACTGAAAGCAAAAAACAAACAAGACAAACAAAACCTCAGAGACAACAGTACAGTGGTTACCAGATAGAAGAGGGTATGGGTAGAAAAAGATAAAGGGTATCAAATATATGATGATGGAAGGAGAATTGAATTTGGGTGGTGAACACATGATATAATACACAGATGATGTATTACAGAATTGTACACTTGAAACCCATATAATATTACTAACCAATATCATCCCAATAAATTTAATAAAAATACAATAAAGTATATGAAAATATATTTTATAGTATTTAATGCCAAAAAATAAAAATATTCACATAATATAGAAAAGTAAAATTATTAAAACTACAGTAATCAGCTTTTTTAACTTAAGAATATTCTATTTTAATTTTTTATTAATATTAGTTCCATGTACACCAGAGAACATAACACTTAGACATTTACAGTCCTTATATAGTGATAACTTTAACAGCTTTATTTTCCATTTTATGCCTTACATAGTGTTACAATACCATTGACTATAATGCCTGTGTTGTACTCTACATCCCATGGCCATATATATACTTTAAGTAATGGCTGACATTCAACATTTATTTGTGTCATTTTCAGGTGTATACAACACAGTGGGTAGGCGTCTACATAATTTATAATGTCTTCCCCTAATGGGTCCATTGTCCACTTCACACCCTGCATAGCTTTTCTGACATTATTACCTATACTCCCCATACTGTACCTAATATCCATATAATCACTATGTGTCTACCAATTTGCATTTCTCAATCCCTTCACCCTTTCTACCCATCCCCCATCCTTTGGTAATGAGCTTTAAAGTATTGTACAAACCAAGCAAAGTTAAAGCTGTGAAATATAAATGCACTTCTTCAAGTACTTTAATTCCTCACATTCAGCAAGATTTAACTCCTTTTCTTTCCCTCCATTAGCAAAAGTAGGTAAAATATCCAGATAGGGGGGAAAATCCTGTTTTCATGCTTTTACTATTGTATTTTATAATTTCTCAATTTAATTGACCTTAATATAGTAAAATAAACAGGGTTTCTTTGACACCTAGGAGTTATGTTAGGGTTTATTTCTTTAAATCTAAAAGCTGCAGTAACAAAAAAGAGAGGGAAGAAAGGAGAAGTGCAAGCAGATAAAAAGAGAGAGAGGTAAACCCATTGTACACAGGCATTAATTGCACAAAACATGTGCCCCTTGCAATGAAATAAATTCATGGAAAATAATTTCTCTATGACCACCAGTTTTTTCAATATATATAGAATGTTTAAACACAAGTTACATGTCTGGGGAATTTATTATCAAATATAAGTCTAAGAAAACAAGATAAAGTAAAAGAAAAGTTAAAAGTCAGTTTTCACCAAACAGATAATTTAACTACACACACACACACACACACACACACACACACACACACACACATTTGATACTTGGCCATTCTACTTGAAAAACCTATCCTCTTGTTTGCTTAATTACACTCTAGTCTGCTTGCTTGATTATACTCACATTCAAAGTAATTTTGTTCATTTTATGAAAACTGAATTCTAATTTTCTTGTATTGTTACTTAAAGTAGTCTTATCTGTAAACTGCTCTTTATTAATTCCTAGTATGACAATGCTTCTCTTTTAATAAACATTATCAAATATTACATTTTTTACTGTATGGGCTTTAGTATCAACAGTTTTAATAGCAATTTCATTTAATTAGCTTCTAAAAAACTATCACTGTCCAAGGTTATAAGTACGTAATTTGCCTCACTAGGAATACAAAATCTTTAATACCATGAAACTTTTATACAGTAAGATCATCATAAAAGCCTCTTGGATGCCATTGTTGTCAAAATATCTTGGAAATATTGATGCAGCCTTGAATTTAATTTCTCTTTATTTTAATGACCACATTTTTTTCTTTAATTAATTTATTCAAATTGAAAACAGAAACCCAAAACAAAAAAGTTTACAATTCAGGAAAATGTAGACTTTCATATGCTCAGATGTATCTTCTTTAAGAACTAGTTAATTAAAAACTTAACATTTTAAAGTTCTCTTAAAAATAAAGGTTAACATTTTAGTTAATACTTTATGAAGTCTCATACTTGCATAAAGTTAAGTAACACATACAGGAATATAGAAAGTTTTATTTTTATAAATACCATCTGGTTGTATAAGATTTCAGATTTGGCACAGCTAATACTAAAAAATTTATTGAAATTTTATTTTTTCTTGTTTCTTTTCCCACTGCATTATCTTTATTTTCTTTCCAATCTTGTTGTTTCACTTACTATACCAGATTCATTTCTTTTTCCTTCTCTTTACTTTAAGACTGTTTTTTCTATCTCTCAGTATAGCTAATCACTGATGGATATTTGTTCCAGAGCTTTCTCCTGAGCATTTGCTCCTAATTTCAGACACTCAAATTCAACTTATTCACAGACAATGCATAGTCATTGGCAATACAGAGACAAAGATGTCAGATATGGTGTGGCCCAAACACTGTCAGTACAATAGTCGATGCAGGTGACTGTGAAACTTAATAACAATCATGTGAAATCACATTGAGTAAGAAAAAAAACTGAGTCTGGTTGTAATACTATTGGAATAAGTAGGCAAAGGCAATTTTTATGTATTATGGTTATTCAGATATAAAGTGGTTAAGGACTGTAATAACGGGACAATTTGACTGTTTTAAATGAACTAAGGCGAAAAATGATGATTAAATGAAGTAAGGCGAAAAAAATCAACCAAGTCTTGGAGAGTTATATTCCGATGGTAGTATGGGCTGAATTATATTCTTTCAAATTTCCTGCATTGAAGCCCTAAACCCAGTCCCTCTGAATGTGAATTATTTGAAGCTAGGATCCTTAAAGAGATGATTATGTAAATAAGGTTAGAATGAACCCTAATTAAATCTGGTGTCCTTACAAGGATGAATGTCCTTATAAGAAGAGAAGATCTGGACTCACAAAGAGCACCAAGGATGTGTTTGCACAGAGAAAGTTCATGTAAAGAAATAACAAGAAGGCAGCCATCTGCAAACCACAGAGAAAGACCTGACAGGAAACTGAACTTGCTGACACCAGGAATGAACTATTGCCCTTCAGAACTGGAGAAATAAATATCTGTTATTTAAGCCACCCTGTCCATGGCACTTTACTATCACAGCCTGATAGATATTAATACAGATGACAAACTCAAAGCAGATGAATATCACATATTATTGAACCCATTAAATGGGACCTAGTAGTTTGACTTACAGAAATAGGATTATTAGGGTTTAAAACAGAACATTTTAACCTATTTTAATAATGTCTATCGGTTATATTGGAGGTAACAAGTATAATTTTCAAGTAGTAATAAAATACTATTTTATGTGTAAAAGATATTATACTTTATGATAATTTTCCATCAGACATGACCTTTCCATGACATTTTTAAAAATTCTCGCTGTCCTATTTTTCTTATATTTTTTCCCTCTCATTCTCTTCTAAGCCAAATTTCTCAATATAGTATTTCATAAAGTTAACTTGAATTCCCAAACACCTTGCAATCAGCACATGATTGCATGTCTACCCCTACAGAACCCACATATGTCTTCAGGGCTCTGTGACAAGAAGTTAAATTAGACCAATTCTGAGGATGAAAGAGAGGCATGTAATTAAGCCCTTATTCCCACCTTGACCATTTAAATGAGTTTCATATAGGAGATATAACCAGTACTACCTAGTTGTCAACACCAGTGGGCCCAATTTAATCCATTTCTCACTGGATTTTCATGTATATTTACAATTATTAGTTTCTTCTTCTTCATCCACTTTAATTTTTCAGTTTATATAATATTATCTTTTCTTGGTTCTTTCCCTATCCCTTTGACTTTTTTGAATATGTCTCTTTTCTACACCTCTCTTTCTTCCACCTGTATTTTATATACATTCTATGCACAACCAATGAATCACTAAATTTTGAATATATAATGCATCTAATATTTTATAAATATATTATTTATTGCCTTCTCCAGCTCAATTTCTACTGTACTAGGTAAGGCCTTCAAAATCTATTGCTGAGACTAATGCAACAACCTCTTAACTGGTCTCTCTAACCCTGGACTTGGCCCCTTATATTCACTTTCTATCCTGTTGGAAGAATAATCTATTAAAAATATAAATCTGCCTATGATACTCTCCTGATGAAAAGCTGTCAGTCATTTCTCTTATCCAAGGGTATAGACAATAAATAGGCTTTCTAATATGATTTTAAAGATCATCTTTAATAAAGCACTTAAACATTATTTCAGCCTTAATTCCTTATCTTGTACCTTATGTTCCAGTGTTACCTACCACATTGCTGGCCGTTCTCCTGATCTTACCAAGGTGTTTCATTTTGCAATGACAGGGCATGCTTGTTCCTCTGCCAAAAAGTTCCTTTCCTTCTCTACTTTTTCCTCAGTCCTCCTGGTTATTTTCTTCCATAATTCTTCAAATATTGACTCTTTATGGATCAGGTGATAAGATGTAATGCCCTAGCACAAAATCCTACCAAATACAGCACATTACAGTAACAGGCTACACATGAGGATATATACTAGCTTCTATTTCCAAATACTTGGCACATAGCAATTGCACATGGTGCCCTCAACTCATTTAGGATTAGTTACCAGAAATTACCTACATATTTATTCAATTATTGAGGTACAGACTTGAGAACTTTATTCCAGATAATTATTTTTAATATCCATGACTTACCATATTTATGGGATCAACTGGTCCAATGCTGTTTACATAAACATCAGTTTCAATTACTGTTGGCCTCACTGCAAAATACCAACATACACAATAAAATCATCAAATGTATGACCAGAGGTTGTGTTAAATAAATCTTAGTTTTAAAATTATTGAAATGAGTAATGATATTTACAGTTTGAATGATAAAACACCCTAGGAAATGAAGAAACAGCCCATGACAAAAGTAAAAACAACTTCCCAGTTTACAAAATGATTGTTTAACTAAAAAATAACATTTTTGAGTGAAAACATTCCAGTGTACAAATTAATGTTTAAAATATGTAATCATTTATTAAAAGTAAAGAAGTTAATTCAATAAAGTTTTCTAGATAATTTGCTCTACAATTGTGATAGAATTTTAAAATTTGAATGGATTTTTGACCCTCTTATTTGTTCTTACTTCATTCCTCCCTTGTTAATATTTCTATAGGCTGTTTATAGTTAGCTTCACTGTGAGGTGAATTTTTATCTAATGTTCACAGAGTATATAATATGGATATCACAGTAAACTTCATCATATTGTGTTTTGTACCTAAACATTTGTGTTTTTCTAGTTAGGTTTTAAATGACATGCACAGTATTTTATAATCTATAAAAATGTGCAGTGTAGGTTAGCCTTTTAAAAATTTATCAAATTATTTAGGCTTTCAACTTTTGTCAGATGTTTTTAGTTCCCACAATGAGATTTACCATAATAATGATAATGATCATTTTAACGCATAAGACTTTTTGTTTATATGAAAAACATTCACATAGTTTCTCTCATTTGCCTTTCTCCACCAAATAGAATATAAAGCTTTCATTTATTGATTTAGCAAATACTTGTTGAGGAATGTGTATAAAAGATTGACAAAGTAGAAAAGAAAGAGAAAACCATTCCAAGATAAAATCTGTCATATATCTTACAGAGATTTAGAAAGAAATAATTCAAATGAAATAAAGCAGAAAAACCAACTTGTAGCTTAAAAGTTTCTAAGGTAGCCATGTTGTTAGTAATATTTACTCAATTCTCCTTTCTAAAACTTATTGATTTTTTCTTGGCCTAGTATTTACTGTATTTTGCCATGTATAATGAGCTCCCATGTATAGTGTGCACCTTTGTTTTTGGCCCAAACTTTTAGGAAAAAAACTTTCATTTTAATTTTTTAATTCAAATTTGTATTTGTTTATATTTAGGTACTTGCTTTTTTGTATTATAAAAAATAACATTTATTTTTAACACATTATTGTATAAGAAATTATGTAACAAATAATTACAAAACGAAGAACAGATGCAAGTTACAAGAAATTTTATGTATAAAATTTTTTATATAAAAACCAATTATCATATTTCAGGGTATTATTTTGCATACAGACATTATTATTGATTACTAAAGTTACACTTTTAACTCATAAGCATAAATAAAATAACTAAAAACATTTGTATAGGTATGAAATTAGTACTACCCATGTATAATGTGCATCCTTATTTTTCCATCATAAATTTGGGCAAAAACAAGTGCACATTATACACTGTAAAATACAGTATTACTCTTACAATTCAGACACTATGTTCCACCTGGCAAGATAAACTTTCTCCTCTAATACATAGCAAAGTCTGCTTTCTGAGTCTCTATTCAGTCCTCAGTCTCCCTGTCTTAATATCTTCCAGTCTGGCAGATCCCTTATCTAACAAACTATAATGGAAAACTTTTGGCATTTTGAAAAATAGTGCCAGCATGATTTCATAACAATATTTAATTTTATCCTTTACAATTAAAAAATGCACTTAGGTAGACATAAAAATAATAACATAGTTTCTTTTTCTACAAGCAAAGATCTTATTGCATGGTATACATATTTTCTTAGAACAATCAATAAGATTTGTTAGAAATACTTTTAGTACATAAAACTATAGGTTTTTAGACCTATAGAATAACATTACAATGTAATTTGATCTTCTAACCAACGATTAAGTTTCTTAAATAAAAGTAGGTCATATGATTTACAGGTTATATAATTTAATTAAGGCTGATGACCTCTGAGATGAGTTGAATTAACTGCCATTTATTTTTGACTAGCTATGAATTATAGCCAAGAAATATAATTAAGCTAATTATACCTAGATTTATAGAATGATTTTTATGAAAGCCAGTTAATGACAAAACAATAGGCTTATTAGTTTCATTTGTAAGTACATTTCTTACCTCTTACAGACAATTATGTAAAATGTATGTCTTATTTAAAATTTTTCAGTTTATCTGATAACTCAGCAAACACTGAGTATCTGCTCCTTATTTCATGATACTGAGAACTGAACACTGTCTATGTCAAGAAATAAATGATTCCTGAGGATGTTTTTATATACAGGACACTTCATATTTACAATAAATAAAGTCTTATATATAAGTGATCTAGCCTAGTTTCCTGATATCAATATTTCCTCAAAAAATCATTAGACAAAGGTGGGTATGTAAAAAATATTAACTCTGGCTTTAGGAAGTGAGCTGAGGTTTTCATGATTAGTTTCATGATTAGAAACTTCCATAAATCAGTTTCATATGGGATGGGACAAAAGAAGAATCACATCAGTCATACAATTCACATTATTGAGGAATGGAAGAATACTAGATGGGTTAATTTCTTGGTAAAAGTTCATTGTTATTTAACACTTGAAAATAATAATAATATTTTCTTTTGGCATTTCAAAGTATAGAATGCATCTACATATATAAGAACAAAAAAGGACTAGAGTTTATACAGTAAATGGCTATGATGTTCTTTAATTATGATAAAGTTAATAGTTTATGATTAAACATAATCAAGTAACAGGCATATTTTAATCACAAAAATGATGATGATTATATATTTAATAACATACTATAAAGATAAAATTTAATATAATTATTTTATGAAACTAAAAGAAAGAATACAGAAAAAATAAAATGTTGTATAGAACAAATTAAACAGATTAAAAAGCCAAAAAGCAAATACAAAAGCAGTAGACTTAAAACATTATATACAATAATTATCTTAAATATAACTACACTAACCATTCTATTTAAAAGAAAAAGATTATAAGACTCAATACTAAGGGAAATAAAATCCAAACATAAAACTTCTATACAATAGGAAGTTTATAACAATACTAAATTTGCATGTGCCCAAAACAGTTTTAACATGTATAAAGGAAAATTAACTAGACTTAAAAAAAATAGATAAATCAATGGTCGTAGTTTGGTATTTTTAACGCACTTTTTTTTTTTTTAGTAGATGTACAGCTTATTTGAGCAATAAGAAACTGGAATATATTCTCTGAGCAAAACAGAATTAAGCTAATTATCAAAATAAAAATATATCTACAACAAAGCCTAATTGTTTTAAAATTAAGTATTATTCACATGTCTAATTAATGTGTTCAAGAAGTTATTACAAAGGAATCAATTATGAAAGGTTAAAGCAATGCTTACAGGACGTTTATACAAATTCCCTATGTTCTAATCTCCTATTGTTTTCTTCATAAAACTATAGAGCAACAAAAAGAAAAAGAAGTGCACAAAATCTATGGCTTCGGCGTAATTTGAAGACAGCAAATGTCCAAATTTCAAAATGACTGTAAAAGAAGAAAAACACCAAATTCTTACAAGAAATCTCTTAAACTCTTCATCATCTCTATTCTAACACAAGATTCTGTGCTGAGCAAAGCTAAGATAAACTGAAAATGAAAGAACACGGGAGTTAATCAATTAAGGCAGATATAAAAAGATAGCGATAATAAGTGTACCATATATCTGGAAATATTTTTAGACATATTCTATGACCAGAACAAGAATTAATAGGAAAGGAACCTCTAAGTTATACATGATGTAAAAGAGCAGTCTTCAAAATAAGGAGTTTGGGGGCAGAGATAAATTTCAAAATTGGAAAAAGGATGTGGGCTTTGGAAATCGGGTGGTAAAGGGTGGAAATAGAGAAAACAGGGACTTCGTGCTCCTGCAAGTAAAGAAAACCAATAAATATAAATATCATACAAACCCTTCGCAGCACAAAACAAATATACAACACCCACAGCAACAAACTTATTTAAAGTATCTGGGCTTTGCTAAAATGACATAAGGTAACATCAGTGAACTAGGAATCTTGAAAAATGCCCATGAAACACAAAAGGAATAGGAAAAAAGAAAGAAAGTGATACATACAAAGTTGTTAAAGAAGTAAGAAATCAAAATTCAGCACAAATCAATGATGAAAAATCCTCTCAAAAAATAAGTAAGCAGAAAAAAACTGTAAGAATATACTTAAATCTGTTAAATGTATTCAAACTATCATTTCAGAATAAGAAAACTCCCCTTACATCAGAAATTTAGAAACAAAGTTTAAAAATGCCCTTCCACTAACACACACATGAAAATAACAGAAAGAAATGAATAGAGAATTAATTTAACATAGGAAAAAATGAAAAAATAAAAGACAAAAGACAATTATAAGATGATCAAAAACAAATACACTAAAAATAATAAATAATAGGCTGGGGGAAATCAAGAGAATATTAATGAAATAAAGAGAGAATTCAGACAGAAAGTTTGACCAATAGAAATCATACAAATTACTATTAGCATTCTGTAATTGGAACCTATGAAAAAGAAATGCAAAACAATGGAAGAGAACAAATATCCAACACTATAATGTGAATAATAAATAAATAAATAAATAGATCTTTCCAGATATGTAAGAAAACCTGAAATTTTAAAAAGATGTATCAGATACCCAAAATGAACAACTCTAAAAGATATTTTATTAAAAGTACTAAATTGAAACATTTAAAAAAATCCAAAATAACTTAAGAAAAAAATAAAACAAGGAGTAAACTACAAAGGCAAAAGTATTACAGTGGCATCAAATTTCTCAAAAATGACACAAAAAAGGAGTGAACTTTAAAATAGCCTAATATGAAAACACAGTGAAAGAAAGCCAGAACCAAGAATTTTATAAGTAACCAATCTGTCCTTCAGGCATCGAGTCAATGGAAAAAATTTTCAACATACCAAAACTATTTGAAAATCTACCCATGTAAGAGATGAGCAGAAAAACTGCAGAAAAATAAAAAGGTAATGGTGAGAATTTTAAAATACTTGTATATTGAGGAAGATTAAATACTAAACCTAAGATTGAAACCAGGATGAAAAACTAATTTAAAAGCACTATATGTTTTTGTAAAGCAAAAAAAAAATATGCTAACTGAAGATAATTGAGTAAAAGAGAGACAAAAAAAGAAAAGAGAGAAAGCTCATCTTTGTATGGACAATAGGTGGGAGTTAACAACTAACAATTGATAATCAAAACAACAAAAGGTGAAAAAAAACAGGAACTACACAGTAAAGGAGAATAAAAACAAAAAACTCCTAAAACACTAAAATAACAGTATTATTAATTAAAGTTCAAGGAATCTACATCTCACATAGAAACATAGCAATTATAATGAAAATATTATGACAGAGTTGAGAAAAAATATATCAGTCTCATCTACCAATAAAATAAACTTATCTATTAAAAGAACAAGGTATTTCCCTTTGGATTATAGAGCAAGACCTAATAATATGCTGAATGGAAGAGACACAGCTAACATAAAGTGATTCACAAGGCAAAAATTAATGGAAAGATAAAAATATATATATCAGGCAAATGAAAACAATAAAAAAGTAGAGGTAGCAATCCTGCCATCAGTTGCATTATAATGTAAGTCAAAAAGCTTTAAATGTGACAAATCAGGTCTTTTTTTCATATTAAGGTCACAAGTCATATGAAGATATAATGCTAGTTATAAACTTAATAATAATGTAGCTATTTTTATGAGGCAAAATCTACAGAAGAAAAGAAACATAGACAGTAACATGCCAAAAATTATGGAGTAAAAGAAAATCATTAAATCTCTGGTTTCAAAACCAGAAAAAGAACAACAACAACAAAACAATAAAATGCAATGAATTTTATAATGAACACATTAGGTGGTGAACTTATTATGCATCCAGTTGACAATGCACTGTGGAATTGTATGCCTGAAACCTATGTAATCCTTGCTAACAGATGTCACCCCAATAAGTCTAACAATAAAAATGAATTAAAAAAAAAAAAAAAAAAAAGACAATGTAAAATTATGAGATACTTAATAGAAAAACCTAGAATTCAGTAATAAATGAAAATCCTGGGGTAGAGGGATTAACAACATAAAAAAAACACTATTCCTAATTTTCTTGATCAAAGCAGGGAAGATAATAATACAGTACACGAAATAGAAAAATAAAGGGGAAGTAAATGATGAAACAGAATAATGTTTTTAAAATCCTAAGAGACCACTTAGAAAACTTCTTTGCAAATAAGTTTGAGAACCTTCATAAAACAAGATATTTTTCCTAGGGAACCACAAATTAACAATATTTACCCTGTTAGAATAGAAAGCATAAACAAACCAATTTCCATAAAAAAACAAAGTGATTAAGTATTCCAAAAAACAAGACCTGGATGGTTTTACAATAAAATTCTATAGACCCTCAAAAGCCAGAGGTTGCTAATGTACAATAAATTGCTAGGCATTTGATAATAAGTAAAACTTCCTAATATAAAACAAATATTAAAATGACATCTAAAAGAGATGAAGATGGCACTCAAAAATAAAATGCAAGATCAATATTACTTATAAATAACAATGCAAAATACTAAATAATATATTAAACAGAACCCACCATCTCATTAAGTATATAATGTATCATGACCAAGAGGGTTTATTCCAGAATACGAATTCTTTCATTTCATATTATATAACTTATTAATAGTTCTACATAGGAAAAACTAATAATTATTTCCAGAAATGCTGAAAAAGCCTTTGACAAATTTTAATACCAATTCTTGATTTAAAAACAAATTCAAGAAACTTAAGGGATAATTCTTAAAGCAACTATATATGTGAAGGAACACTAGAGTAATTTTCACTAAGATCTAGAATAAGGAAAATTTACCCACTATCTCCACTACTAATCAATGTTACACTAGACACAATTGTGAATACATTTATATAAGAGATATCAATTATTTGGATATAAATTCATAAAGAAAAAAAGAAACCATTTACTTATATATGATACAAATATTTTGAAAACTCAGATATTCAATCTTACACTAACAATACAAAATCAGCAAGGTAGTAAGATATAAAATGAGTATTTATAAATAATAACCTTGATATACAAAAATAATAATCAGGAGAGGGGAAGGAGTGGGAGAGGAGGGGGGGAAGCTAAATATAAGGTGATGGAAAGAGAAGTCACATTAGGTGGTGAACTTATTATACATCACGTTGACAATGCACTGTAAAATTGTATTACTGAAACCTATGTAATCCTTGCTAACAGATGTCTCCCCAATAAGTCTAACAATAAATATATATATATAAATAATAGGTGAAACTTCTAAAATGAATGTATATCTATCTCATACTCTCCTCCAGTAACTGCTTGAGGGAGAAAGTGGAGAGGAAATTAGATTTCTGCAATTTCTTCAGTCTTTTTTTACTCTCACTTGTCCTCACCTATCAATCATAGACACATCTACATGATTGTTGTGTCATCTACACACAGTCAAGCAATCTCTTGTCATAGAAATTCATGTCTGATAACATATCTCTACATTTCAACTTTTTACCAAGTTTCAGCAAACACTTAGACTATTATTTATGCTAAGTCACGAGTCATGACAGAACATAAGTTATTCTGCTGTCCTTCTGTGACTAAATAAATGATTAAATAACCAAAAAGAAAATAATAATAATCAGAACTTGAAAAAATAATTATAGTTGAGAAAATACCATTTACAGCAGAAAAAATTCAAATACTTAGCAGTAAATTTAAGAAATGTGAAAAATCTATATAAAGAATCTTTAGTATGCCACCCAAAAGGTACAAAATAAATAAGAAGAATTAGAAACAGCCCATGTTCCCATAGAAGAAAGTGATCCTATAATGACTCACTGTTATAAAGTTATCTCCCAAAGTTAATTAACAAATTTAACACAATCTCAATGAAAATACCAATGCATGTTTTTAATGGAGCTAAACTTGTTGATAATAAAGCTCACATATTTAAAAAAATTATAAGAATAGACAGAAAAACTGAAAGAAAAACAATACAAAATGAAATTATGAGGTGAGACTACCCTTACAGATATTAATGCTAAACATTTTAGTCTCAATATACTGTTGAATCTCTACTACTAAAGTAGTGTTGTGGCAAATAAAGAGAAAAATACAGGAAAGAATGAAATAGAAAAGTCAGAAATAACCAATACATAAGAAAATGTAATATATGATAAAGTTGTTACTTTAAATAATAGAGGCAAAAATTGATTCTTAAATAAGTGACGCTGAGTCAACAGAAAAACCATTTGAAAAAGATAAAAATTACATTCATAGTTCAAATCATGCAATAAACTCTAAATACATAGGGAATTTAATATAAAAAATAAATCTATACTAGTACTAGAAGTAAACTTGGATGAATTACACTCAAAATGGAATAACCAGTAAAACTTGAACTAAACTGTATTAAAAGTGAATAACATAACTACACTGAAGAGAATAGGAAAGAAAAGAACTAGCCCAAGTAACTTTGAGAAAAAGTATTTTGATTACATACTGTAAAGCTAAAGACAAAAATAATTGTACATAAATATTTTATTCTAGTTAATTTGTTTTTATAAATGTGTTAAAATGTAAAACTACTTTATGTAGTTATTGAAATTGAATGAATAAAAAAATGTACTATAGATAAATGAGGGCCAGGTTTCTCACTGTTAGAAAACAGTTACAAATAAGGAAAAAAGAAAGGCTAGACTGAATGAACCATGTGGTGTTTAGATCAGAATCACAGCCCATAGATTGAACTAGAGGTTTATAATACATGTACAAAGGGATAGGTGGATAGATAGATAGATATAGATAGATATATAGATATAGATATAGATATAGATATAGATATAGATATAGATATATAGAGATAGAGTAGATGGCTACGAGTGTGGTGTAAAACATATATTTTCTACTTCTGGCCATTGAAAGTATCAGGAAGCAATGACACTCAATGTTAATTAATACACCTAGAGCCCAGATCATAGTTTCTAAATAGCATTCAAAAACAAACAAACAAAAAAACAAAAAAACCAGGGCTCCTTGAAGAAGTGGTGAATTCCATTGCTGGATCCAGATGAGCCTGAACCATCATAAGAGTTAATAAGGCTGTACTCAAAAATGGGGACATGTGAAAAGACAAAGAAGCCATATTACAGAAAACAATTTAGTACCACCAAGTCAGTGGTATAAGAAATGTTAAAAGGACTTCTTTAAGCAGAAGAAAAGAGAAAACAAATAAATAAAAGATCAAAATATAAATAATAACATGGTACTTATAAAAAATGTAAATAGTAACATGTGTACCTATCAATAAGCACTTTAAATATAAATGGACTAATTGATCCAATCAAAAGAGATAGGGCAGCTCAATAGATCAAAAAAAAACAAGACCTATGCAATATGCAGTCTACAAGTGAGCCACCTAAGATCAATTGAAAGACATACATGGATTCAATGTAAAGGGATGGAAAAAGATATTCACACTAATGAAAATGAGAAAAAAGCTGGGGTAGCAATACTTACTTTGGACAAAAAGGAATTAATACCTCTTCTCCTCAAACTATTTTAAAAATCCAAGAGGAGGAAAAGCTCCCAAGCTCATTTTAAACTGATTCCAAAACCAGACAGACATTTCAAAATAATAATAATACTATTTTGAATATTTGGTTATATCAATATGTGCAAAAAAAGTATTTGACAATATCCAGTATCCATTTTGATAAAAACTCTCAGCAAAATAGCAATAGAAAGAACAGATCTCAATATAATAAAGTTATATACGAAAAACTCACAACTAATATCCTACTTAATGGGTAAATGCTAAAAGCATTTTTCTTAAGATCAGGAACAAGACAAGGATGTCCACTTTCACTACTTTTATTCAACATAGTACTAGAAGTCCTAGCCACAGCAATCAGACAAGAAAAAGAAATAAAAGATATTCAAATGGGAAATGGAAGGAGTTAAAACTATCATTATTTACTCTGCCATGAAAAGAATGAAATCTTATCATTTGCAAGATCATGGATGGACCTAAAATTTATTACGTTAAGTGAGAAGGATAGATACCATATGGTCTCACTTATATGTGGAATCTAAACAACAGAATAAATGAACAATCAAAACAAATAGCTATAAAGAACAAATTGATGTTTGTTAGATGGGTAGGGGCTTGGGAGCATGGATGAGAAAGGTGAAGGAATTAGAAAGTACAATTTGTCGTCACAAAACAGGCAGGGGGATATAAAATACAATATGAGTATACAATATAGTCAATAATATTTTAAAAACCATGTATGGTGTCAGATGGGCACTGGACTTATCAAGAGTAGCACTTCCTAAATTACATAAATGCTTATGCTCTGTGTTGTATACCTGAAAATAATATAAAATAATACTGAATGGCAACTATAATTTTAAAAAGCATATGTAGTCATTGGATGTAGAGTACAACATAGGGAATGTAGTTGATGGTATTGTAATAGATGCATAATATGAGTAGTAGACCAGTTGGAGTTATTACTTTGCGAGGTGTATAAATATGTAATCATTTTGTTCCTTTGTACAACTGAAACTAATAAAAGAAAGAAAAAAGACAAACTTAAAAAAAGGAAAAAGGTATTTCATTTGTGGATGTTAGCATAATTTTGATTCCAAAACTGAAAGACATTATAGAATGTAAAGTAAAAGTAATTGTTTGATGTCCTTCACAAATATAGATGTGAAATTCCAAGACAAAATATTATCAAATTGAGTTTAGTGATATTTTCTAAAGGTTACATCAAAATCAGGTAGCATTTATTACAGAAATGTAACTTGGTTTAAGTTTTAAGAGTCATTCAGAATTACTTAGAGAACAAATGATAAGTAGAATAAAGGGCTAAATAGGATTAATATGATTATTTCCATAAATGCACAGATTATTTGAAACATTATGGAGGAAAAAAGAAACCCAGCAAAATAAAAAGAGAAAGAAACTAACAAAAAGTGTCTTTAAAAAACAAGCCTATAGAAAATATCATATCTAATAGTAAAATATGGATTGTTTTTCCTGATATCTATAACAAGCCAAAACTATTCAAAATCTTACTCTAGTCCTAACCAGTGCAACATGGCATTAAAAAAAAATGTGATTTTGGAAATGTATTCATTATTTGCAAAACAGCCACAATTTGCAAAGTAGTCATTATTTGCAATAGTCATTATTCTCTATCTCTATAGAAAATCTAGAGGAATAGATCAATAAAAATTAAATTTTTTAAACAAATGTAGCAAGGATCTTGAGGACAGAGTAAATATACAATTATTTATTTTATTTCTATATGCTGCTAATGCAAAATTAGAAAATAAATGTTTAGAAGATCTATTTATACTCACATAAAAACTCCAAATATATAGAACTAAATCTAGTAAAATAATACTTTTTCAAAGAAAACATTAATAAAAAATAAATATACAAACCAAGAAATATATGATACTCATGAATTTTGTATGGTAAGAATTTAATATGGTTAAGATTTTAAATTCCCTATTAACCAAAGATTTAATGCAATCCCAGTAAAAATCTTTGCTGATTTCTATTTTTTGTTTGTTTTAAAGATTCATGGTAGGGGAGGACTGAGAAGGTAATTATGTTATAAAATTTATACATAAATGCATACGACCAAAGATAATAACAATCCTGACAAAGAGCAAAGTAGGCAGCCTACCCTAAATATACTACTGAGGCTTATAATTCTACATGAATTAAAACTCCTACTTACCTTTCAAATATTCTCTTTTATGAAATATCTCTAAATTTTTTAGATAGTTTCATTAAAACTTTTCTGTTGACATTTTTATTGTAAAAGTTGTAAAACAATTATATCAAAAGTTATATGCTTTTGTTCCCTAATCCAACTGTGAACCTCCTTAATTAGTATCATTCCAATTAACAACTGTTAAACCCAGCAGTCTCTGATGTACATCAGACAATCAAGGAATATGAGATCTATGATTAAAACAACATTAGTGAATATAGTCCCCCAAATCCCAGAAAAATAACTCAAACTTACCTCCTATATCCGGGCGAAGTTTATTATCATAGCCTTGAAGCAATGAATTGAGAATTTGTGTTATATCTCCTTCATGAATCTTTGGTGCCAAGACCCAAGTTTTGTTCACCGTTAAATCCTCATCATCTTCATCATCTGCTTTATCAACACTAAAAAATCCCCCCCAAAAAAGGATGACAAAGTTTTCAACCAAATTGTGTACTTAAAAAATAGATTGATTATTCTAATTATTATAATTTTATTAGAGAGTAATAAGATAGGGAAAAGTATTAGACATATCTTACACTTAAAAGACTAGCACTTTCATCATATGAACTGTCCTAATATAACACTCAAAAATTAAGAAGGCAGTAGAAGAAATATAATATTTAGTGTTAAGATAAAATAAATCTTAGCCACTAACACAATTGTCATTAAAGACCGTTGAAATTCTGCATTGAAAATGTAAATAAGACACCCTAGATGTTTTCAATACATAATTTGCATAACCATATGTGGTGACTCAAACTACCACACCCAAAAATAAAAATTAAAAGGTAAATAAATACAGGAAAAGTTGTAATAATGAATTTGATAAGTATAAAAAATACATTGTACAAGAAGAATTAAGAAAAGATGAGTGAAGAAAGGTTTGAAGAAAAAAGAAATAAATATTGAACACATCTATGCTGCTTTCTTTTATATCAGAAGAACCCAGTCATCTTATTCTAAAAACATTGTCAAAGATTGTCTTATCACCAAATCAAATGTCGGAGACTCACCATCTACATTCATTGTACATGACTTATTTCTATGTAAACTACTAGGCTGCATTTAGTTAATGAATTTTTAACAAAGTGCTCACTATATTAATTGCTGTGCCACATTTAACTCAAAAACTATGGTATAGGTGTATGAGTTCTTTCGAATTATTTATTATTTTCTCTCAAGTATACATATATACATAAATGCATTCATAAGTTAAACACTTAATATACTGAAACATTATGGAGTGTCCTCCAGGATAGTTTTTTTTTTAATTCATTTTTTATTGTTAGACTTACTGGGGTGACATTTGTTAGCAAGGATTACATAGGTTTCAGGCATATGATTCTAGAGTACATTGTCAACTTGTTGTCAACTTGTTGTATAATAAGTTCACCACATATTATATTAAACCATCACCTTATATTAAACTTCCCCTCCCTCCCCTCCCAGGCCCTCCCCTTTCTCCCCTCCCTAACCCACTTATCCCTAAATAAACATTAAACTATTGATTGTGTCCATGGGTTATTTGTTTGTTCATTTCTTTTTTCTTTGTTGCTTTCAGTTTTATATTCCGCATATGAGTGAAGTCATACAGTTCTTCGATTTTTCTGTCTGGCTTATTTCACTACGCATGATGGTCTCCAGGTCCATCCATTTTGTTGCAAAAGACAGTATTTCATCTTTTCTTATACCTGAGTAATATTCCATTGTGTATATGTACCACAGCTTCTTTATCCAGTCATCTGTTGCAGGGCACTTTAGTTGTTTTCCATGTTTTGGCCACTGTGAACGGAGCTGCGATGAACATCGTGGTATATAAGTCTTTGCGGACAAAGGTTTTCAAGTTTTGGGGGTAGATCCCCAGAAGGGGGTTTACTGGGTCAAGTGGTGACTCCATTCCCAATTTTCTGAGGAACCTCCACACTGTCTTCCACAGTGGTTGTACAAGTTTGCACTCCACCAGCAGTGTACTAGAGTTCCTTTTTCTCCACATTCTCTCCAGCACTTGTTATTCCTTGTCTTGTTAATAATAGTCATTCTCACAGGTGTGAGGTGGCATCTCATTGTGGTTTGGATTTGCATTTCCCCGACAGCTAATGAGGATGAGCATTTTTTCATATGTCTGCTGGCCATTTGTATTTCTTCGTGGGAGAAGTGGCTGTTTAGTTACTCTGCCCACTTTTTAATTGGGTTGTTTGTTTTTTTGTTGTTAAGTCTTTTTAGTTCTTTATATATTTTAGATATTAGACCCTTATCTGATGCGTTATTTGCGAATATTTTCTCCCATTCAGTTGACTGTCTCTTTGCCTTGTTGATGGTTTCTTTCGCTATGCAGAAGCTTTTTAGTTTGATATAATCCCATTCATTTATTTTTGCTTTTACTTCCCTTGCCTTTGAGGTCAGGTTCGTGAAATCTTCCTTGAGTTCTAGGTCTATAAGTTTAGTACCAATGTCTTCTTCTATACAGTTTGTTGTCGCAAGCTGGTATGAAGGTCTTTAATCTATTTTGAGTTAATTTTTGTATATGGAGAGAGTTCACAACTCAGGTTCATTCTTTTGCATATGTTTTTCCAGTTTTCCCAGCACCACCTACTAAAGAGGCTGTCTTTTCCCCATTATATGTTTTTTGCTCCTTTATCGAAAATTATTTGTCCATAAATTTGTGGGTTTATTTCTGGGTTTTCAGTTCTATTCCATTGGTCTATATTCCTGTTCTTCTGCCAGTACCAAGCTGTTTCGACTATTGATGCTCTGTAATATAAATTGAAGTCAGGGACTATAATGCCACCAGCCTTATTCTTTTTATGTAGTATTGCTTTGGCAATTCGAGGTCTTTTATGGTTCCATATAAACTTACTAATTCTTTTATCTATGTCACGAAAGTATGGTGGTGGGATTTTGATGGGTATTGCATTAAATCTGTAGATTGCTTTGGGCAGAATGATCATTTTAACAATGTTAAGTCTTCCTATCCATGAACAGGGTATATTTTTCCACCTCTTAAAGTCTGTTCCAATTTCTTTCAAAAGTGTCTTCCACTTTCCTGTGTATAAGTCTGTCACGTTCTTTGTTAAGTTATTTCCCAGGTATTTCATTCTTTTTGTTGTGATAGCAAAGGGAATTGACTCCCTCATTGCTTTTTCTGTGGATTCAGCGTTTATATATAGGAATGCTGTTGATTTTTGTACATTGATTTTGTATCCTGCGACTTTACTATATTCGTTTATTGTTTCAAATAGTTTCCTGGTGGAATTTTTGGAATTTTTTATATAAAGGATCATGTCATCTGCAAATAGTGACAATTTGACCTCTTCTTTTCCAATTAGGATACCTTTGATTCCTTTCTCTTGCCTGATTGCTGTGGCTAGAACTTCCAGTACTATATTAAATAACAGTGGTGGCAGGGGGCATCCCTGTCTTGTTCCTGATTTTAGGGGAATAGGCTTCAGATCTCCCCATTCAGTATTATGTTAGCTGAGGGTCTGTCATATATGGCCTTTATTATGTTGAGATACTTTCCTTCTATACCTATTTTATTTAGAGTTTTGATCATAAATGTATGTTGTATCTTGTCGAAAGCTTTTTCTGCATCAATTGAAATGACCATGTGGTCTTTATCTTTGATTTTGTTTATGGGGTGTATCACATTGATTGATTTTTGTATGTTGAACCATCCTTGCACTCCTGGGATGAATCCCACTTGATCACGATGTATGATCTTTTTGATGCATTGTTGTATTCTGTTTGCTAATATTTTGTTTAGAATTTTTGCATCTGTGTTCAGAGATATTGAGCTATAGTTTTCTTTCTTTGTGTTGTTGTTAACAGGCTTTGTTTGGTATTATGATGATGTTGGCCTCAAAGAATGGGTTAGGAAGTATTGCTTCCTCTTCAATTTTTTGAAGAGTCTGAGGAGGATAGGCATAAATTCTTCTTTGAATGCTTGGTAGAACTCATTGGTGAAACCATCTGATCCAGAGCTTTTGCCATTAGGAAGATATGGATAGTCATTTTAATCTCTTAGCTATTGATTGGTCTATTTAGATTATCCAGATCTTCTTGGTTCAGTCTGGGTAAGCTATAAGTTTCTAGAAACTTGTCCATTTCTTCTAAGTTATTAAATTTAGTGGAATAAAGTTCTTCATAATATTTTCTTATAATCCTTTGTATTTCTGTGGTATCAGTGGTAATTTCTCCCCTTTCATTTCTAATTTTGGATATTTGTGTCCTTTCCTTTCATCCTTTGATTATTCTAGCCAGGGATTTGCCAATTTTGTTGACTTTCTCAAAGAACCAGCTCTTCGTAATATTAAATTTTTCTATTGTCCTTCTGTTCTCTAATTGGTTTATCTCTACTTTAATTTTTATTATTTCTTTCCTTCTGCTGACTTTGGATTTTGTCCGCTCTTCTTTTTCTAGTTCTTTAAGATGGGATGTTAAGATGTTTACTTGTGATTTTTGTTGTTTCTTAAGATAGGCCTGTAGTGATATAAATTTCTGTCTTATTACCACTTTTATTGTGTTCCAATAATTCTGATATGTTGTTATTTTCATTGTCATTAGTTTCTATATATTTTTTAATCTCATCTTTTATTTGTTCTTTTATCCAGTCCTTTTTTAATAAGCTGTTGTGTAATCTCCATGTATATGTGTTTTTTTCTGCTTTCCTTTTACAGTTGATCTCCAATTTCAAAGCTTTGTGGTCTGAGAATACACTTGGTATAATTTTGATCTTCTTGAATTTGCTGAGGCTACTTTTGTGTCCCAGCATGTGATCTATCCTTGAGAATGTTCCATGTGCACTAGAAAAGAAGAAATAGTCTCTTTTTGCTGGATGAAGGGGCCTGTAAATGTCAATTATGTCCGATTGCTGTAATGCGTCATTTAGAGCTGATGTTTCCTTATTCATTTACTGTTTGGATGATCTGTCTATGGCTGTTAGTGGGGTGTTTAACTCTCCCACAATGATTGTGTGTTCATCAGTTTCTCCTTTCAAATCTGTTAGTAGTTTCTTTGTATATTTTGGTGCATCCTGGTTAGGAGAATATATATTAATTAGTGTCAGATCTTGTTGTTGTATTGTGCCTTTTATCATTATGTAATGTCCATCCTTGTCTTTTAGTATCTTTTTTAACCTGAAGTTTACTTCATTAGATATCAGTATGGCGACTCCTACTTTTCCATGGTTTACATTTGTTTGAAGTATTGTTTCCCATCCTTTCACTCTGAGTCTGTGTTTGTCCTTATGGCTGAGGTGTGTTTCTTAGAGACAGCGCATGGATGGGTTCTGTTTTTTAGTCCAGTCTGCTACTCTGTATCTTTTTATTGGTGATTTCAGTCCATTAACATTTAGAGTAATGATCGATATGTGAAGATTTCTTGTGACCATTACTTATTTCTTTCTTTGTTTTTTTTTTATTTTTGTTTCTTTCTTGTTGCCCCAACTTTGTTCCATTTTTCTTGATGTTTTATTTCAGGTCAAAGAGCCTTCTTCAGTATTTCTTGGAGTACTGGACTTGTACCGGCAAATTCCCTCAGCTTCTGTGTGTCTGAGAAGGTCTTTATTCCACTTTCATATCTGAAAGATAATTTTGCTGGATAATTTATTCTTGGCTGTAAGTTCCTCGCTTTTAAATTTTTGAATATTGGATTGCACTCCCTCCTGGCTTGTAGAGTTTCTGCTGAGAAATCTGATGTTAGCCTGATGGGTTTTCCTCTAAAGGTTATAGTTCTTTTGTCCCTGGCTGCCTTGAGAATTGTCTCTTTGTCTTTAGTTTTGGACATCTTTAGTACCATGTGTCTTGGAGAAGATCTGTTAGGGTACAGGTATGTAGGGAACCTGTTTTCTTCTTGAACTTGGGGTTCCAGATCTTTCCATAGGTTTGGAAACTTCTCATCCACTATTTGTTTGAGTATGCTCTCTGTAGAATGCTCTGCCCCTTCTTCTATTCCTATTATCCTGATGTTGTTTTGTCTCATGGAGTCAGATAGTTCTTGTAGAGTTCTTTCAATCCTTTTGGTTCTATATTCCCTCTCTTCCTCTTTCTGAGCGGTTTCCATGTTCTGATCTTCTATATCACTAATTCTTTCCTCCATCTGTTTGGCCCTGTTTCCTATGGCAGTTATTTTGTTTCTCACTTCTTTTATTGTATTATTTGTCTCTCACATTTCCATCTCGATCTTCCTTATGTTTTGAATTCCTTTGTTAAATTGTTCCTTTTGTTCATGGAGTTCCTTTTTTATGTCATTCATCTCCTTTTCTACATTGTTTATCTCAGCCATGGTGCTCTGCCAGTATGTTTTCATTTCTCTTGGAGCCTTTAGAATGGCTACTTTAAATTCTCTGTCACTTAGTTCAGACACTTCTAAGTCTAAGAAGTTGTCTTGATGAATTTCCTGATCTTTCTGAGGAGTTTTAATTTTTAAGGAATTCATCCTGTCTGCTGGGTTCTCCCTCTTTGACATGAGGGCACTATGTTCAGTAGTAGTGCCCAGAAGCCTGGATTGGTACTTTTGTGTCTTGCTGTAGGGCAAACACAGGTGGCCCTGGGTGGGGGCAAGTTTTGGGAGAGAGAGGGGTTGTTTATTTATTTCTGGTCTTTTGCTACGGTTGAAGGTGGTGTGTATCTATCATGGTCCCTCCGCTTCCTGTAGTTAGTTAGTTGGTTCGGGAGGTTGTACAAAAGGGGAGACGCCAACAAAAGGCACAGTGAGGCAGCTCCACCTTCTGCCCTCTGCTGGGAAAGCTGTGTGATGTGGGCCAAGGCTGCTCCTTCTGGCTGGGGCAAATGCTATCATATCAGCCTTTCTTCCCGGGCCTGCTTCCATGGCCAAATGTTGGGCCAGAGTCTGCGGGCTCACACTGCCTTTAGGACCCAGGGGCATGTGAGCAGGTGTGTGCATAAGTCCAAAGCTGTGGGTCTGACCCCGTGGTAGGAAGGCAGCCGGCTCGCCTCTGCAGTAGGTGGGGAATGGGAATCGCAGCCCCGTGCATGGGCCATACACTGTCCGCATGGCAGCTGGCCCTGCTCTGCAGTGGGCTGGGAATGGAATCTACAACCCTGCACAGGAGTCGCGCGTGCCTGCGCTGTGGGTCCCAAGGAAGCCTAGAGCCAAGGTGTCACCTGTGCAGTTCAGAGTCCTCACTCAACCCTGTTACCACTCAAAAGTTCCATAGGCTGGCTCCTAAGCTCTGTTCCCCACTTGCCACTCCAAATTCCAGCTCCCCAGCCTAGCTCCCCAATGACTCCCACGTTCTGCCACTTTTCTAGGGCTTTTCCTCTTGTTGCCTCTTGGCCTCTTCCCTCCCATGCACTGTACTGCTCCTGGATGGTCAGCCACAATTGGGTCCTGTTGCAATCCGTTTTTGCCCCCTCCCCTCTCTCCCACTCGCCCCCTTCTCTCCAACCTTCAGGTGTTTACTTGTGATGTGTGGATTTCTCAGCTGTTGTTTTTGTCACTCAGGGTCCTCTTTCTTGGCTCCTGGGTGGCTGTTCAATTGTGTTTTCTGGGAGAGGCTTTAGGGACCTCCTCTCCAGTCACCATCTTGCCCTCCTCTCCAGTTTTCTTATGTAATTAGAATTGCTGACATTTGCGCAACAACCCAAATTTTAAGGTATTCATTTAGCTTTAAATCCTAGTTTTATAAAATGGTGCATAGAGGCAGGCCACTGCGTACATAAGCAATTGTTCTTCCTTTGAAATATTATTGTAGTCAAATGGAAGTGTCTAAAAAAAAGCTTTATATATTTTTTACTGCAGCAACATTCTATTCATCAAAAAAACACATGTTCATGGTGATTTTTGTATCTCTTTTCCCAGCTGGCTCAGGGGTATTATGATAATTGACTTCAATGATATCACAAGGCTATCTTACTTCATTTTTGGAAATAACAAAAGAAAATTCGCTATGGTTAATTTCCCCACATCTTCTTTCCAAGCTTTATAAGTTACCTTCAGATTTTTCATTAATTACCTTGAATTTGGTATTGGTATTTTTTTGGTGATTAAAAGGTATTTGTCATAATTTTAAAAGTAGTTCATATAACAATATCTGATGTCTCAATGTCTTTCATAGACTTGTAGATTTTTGTAACATTTACATATATTGAGTGGCTGTTCATTTGGGGAAACTAGTTATGATTTTAAGTAACACTCTGAGAAGTTCTAGATTCATGCTTAAACACTTCCTTTAATTTTAATACATACATTTTTATCATTAGGGAAATACATTTAGACTCAAATACATAAATGTAGTTTACATTAATGATTGATACTTTATTGTTATTATCTACTACTGAGTGTCTATCATGGACCATTAAGTGCCTACCATGTTTTCAGAACCATGTGCTAAATTCCTTACAGTGCATTTAGATGGTGCATGGGTAGGATGTGTCATCTCTGCCTTTGAGTTCCAGGAAGTTAGAATAATAATTTCAAGGAATCACACACATGTTGATGTAAAAGACTTTCTAATATGTGTGATCAATATCAAATCCTATGCTTTAATTTATTTATAGAAGAAATGCTGTGTATTACAAATGTGCCAACTGCTGAAAATACAGAGACAAAAAACATTATATTCTTGATCTAGATGATCTTATTTTCTAATAAAGGAGAAAACCATTGAAACAAATGATCCAGAAAACCATCATATACAAAGATGTTTATCACACTAGTTTCCATAGTAGCCAAATTTTAAACTTATAATAAGAATATGTTTAAGTATTATAAATTATGGTGTGTGCATATGATGCAATGGATGTATGTGTGAAGAGCCTATCAAAATGTAAAATTATTTTAATAATTTAATGTTATATGAAAAGTAAGGCATAACAATTTGCTTTTATTATAACTAACATAAAATAGTGACAGATTTACTGGGAAAGCACACTGTATATACTTACTACAATAGTGAAGCTATACAAAAATTTTTCTGTATATCAATAGTATACTGTAACCTTTCTGTGTAATTTTATAATAGAAAGGCACATAAATGAGTTGATTTGACATTAATGCTTTTTTTTAATCTTTGAACTTTTTATTGGCCTCCTGCCTGCTCCTGCCCCCCCACCACCACCACCCAGCAAGGGGTGCACTGCTTCTGCTGACTTAATGACTCAGAATTTTGGTGTCATTGACATTGGACACCACTTTGCCATCCATGATCTTGTGGGTGGTGGTCTTTTGGATAGATTTCATGGATCAAAGTCCTCCCCTTTTTCCAGTAGGCAGAGGTAGGTGGCGATCTCAGCCTCTAGCTGACCTTGATGTTCAGCAGGGCCTCATATTCTTGGGTCTGGGGTTGCCCCTCTGCCCGGGTCGAGGCCAACTCTGACTTCAGGTGCAGCAGGATCTCATTGAGCTGCTCCATCTGCATGGCATAGCGTATCTCTACCTCATTCAGACTGTTCTCCAAACTGGCCTTTAGATTTCTCATTGACTCCAGGTCAATCTCCAGGGACTAGCTGTATGTCTTAGCTCCATGAATGTCATCTCCACAGCTCCTATCACAGTGGTCTGCATAGTACCTACTCCAGTGCTCTCCTCAATCTGCTGGGACCAGTACTTATCTAGATCCTTTCAGTTCTTCCGAGCTAGCTCATCATACTGGGTGCAAATGTCAGCCATGACCTTGCTGAGGTCCTGAGATTAGAGGGCATCCAACTCCACCTTCAACCCAGAGTTAGCAATCTGATTTTGTAGACCATTTACTTACTCCTCATGGTTCTTCTTCATGAAGAGTAGCTCCTCCTTGAGAGCCTTGATCTTCATGTCTAGCTGCAGCCAAGTGATGTTGGTATCACCAATGACCTTTCAGAACCCATTGATGTCACTCTCTACAGACTGACACATGGCCAGCTCCATCTCATACTTGACTCTGAAGTCATCAGCAGCAAGACGGTCATTGTCAATCTGCAGAACAATGCAGGCATTGTCCACAGAACTTGCAAAGATCTGAGTCCTCAGGTCCTCAATGATCTTGAAATAATGTTGCCAGTCTCTGACCTGGGGTCCCTTCTCTAGGTGCTCCTGGATTTTGCTCTCCAGTCTCCAACAATCAGTCTCCAGGCTCCTCACTCTCTTCAGGTAGGAGGCTAGGCAGTCATTCAGGCATTGCATAGTCTCCTTGTTAATCTGGATGTCCCCTAGGCCTGCCAGACCTCCAGTCATCCCTGCGGTCAGGCCCCCGGACCCCCAGCCTCCCGGGATGCTGGTGGAGTGGGACACGGAGATCCAGGAGCCTGAGCCCCCTATACCTGCATACACGCTGGCTGCACTGCTGGCCAACCAGACCCAGTGGTTGGGCAACTGCATGGAATCCAGGGTCCCATAGTTGGTGGAAAAGCTGGAGTGGTTGCTGTAGCTCATGTTTCTGGGGGGAAGAGGTTGAGAGACTAAGACGCAGGTTTTCCCTGCCTTATCTTTTCCTATACACCAGATAGTGCTCTGAAATAAATTTCTAGTCATAAAAAATAATTAATTAAATAGAGCCTTTTATAAAGAGAAACTGAGCTTTATATTCTGCCAAGAAACCAATGGTGGCAGCCCAGAAAATTTGCCACTCAGTTTTCCTATGGGAACATAGTTGACTGATAGTCCAGTTGGCAGTCCTCTGAAATAGCACTGTGTTTCCATGAGACCCATAGCAAGTCAGTCAATTAATATAAACTATTTTTCATACATAGAGTAAGCATTCATTGAGGTTTACCTAGGATGACCTTACTTATACCTATTTTCCTGGAATAACAATTAATAGCACTCTCTTTCACTGGCAAACTGACCTAATTTAGATGATAAATTATATAGTCATTTCATATATAGTTTATATAAAGATGACTATGAATATCCTGGTTCTAACACCTTGGGAAGAAATTTCCCTTAATCTGTTAAGAAAGAGCAGATGAAACTTTAAAAGCAGGACCTCATCTGTGATCTGTTGATCATGATAAGTTGTGTTTATTTATAAACATCAGTTTCTATAAGCACAGTTCTATGACAAGTTCTATGAAAGAAGCATATCTATTATATTGTTTA
Source organism: Lyroderma lyra (assembly GCA_004026885.1). Classification (NCBI taxonomy): domain Eukaryota; kingdom Metazoa; phylum Chordata; class Mammalia; order Chiroptera; family Megadermatidae; genus Lyroderma; species Lyroderma lyra. Next base: position 285,378 of record PVJL010000970.1, on the reverse strand, counting down.
TGAGTAGAAAATATTGTAATGTCAAAACCTACAAGTGTCAGCTTTAAAAAGTAGATATAAGCAATGATTTTAGATCTGGAAGTCAAAGAAAATAAAAGTAAAATAAGAAATTTATAAAAAATTTATATTTTCTTTTCATGTTTATATTGAACCTGCTTAATTCTTGTGTATAAAAACTTCTTTCTAGGGTTGTACTTCTGAATCATTTTTATTGCTCATAAAAGTTGATGGGGAAGTACAGTAAGTGAAAAAGGATATACAACAGAGTTACTGATTTGAATTTTAAGAGCTTTAGAGAGGTTAAATGATAGTCCATTCAATTTGGTGATTATTTTATTAACACAAAGAAATATGGAGCTATCACAACACACACAGAGGAATGTTTTGAAAATTTAGGAGGAAAAATGGAGCCAAACCTATAATATTAAGTAGGTGTTCTTCACTATGTGTTTCTAGTCTGTTCAGTGCTTAATTCTGCCAGGAAATTGATCACATTTTATCTAATTAACAACTTTATTTATTGACAGCACTTTCTAAGCTCTTAAAGTCTTTCAATGTTATATTATTGGCAGATAATCCAATGCTTAACATATAGTAGGTGTCTAAAAAAAATATTCACTGAATCAATAAATAAATTGAAAGAATATTAAAGCTCATCTTACTATTTACAGGTAAAATTACAGTGAATCAAAAATAAACTAAAAACTATCCTTTTAGCTTTAATAAGAGATTTAAATTTATGTAGCTTACCTAATATAAAATTAATTTTTAAAACACAATAGTTTTATGATATTACTGTGAATCCATGATAAAGAAAAAGGTTGATTTACTTCAAAATGACAACACAACTTATAATATAATTAAGAGAAAATATAACAGGGACAATATAAGACTGATGTAAAGAAATTTAAAAATAAATTGAAAAATGTAAGATCAGAAAAGATAAATATTTTGGCTATAAAACAATACTGATAACATATCATTCACAATTCAGTTTATAGATTTAATTGTTTTAATCAAAATTCTATAGTTGTATATAATAGGTTAAAATCACTATAGTTAAGTAGAAGAGTCTATATGAGTATTTAGAAGAAATTATTAAAAGAAAGGTTTATTACACAAAATTTGCCCTGACAAAATAAAAAGAATAAAGTTACTTTAATCAATACTATATTGTAATAATTAATACATAAGGAAATCAATGAGAACAAAATCTAGCAAATTCAGATCCAAGTGAATAGATATATAATATATGATAAAAATGACTGGCCAGTTTAGAAATGAAAAGTTGAATTATTCAGAGATTGCATTGAAATAGTTATTAACCCCTTTAGAAGAATATAAATTAGATTCCTACTTATCTAATAAATACTAATTATGTTAAAATCAAAATATAATAAGTAAAGTATAAAACTATTAAAGAAGATTTTGAAAATGAGGTAAGGAGGCCTTTCTAGGCAACTAGTAACCAAACCAGGAAAATAAAAGAAGATAATATAAAATACAGAAAAAATGAAATATGGAAGACATACAATTTAGAAAAAGACTGAAGACAAAGGATAGACTGAGACAAAACTATTTATAACATAATTCATATATAAGAGTTCAGAAGGAAAAAAAGGCCAATAAAACATAAAATTATGCTAATATTTACTGGTATCAAGGGAAAATAAGTTAACAATGTGACAAATTTTAGCCATCAAATTGACAGAATATTAAAAGATTTATTACATCCAGTATTGGTGATAATATAGATAAATGGCATTTGTATAACCATTAAGAGCAAACTGAATTTGCTTTATGGTAATTTGGCAATATCGATGAAATATTTAAATTAAAACGATGTACATATCTATATATGTACACTAAAACAATGTGCAATAGAATCTATGATAAAATAATTTAACAAACATGATTCATCTACAGTCTAGAATACCACATCATCATTAAAAAGGAGGTATACTAAGTATACTAATCTAGAAAGATACCTCTGATATTAGGTATGTGACAAAAACAAGCTTTAAATTTCATTTATTTAAAATAATTATACACACAAATGTATATACACATACCTGTCTAATCTTAGGGAAAAATCTGAAAGTACAGGCTCCAAATTGTGAAATAATTTTGAGGGCTGAAATGGAATAAGTGACTTTATTATTTACAATTAGGGTCTGAAATACTATGGCATTGGAAAAAATTAGTTTTTTAAAAATATATTTCAACAAAAACATATATCTACGTATAAAACTTGGAAATTAATATATATCACCTAAAAATATTTAAATTAGTTTTTAAGAAAAAAATTAAGGTCTAAACTATTTGTGGTGAAAACTTAGAATTTAAAATATTTAAGTCTATAGAATAGAGCAGAAATTGGACACATTAATGATTCCACAATTCATGTTGCAGAACATTGATATAAGAGAAAAAAAATACAACATCTTTATCCATTGTAAATTTTATGTAGTATCTTTGATAAAGTAGAATACTTCAAATTATATTAAAGTTAGGAAACATCCTAGAAACATAGCAATAAGCATTGCTTTTGGCACTAAGCGCTTCACTGCTAATTTCAAAAAAATGTCTGTGCAATTTCTAAATCTATTAGAACAAAGCTTGATCTAGTTAGATTAGATAAAAGCATGTATAGTTTATCAGTTAATGAGAAAAGAAACAAATTGATATCAAGATAGACTTTAAAAATTAATTATTAAAGTAGTCTAATTTTAGGAATATAATAAAAAACAAAATTATAAAATAAAGCTGAGGCTTTTCCTTAACGTCTTTGGTCACAGATATAAAATTTCTAAAGATTAGTGATTGATTCTCAACATCACAGCAATACTAGTAATAAAACAATGTATTTTGCCAATTTTGAAGTATTGTTTTTGTCTTCTAATTATTCTCATTGTTAGAGAGACAAACTCTGGTCTTTAAAAATGTTTAGAAATGAAGAACCATTAGTCCAATGAATAAACATCGGGGGATGCTGAATATCCAAAGATTATAAATGTTCTTTTGGGACTATATTTTTGGATTTTTTGAAGGAGGGAAAGGAACCACAATTTTCATTACATATAAAAATGTCTATATAAAAATGACAACTGGGATTAAAGTATAATAACATAAACATGAAATTCCTCATTGTTCCAATCTATACCCATAGAAACTGATAGAACATAAATTAGATTTAGAAACAACTCTTTATGACATTCACATTCTTTTTCTAAGCCTTTGATGCTCTTCTGCATCAGATATATTCTACAAGGTTGCTAAAAATTTCACAAAGTGGAGGCATAATATTGAGATTTATTACATTATAAAACATGTTAAAAGATCTTAAAATTAAGTAATAGAAAGAAATGAGAATTATATCTTCTGAATGCAGAAAGATATACTTTTTTTCCTAAGTCTTGGTATTATAGTATAAAATGAGAAAACAGGATTTTTTTATATAAGTATCCTCCCAGACCATTCACTCAAAAGGAAGAGAATACAAATGAGAATAACCAAAGCAACCAAACACTCTTCCTAGTCAATTCTAATTATGGCAATTTGAAGTTTTTTCACAAGAAATTATTATTTTTAAAAATGGCAGAAATAAATATGCACTCATAAGCCACCTGCAAAGAGTAAAAAATTAGTTTGTGGAACATATGTCTGAGTAATACTTAAATTTAATCCAGCAAAATGAGTACCTTGTGATAGTCAATATGGCTATTTTGTAGAAAAGGATGTCCTTACTCAAGACACTCTTTACTGCATGTGTTGGGAAATTATTTGGATAATTATATGCATCTAAGATGAGAAGTGAATGATGTCCCTGTATTTAAGTAATTCAAAAATTGTGCAACTATAAGTGACAGTCCTAGAAATGTATCCAAAGATTAATCTTTTGGCCAGAACCCTTGATTCCAGCAGATGTAAAGCTATTTGGAGAACCAAATCACACCATGGTAACACCAGTATCAAAATATTTATATTAAACCCGTATTAAAGAGAAAAATACACAAACCCCAAACGGTGTCACTTATATTAAAGCTTAAGATACCAAACCTAGATTTAATCCCTGACCTATTGTCATTTCAACATTTCCAAGAAATACAATCTTAATAAACTAGTTCTGGAATTTTCTGGTCAACACCTATGTGATAATCTGTCAATTGGCCTTCTCTATCTCCCAGAAAAGAAGAGGCAATTTGCATGATAAAAACTCTTTTATTTTCTTCACCCAAAAAGAGATGTCTTTGTCTAAAATTAATCCTTTCTTGTCTTTTGAATAGCTCCCTCACCCGTCCTTCTTATAAGAACCTTCATTTTGCAAAATTCCTCAGAGTACCTTTCAAGTTGCTAGATGGGTACTGCCTGATTCATAATTAGTAAAGCCAATTATATCTTCAAAACTACCATGTTGAATTTTGTTTTATAACACCCACTATATCATAGACTTTCTGATCTGCTGATTCAGTTATAGATTGGAAAGCAAGATCCAAGTTAACTTTACTTCTATATCCCCACAGCTTGACACAGTCGCTACTACTCTGTTACTTAATATATTTGCCTAAAAATAAGGAGAAATGTTAAGACTTCCAATACATTGTATCTGGGAGGAAAAGACAGATCTCTACAGTTGGGAAATTCAGAATTAAACTGAATTCTATAGCCTTTAATAAGATGCTACCATTTTGATGTCACATGCTAGACGACCAGAGTAAAGGGTATCTTAGGACACACTTGTATAGGAACATTGTTTTAAAAGGCCTATCAAATTCTGAAACCATAACTTTGGCCCCATAATAGTAATGTTATCTCTTTCTTTTCCTCTCTAATGTTCACTAACATTGACTCGAATGTATGCCCACGACAGCTGAGAATATTCAATTTTTCCCAGAGTTGCAATTGGTTGGCCTCCTCAGGCATCCCCACTATAGTTTATACAGAATGCTGAGTACCAATTATAGTATTTTATTGTTTTGTTAATATCAATAAATTGTCTTAACATAAACATCTAGAATTTAAGTTCACTGGGAGTAGGGACTCTGCCTTCTTTGTCCTGTGCTTCTAGCATAAAAACTATTAGGGCAAGGATTGTCTTGCTTACCTCTGCATCTCCAAGTCTCAGAATTGTACTTAACACATAGTAGGCACTAAATGAATGCTAATGCTCAATAAATGTTTACTAAATAAATTAATAGCTAAGAGTATTTTTCTAAAACATAGGGTTTCAGTTGATTAAAATATTTGAGCACTGATAAAATTAGATTCTGAGATATTTAAAAGTTAGAAAAAAACCAAACAATTTTATTTGCCTCCCACAGAGTACAAAAACTCTAACAAGCTTCTGCTTGAATAAGCCTAGTGATAAGGCATCAGCTATTAGTTATGAAGTGTTCATATTGAAAGAAAATCCTTTCATGTAGTTTTCACTACTTGGTTATGGTTGGCTGTTACACCTACACATAACAGATTCAACTATAATTTTATATAGCAAACTTAAAAATAAATAACCATCTGATTCCTCAACAAAATTTACCTAAATTCCAAAATTCTTACTTTTAACACTTTATCTTAACAATGTTTTTTATAGAGCAAGTGCTCCAGTTTGTTAGTTTTCCTCCAAATAATTAATCTAGCTCCCAGTGAACTTAAATCTAGAAGATTATATTGAGATGGTTTATTAATATAAACAAAACAATAAAATGCTATAATTGGTACTCAGAATTCTAGATGAGTTATAGTGGGGATGCCGAGGAGGCTGACATCAATGGCAACTACAGGAAAAATTCTTGCTTTTAATACTTTAACTTACTAATTTTTTTATAGATCAAGCATTCCAATTAAAGTTTTCCCCCAAACATTAACCTAGCACTGCATATAGTATTTAAGATTATGTGACAGATTATGTGACAGATACATAGTAATTTTTATGCTTATTGTGTTTCTCTCAATTGCACTGTCCTTCTCTCCCTTCCCCTCTCCTCTCCATCCTTTCCCCCCTTCCTTTTTGTTTCCTTCCTTCAGTCACATTGTTTTGACTTATATAGCATTTGTAATCTGAGAGATATGGTTTAAAATGCACGGATTTGAGTCTTGATTTTAGCACTTATCAACAAGATGATTTTAGTGAGTTCTTAAAAGTGGCCTTGCCTCAGTTTTCACATCTGTAAAATGGAGAAAATAAGAGTATCTAGGTTTTATTCTTCCTTAATATTTGATTGATAATTTGGCTAAGTATAACCTTTGAATTTTGTAGAATTTGGGAGACATTTCTTGGCATTACTGAGAGAAATCTCATGGCTCTCTAATTCTCTTTCCTCGGTTATTGTCTATTCCATCAGCCCCCTCTATCCATAAAAATTTCTACCCCTCTGTTTATCTTTGAAGTGCTGAAGGTGTATTTCCTTACTTTGACTAGAAGATGTTTTCCTTTGATTAATACAGTATGTCTACATCTTAGCAGTGAGTATAAGCTCCATATAAATTATAACCATGCCTAGTCCATTCACCACTGTAAACCTAGCACATCATAGGCATTCAATAAATACTTGTAAAAACTAGAAAAAAAAGAAAAAGAATGATTTCTTTTAAATCCCAAAGATATTTAACATCACAAGAATCCAAAAAATTCACTCTATTGCACTTAAAACCTCTTACACTATAATAATACTAGAATCACTGTGATTCCATAGACTATGTTATAATGTCTTTTCAGTTAAAATTTTAAGTGTTATGTTCTTTCCACAAATGTTTTCTCTTGGTCTTGAAACAATCTGGAAAGGTAGATGTCATTTCTGATTTTCACAAATAAAGATTGCCACCTCCTCAAAGATTTGCTGCAATCATCCTAAAGAAAAATGATAGCGTATACATCTGATTGTAAACTCTAGGATTCTCAATTGGTACGATGCATATTACATACATGAATTATTTTCCTGATGCCTGTACGTGCAATTTATGCCCACTGTTCTCCGTATCTTTATGGCAGTGATTCAACATATTTTGATAATGTCTTGATTTATTTTTTCAGTTTTTCCACCCTGTCATGTCTCCTCTGCTTTGGAATTCCACCTTCATTATTATTTTCTTAGATAAATATTTCCTTTTATTGGTTAGTTGAAAGTGTGTCACATAATATATAATGAAATAAAATGGAAGAAGGGTATACCTAAAAGACTCTACTCAGGGGATGTGCCAATTATAACATGTGTATTGTAGCTTCAAAATAATTCCCTCCTAGTCCATCTTTAAATATTTAATTATCATACAACATCATACTTAGTTATTTTGCCCTCAAGTTTGCATCATTATCATTAATATCTTATTAGAAAATTAAGCTAAAAATCAAGATTAAGAAAGAAGTTTCATTCACAACTACCTCCACAAACTATTAATGTATCACTGAAATTACTTGAAAATAATACACATGTATTATAAAGCACATGTATTTAAATACTTTTATTTGGACAAGTGAATGCTAAATTGTATTTTACTGGTTCATGAAATTGTTTTAAATAATAAAAAAATTGTTTTCCTTGAGATCTCTCAAAATGTAACTTCTTAATCAAAGCTATCATAAATTACTTTTTAGAATAGCTAAAATCTCAAAGCACTTTCAACTCCTTAAAAACCCAATTATAATTAGATCTTTTTTGCAACATTACAAGAGATTTTGACCAACTTAGGAAGATGCCATCGAGCCTCATGGAAAATGAGACACAGGAACCATGATTACAGATTTTGGTTCTAAAAATGGGGTAGGTTTTAATAGTTCAGTAATATAAAACTCAAAAAATCACTACAGCATATCTCCTTTGGGCTGTGCATGGAAACTAATGAGGAAACAAGCTATTTTCCCTGCTTAGTTATAAGAAATAATAGTTTTTAATTTGGTAAATCTCAAAATAGATTGATGATTTATTTTAGAAACTAGCATAAGATATCAAAATTTTTATAAACAGAATCATCTATGGTTAGTTTTGGAAAGATTTCTCAAAAGAAGAAAAAGGGAGAAAGAAATATGAATGTAAATGGTTTATATACGTTGACATCAATTATCTCCAACTAAATATTAAAAAGAGGAAAATTTTACTACATTGTCACTACTTTAAAAAGTGAAGACATAAATTCTTAAAATTGATGCCCTAAGAGCTAATTATAACAGCAACATATAGTTTTATATTTTTATATTTATCCACTGGCCAGAATAACCCAGATAGTCCATAGTAGTATGATAAAATGAGTTATTTATGTATTTTACCTGCATATCACCTCTGTCTCATTTATACATATGACACAAAAAGTACATGGCATTCCCAGTTAGAAGTTCCCTTTTGAAAACTAATAAGAAAACCATGAAGCAGCTATTGAGTTATTTATGTTTCAATTCAAATCTTAGCCATATTGTATGTGAAAAGCTGAAGATATTATAAACGATTTACTACTACCCTTCATTCTCTAGATGAAGAAACTGTTCAGGGGTTAAGGATTTTTGACACAAGAAATCTTTTCTCCAGACTGCTAGAACCCATATTTGTCCACTGTACACTAACTTTTTAATTCTGAGAAGCTTGAAAGAATTCAGGAGTCAATTATGAGGTTTATAATGTAAATATTGTCAAAAGCAAACAATATTACTTAAAATAAATCATCTCTTTATGGCCTTTAGTAAGCATGCCCTTTAGTAAACAGCTTGTCTATTAGATTGCGAGGGGAACTTGTACATGTAATGATAAAGGAGCATAACAGGTTGTCATTTCAGGAAACAACTGGTTAATCATTTTTTAATTTATTTATGAGAACACAGATTCATGTGTAATATTATGAAGATACATGAGAGCACTCATACATGTTCTACCAAATAGCTTCTATAATTTCATAATATATACAAAGATACATGAGAGCACTCATACATGTTCTACCAAATAGCTTCTATAATTTCCTAATATATACAAAGAAATAAGCCATTATGCATAACTTATATATAACATAAGGAATAATTAATCAAGTTTGGGCCATGCAGAACATTTAAGTTTTTAAAGGAAAAGGGTAAATAAACTAAAACTGTTAATACTTTAAAATAGCATTGTGTCAAACAATTTTTTGGGAAATCTAACATACCTTAGCATACTTTAACATTCTCTATTTTCAGAGAAAATACAATTGTTCCATTGGCTGTTATTCACACACACACACACACACACACACACACACACACACACACAAATTAACTTTAGCTATAAACTGAAATTAATCATAATAATAATTCATTTAGCAATGATGTGAGTAGTTCTAAAGGTATGTTTTCATTTGTATAGTGATTCTACTTTATTTGTGAGTTCTAAGCAGGATCACATAATATAATAATATAATTTTAAATGTACATTTATATAAAACAGTTACATGATGAGTAGTATGTCCAAGACCTTCATAAAGTCTAGGTCTTAATTGATTTTAACTCCAGTCACCAACTACTCCTATAGTCAGATACAATACCTAAGCATTTAATTTTTTTTTGAGGATGATTTCAAAATTCTATTGAAAGGTATTGCAGTCCAAGCAGCCGAAGTCTTGTTCCTATTAAATTAGAGGCTTGAGGTTGGTAATGTCTCTCTCTCTCCCCCTCTCTTCTCTCTTTCCCTGCACACACACACACACACACACACACACACAGAGAGAAGACATTTATATCATCATATAATTTTTATTAGTAGGAAACCAATTAAAATAAAAATCATTTGAATCTTGCTCAATAAAATACACATAGTTATTTTTAAATTAAATATAACACACTTATAACCCTGATAGACTTTTAGCCATATTTATAATCTCTTGATATAAAACTTTGTTTTTATCTAGAATAGCAAAATAAAGGGAGTGGGGTATGGTAAACAGTAATATTAGTATATAGAAAGCATCATGCATATTATGCTATGAAACTTGTCAGTTTCTAGAATAACTGTCTTTAAAATGCAGAATCATCGGAAATTTTATCAATGGCATTCATTCACTAAATTTCGTAGCAAAATAATTTCTACTTCCCATCTCAATTCCAGTCCCAGTAATTGAACCTTTAATAATTTTACTGTGCTTCAAGTTAAAAAATAACTGAACTGTCCTCTGTGGTTCATACATAAACTAATTTCATTCTATTTGAAACTGGCTAGATCTAATTAGAAAATAAAATAATAGTAAAATATTGAACATGTACCCAGATGAAATGAACATTACTTAACTTAGAATAATTTTTTGAAAGAAAAAGAAATGAGAGGAAGAGGGTAGATACTAAAAAACAGTTTTAAGTCCCTGCATTTACTCACCAGTTTCCCAAATGCAGAGTCAGTAACAAGAACATCAGCCTGACCCCTCTACTTTGACTCCACAGAAGAAAAGGGGAGAAGAGAAAAGCCTTCCAAAAACCCATCGGGCTCGCTTTTTCCGCTCAATTCTCAGAGCCAGGACTTTTTCGCTCACGTCAGCTGCAGCTGGGTGAATACGTGGAGGGAGAGTGTGGGAAGGCAATACACCTCCCAACCAGGTAGGATGCGACTCTCAGAGGAATTGAACAGACTAGCCAATCAAACCGAGAGGATGCTGGCATAAAATTTCTGAAAAGGAGTTGGGCCAATCAACGGCGCCGAGAGGCGGGGCTGCCCCTACTAGAAATCGAGCCCAGTAGGGAAAAGGGCTCCGTCTTTCTAAAAGAAAAACAAACCTATTCTCCCTCGCAGCCTTGGGGAAACGTTTGAGTGGTCTTGAACAGAGTGCCTCCTTAGGGAAACACGGTCTCCCTCTTCCTCCTGGCCTTCCTTCCCCGCCCGACTCCATTTGGGGGCCACTGCCTCTTTCTTCTCCGGTTTTTAGATGCTGAATCTGTCTTCCCAGACCCGTGGGAAGGTGGCCGTGCCGAATTGGTTTTCCCCAGGCTCGCGAAGGTTCCGCTAATTTTTAATTATCGTTCATTTTGAGCGTGAGGGGATGTCTCATTTCGCTTTGCAGCCCAGCACCCGGCGCAGTGCCGGCACGTACGAGTCTTAGGAGATATTAAATACATAGCAGCATGAATGAATGGGCGGGCCCGTGCTTTCCTGGGAACTGCGTTTCCTAACCACTTTCCTCTCTTTATGACTGAGAAGATTTGCGGTCTCTTTCCCTCTCCGGGCACCAGAAGATGATAGTAATGAATAATGCCAGACAAAAACTATCTCATTTTACAAAAGCATAAACAAAAAATCTGATTTTTAAAAGATCCTCTGATCCTGAAGAGTCACGGGCCTATTGCATAGGTAATTCTTGTCCTTTTCTCTCTCCCCAGTTGCCTTTGTGTATGTCGAGCTCCAGTGTTTGGCACCTAACTTCAGAGGCTCGGCTTTGAGTTTGCAGCAGAGCTCAACAGTTGCCATGGCAACCAGAAAGCCTCTGGCAGCTGAACAACTGTATAGGCGAAGACAGTGGTGGTGGTGGTAGTGGTGGTGGTGGTGGTGGAAACAAGTTCGCTCTGCCCAGTCATCTTCTGCCTCTATGCTTTCCTAAATCTGCGCTTCCCACAGAGGACGCCCGGGGTTGGGGGTCTTTGGGGGTCTCGTTAATCACCGTGCTACCACCTGGAATTGGCCAGCTTCAGTAGTGAACTGCAATGTACCACCTAGTAACGCGAGAGCATTTCTGTCCCCGCAAACAGTTCAAGGCAGAAATAACAGTGTTTGTGCATGATGGTAAGGTAACTGTTGCTACTCTACCTCCTGAAATCAGATGGTGCAGTGCTGGGCTTTTCTTTCCTCCCTTTCAGTGATTCTCCATCTTTTTAGACTCTGCAAATAGTATTGACCTTGTTTTTCTTCTCCTTCTAAACGTTAATTGGGCAGCATTGTTCCCTTCCACAAAGCACTTTTTAGTCAAGGTAGCTCATATCAAATAATTTATGTAACAATTAAGTTTTATTATAATTTATTTTAAGGTGAATAAATTTAGTTAAAAGTTGAGCTCAATATAAATCTGAAGAGTTTAGTTTTTTTTCTTTTTCCCCTTCAATTAAGAATGTGCTTTGGATAGCTATTTGTTTCATTGGGTGCACATGCTAATTCACTAATCTGATTAGCTTGTGAACTAGGAACTAATTTATTAGAAGTATGTAGTGAATACCAAATACTTATCTAGTTACTCTTTGCATTTTGGTGAAGTTAAGTAAGATTTTTGCATACATTAATGAGAATATGATACTGCATAGTGTTACACAATAGTAGATGATAGTCCTATCAAAAATACTTAATAAGATTTTGCTCTTATTGTTCTCATTGCAACTGAAAGATACTGAGAATAGTTAATAGAAACTAATGGAGAGGAAAGGTGAAGGATATACCTCTTGGGTAATTACATATTGCCGGTTTATCATTGTAAGATACAGGATTTCCAGACTGGAAAATTTCCTGTATTTTTCAAAATCTAGCTTTTTGCCAATTTGTGCTAACATATTTTCAAACTTATTTCATTTTTTGAAGCATTTTTATCTGGCTTTATTTATATGTCTCTTCCTTTGATTTTTCCATTTTATAATATATATCTTCTGGGAAACTAATATTATTCTGCTGTCATAGTTAATTGTAATTCCCTGAAAACTCTGTAAAAGGGATCTGAGGCCTCAGGCATCTGAAGAAGGAATAATGATTTTAGATATCAGCCATGTCTTGAGCTTGACAATCTGTCTCATTTGATTTAATAAACCAGCTGTGTGTGGCAGGGGGAGGAATGACAAATATTGTGAGTTCTGAGAAAAAGCAATGAAAGTATGCTCTGCTCATTAAACCAACCACAGCGTCTCAGAGAAGAACACTCGTAGGGAAACAGATCAGGTGTCTCACATGATTCCAGATTAGAAGGCCTAAGGAAGAGACTGGAGAAAGCTAGCTCTCTTCCAAGATGACAGTGAATTCCACTGCAGGCAATTTGACAACTTAGGACATATAGTATTTTCTGTTCTTATGATTTGGAGAAGTGGACTAAGCTACTGGCATGTAGTGTAGAGTCCATAATCGCTGTTACATATTCTAAAATGCAAAACAAAGCCTTGCAATATGGATGGGTAGTCAGATTCCATTGCAGATGATGATTTCTTATATTGTCATTGAAGTCACCATTTCCCTCCTACTTTTGAGAGCCTGAGCCTCAACCATTATCCACTATTGTTATTTCTAGCTATAATGGTTATCAACTTAGAGCACAGAAATATTCCTTTTTTTTCCCAAAAATTTGTCTAGGTATCACATTAGAACAAAATGCTTGGGGTACCTATTAAAAATGTAAAGTCATGGACTTCTCTCCACACCTAACAAATTAGAATTTTTAGCAAGAACTTCTGGAGACTGTCATGCCTCAGAAAGTTCAAGAAAATGATGAGTACAGTGACCTGATTATGAACGTGCAATCTGGCCCTAGAAACTGTGATGTCAGACAGTATGCCTACCATTAGGAACACAATGGCAAACAACATTTATCACTTTATGCCTCAGTTTTTTCATCTATTAAAAGGAATAAGAATTCTATTAACCTCTAGAGTTGTTCTAAGGATTGACCTGATTAATACATGGAGATCACTTAAAACGGTACATGTATAATAGCAATTACTCAAAAAATGTTATTAGTCCTTGTTGTTAACTTGTTGAGAGTATATTTCAAATCTAATCTGACACAGAGTAGTAATTTCTAGAATGCACAGTCTTAACAGGGAGGAGAGAAAGAATTAGGGGACAGTGGTGTTCTCATCTCACCCTCAATATTATCTTAATAATGTTGACTTCTTCAGAGCAAGAAGACATTTTGAGACATGTTCTAGTTCTCCCAGTGCACTTTTCTTCTCATAGGCACAAACCCTATACTTCAGTCAAAATAACAGGTATATTTTCTTAAACTTATCACTCAGTACTACAGTTTTGTCTTGTCATATGCTACTCTACCAGCTTAGGAGGCCCTTACCTTAGCTTCATCTGCCTAGCCTTTCTCCATTCCTCCTGATTAAGTTTATAAGTCATTTGCTGGCCTGAGGTACAGGGTACAGGTCTGTCATATAATAATAGTTAATATTTACTGAGTGTTCACTATGTGTCACTAGGCATTATTCTTAATGGTTCCAAATTATAGGTATATACATGCCCCAGTTCACTTAAAGCAGCCACTTCATATTTATCAATATATCATAAATCATATCACCATTTTTGGAAACTGCACTCCTATTCAAACTGTCAGTTCTGTGTTTTTAAATTTTATATACCAAAGATTTACAGTGCTTATCACAGGGTATTTTATTATGTATATAATTAATAGTATTATAGTATGTATATATTTAATATCATGTGCATGTTTGATCAGTACCCTTCTGTCCCTAGAACATAGCACCATGAAGGCAGAGATTTTATTTGTGTTTATGACCCCTTTTCTCTAAAGCAGTGGCTAGCAAATAAGTCACTCAATAGATATATACACAATAACTACATTTTCTATGTACAATTTAATGACTAAACACATGACTGTCTTTAATCACTTTATATATATTACTGAAGTCATTAATCAATCTCTTCAATAGTGTAGGTCTCAAGTGCCCACCTCTAAATAGACAAGATCCAAGTCTTGTTGCTTGACTTACTCCTTTCCAACAGACCATAGGAATTAATTATTTTTCCTATTTGCAAAGAGAGAGATCAATTCTGATCTCCATGATTAAAATTAGCAAACCTGGAAACCTTACTTTATGCAATCAAATTATTATTTAAGTTAAACAAAAGAGAGAACCTGCACAAGAAAATTTTTAAAAAAGTAAAGGCACTTACCTCTCCTTTGTCAATCCATTCAATCTTCTTAACCTGTATTTGGCCTAGAGTACAGCCAGTGGAGGGAGTCCAGAAGCTGGTTCTTGGTGGCAAGCAGCAGTGGATCTATAGAGTCTAACACTAAATCCATCCTATTTTTGTTTGTTTGTCTTTGTATTACAATTTCTGAATCTGATCTTTTACCACTGGTTATCTTTACTCTTACTTGTATCTTCTATATATTTCTTTCTATGTGATTTTTCCACCAATATGAAAATATGCTTATGTTTAACATTAAAATATACACTATCTTAACCTCATTGCCATTCTATTTTCTATGTCTATCACTTACTCCCTCTAATAGCCAGTCATCCTTTTCTACTTCATTACCACCTATTCAGTTACCAAATTCTATGGTCTCACTTCTGCCCCCTTGACACCAATGCCTCCATGTTGCTGAATTCAGTAAAAGTTTTCCATACTCACACTGTATTATCTTTTGTCTGCATTTGTTTCTGTTGACCATTGCCAAAGTACTCCCAAATGTCATGATACCTGTTTTTTGGGTTGTTGTTGTTTTTTTCATATGTCTTTAGCAAACTCATTTTAGCTTTCTTTTTAGGCTTGTGTTAGCTGACTACAACATTTTGGAGTTCCTCAAATAACAGTTCAGCTTCTTTTCTTTTTGTATCACACTCTCACAATGCACAGCATCTATTTCCTAAGCCATGTATGCTGTTTTAAAAACTGAAATGTGTCCTCTTAAAATGTATTGCAAGTCCAGGAATTTCTATTTGACTTTAGACCCAAATATCCAACTAATACCAGCCACATATATATGTGAGAAACCTCACATATATAATCTATCATGAACTGTTTTTCAGTATTTCCAAATCTTATTTCCAATGCATCTATAAATAGATTGCAGTGACCATGGGCTCATAAATAAGATAGTTTGGGTTCATACTCAAGATCTTCTACTAACTATATAGGGATAAGGAGCTTACTTTACAATACCTTAACTCCTACATTGTTATGAAAATTAAATTAGTCAATTTATATAAAGCTCTTAGAACAGTGCCTGGCATATAGTAAGTGCTCAATTAATCTTAACACTTATTACTATTATCCAACTTTCTATCACTACTGCCAACTATCCAAATAGCCATCATATCTTACTTGGACTACTATAAAACCTTCCATTTCAAATCTTGTCTACCTCTAATTTGTTATTTATATAAATACCACAATGTTCTTTTAAAAAGTGGAAATATGATTAAAATTCACTTAAACAATTGAATGACTTTCTATCACACTTAGGACAAAAAGGTAATATTATTATCATGGCCTTTGAGGTGCTCCTGCTTCTGGCCCCTACCTGAGTCATTGGCGTGACTCACTGATACCTTAGAAATTTGCAGATGGTTTCCTTACACCTGGATCACTCCACCTCACCTTTCATACCTCATCTGGCTATTTCCATGTCCCCTATTAGTCTCACCTTAACTTGCACTTCTTCAAAGAAGCCTCAATTTCCCAATTTAAATTAAATTAATCAGTTAATTATAAAATGCAGCAAATTCAGAAAGAAAATATACTGAGCTACCTCATTATGCCATCTGATTGGACTCAGTATTTCCTTTCTGACACTTCTGCATTTTATAATTAACTGATATGTTTAATTCAATGAATGGTCACTGAACACTGGGGTTTCAAGCACTCCTTTATATATTAAAGATACCATAAATAAACAAAGCAAAGTTTTGTGCCCTTGTTGAACTTGTGTTCCATTGAGCTTTCTATAACATAAATCATATATTTTTTATTCTTAAACATATTTTTAAAAAAATATTTGTTTAACTGTCATCTCTTATCTAAATTGTGACCCCTTTCTTTTTTCACAATGTCCTCAGTGTCTGGTATACTGTCATAGCCATTTGTTGAATAAATAAGTGATAGAAAGAATGAACTACTATGTTCTTGCATTTACTATCTCTGTAACTTTGAGCATTATCCTCTATTTCCATAAGCTTACATTTATTCTCTATAAAAGTATAGGATATTAATGTGAAGTTTGCTGAGTTAATGTAATATTATATATGATAATATAAAAATACCTAGCACATAATTGCCCTCAACAAATGACAAGAATTTGGAATCAAGTGGGTAAATGCTTGTAATATCATATAATCAAGGTATACTTGAAAAGGGAAGGAATATAAGTCAGGCAACACATATTTAAATCTTGTTTACACTAATTATTGTTATGATCTTTGGCAAACAACAACATCCATCTGAACCCCTGATTTCTCAATTACAAAATAGAGATGACAATTATTCCTACCAAAATGGGCATGAAGATCAAACAAAATAACCTTAGGATAGCTCTTTGTAAACTATTAAATGATGTAGAAATATTAGTTATTGATATTGTTGTTACTACTTTTTGATGATCAGTGCAAAATGACCATTGTTAAAGAAGGCATGACAAAGAAATACAAAATATCAACAGCTAACAATTATATAGTCCTCAATTATATAGTTTTCTAAATGTTGGGTGTCTTAATTGATTTGGGTATCATAACCAATTGAAAGCCTGCAACAATCCTATGGGGCAGTTGCTATTATAATTCTTTTTTTTACAGTTGAGGAAACTAAAGAACAAGATTTACTAACATTCTCAGGTCTCATCACAAGTAAGTCACAGAGGTGGGATTTGCATTTAGGGAATCAGGTTTCAGAGCCCATGTTTTGAACTGCTATATGACATTAGCTTTTGGATGACAAATGAGTCATGATCTCTGTTCTAAAAGATTATTCATATTTCTTCCAAGGACTATTTCTGCCCCCCTCAGGTTAACCAACACTGATATTTCAGAAACTACATACCAGGGCATTATTATCATGCAGACCTTTCATATTTTATTTTAAAGGACCATCCCATAAAACTGTCAAAGATAAGAAAGAGTTTTTGGAGAATGACCCTTCAGCAGCCATGTTTCAAAGGAATATACTCCTGTTTAGGATATGAGACATTTACAGAAAAGAGGTCTAGCACTTGAAGATTTATCAAAGCCTAACATTTAATGAAAACCCTAAATGTCTCAAAGAAGTTTTATTATATCAATTACTCACTTGCTTCATATATAGCATAATATATTTTATTTTAAAATGCCTTGCTAGCAAGAGTGGCATTGAAATAGCTGCCTACAGAGCGTGTTCGAATGAATGATACCCAATATCTAACTTTCTACTCGTTGAGTTTATAGCCCACAATGTGTCAGTTTATGTGGTTGTGACTAGCAGCTAAAGCAAAATATAGTTTCCTATGGTCATTAATGTTGTGAGAGACAGAGAGAGAGAGAAAACCTCCCTCTGCTTGCATTTTTTTCTTCCTCATTTGTCTCAGTGTAGCTCTTGGTTCAACAGTGAGTGCAGCAATTATGCATAAATACCAGGGACCCTTTTCTAGTCCCCAGGTCTCCTCTTAGCCCCATAAGGAGGTGGCATGCATACCAAAAGAACTATTTTTATTAACAGACATCTGAAGATCCTTTATGGAAATAAATTCTAAATATGTGAACTCAGGGTATTAGGATTATAATAGGTTTTATAGTTTATACTTGTGAATAAAAACACTTATTTAGACTAAGTTTCATATATGGCTTTTGTGCTTATACATTTATCAAGATAATGTTGTGTAGAAGATTATAGACACCATTTTTGCTTTTATGGAGGCTATCTACATAGTAAGCAGAAAGCAACAATTCAATTAATAAAAATATCCTGTTTCTTGAGTCCTTAACTTGTGCTAGGCACTTTTCTGTTATGTTTAAAGATGTCAAACAGAAAGGAATTTAGGAACAGACTTAAAGCTAAGCCCCTTGGAAATGATTCCCTAAACCTGTCACAATCAGGAAATTAAAGGTTCAGAAAGCCACCACTGCAATTATTAGCTCCCTGAGCACACTGGCTTGCAGTTGTAACCAGAAATTAGAAACCTCTCTCCAGAAAGTTGGATTTAAAGCCATGTCACTAATCCTCCAACAGTAAAAATATCAATCTTTTCAACAGCTCTCACCCCACTTAGCTCATTTCCAAATTCATATCTCACTAATTCATTTGGTTGGCAAAGCTGAAATTGATCTAAGATCCTAGCTCCTATGAAATCTGGGAAAGATAGTTTCAGCACATAGGAGGAGGATAGAATAGGGTTTCAAGTATGCTGATTTACTATATCCAAGAACCTCACATACTGCTTATGTGTGCTGACTGTGTATTATGAAATTGGTTATTTCAAAAATTGGATCAAGTTAGAGGATCAAGAAAACCTATGTATCTCCTCCAAGCCTATGCATCATGAATTGGCATAAATGTTATTTTTGTGGAAGGAAAACCTTTAATAGACACAAAAAACAAAAGTGCACCATAAATAGGACAGGTATTTTGAAGAATTTTTAGAACATGGCCAATCTTTAGGATCATAATGATGAAGAAACAAGATAGAAGAAAGCCCTAATTGCAATGTAAAATACACACAAGAGCAAAGCACTGCAAAGGTTATCATTTCATGATATTCCAAAAAGGGTGTCAAGAAACAAATGATCAAGGCAGACTTTTCAGTCAATTTTCAGAGTTATTATTTAATTAATAATACATCTTCCCCTGAAGTTAAATTTATTACAATATCACAGCTGTCTAAATAGGTTTTTTTTGGTTTGTGTGTGTGTGTGTGTGTGTGTGTGTGTGTGTGTGTGTGTTTGTGGTGGTAGGGTGGACGGCTACAAGAATATGTAGAAGACAACTTCCAGAATTTTGGGACTCCTAAAATAGTCAATATTTCAAGAATAAAATCCTGTTTATTTTGGCAATTAGGAAGCCACATAACCAGGCCAGGTAACCAGGTAACACTTAACTCACACAGAAAATGAAGGCAGCCCTCTCCACCCATTCTAGAATGAAGCTTGATTGGAAAATCAACTTATAACATTTCAATGAAAACCTACATTAGATACTTATATAAATAAATCTGCATTTTTTTTCATTTTCTAGAATTCTAAGGTTAATTAACAGAACTAAAAAAAGAAACAAAAAATGAGTAATCAAAAATAAAAAATGAGTAAATCAAACCCATAAAAAACAGAATAAGTCAAAGAAAATTCTAAGTACTAGAAACTCTAAGAGCACTTTTTGAGAAAGACTAATGTAGAAAAAATGTGAGAAAGGAGAAAATATTAAACAATGCAATGCACATAATTTAAAAATATAAGGTAAATAAGTCTAGATTTGGTTAAAATAAAATTTTTTCTGAAAATAAAAATCAGAAATCTTTCAACACCTAGAAAATCAGTGTAAAGGAGGTATTTGGAGGCTCATTTTATATGTTTTCCTTAAAAAGAGAACCAAGAAAATGGAGGAGAAATGTATGATGCCTTTATAGTTGTTTTTTGTTTGCTGGTGTTATCCTTGCCTCATTTTTTAAGGGGATATTATATAAATTAATGTGTAAACTCCTTAAGAGCAAAAATTATTTTGTCCTCAGAGACTAGAAATTGCATTGCTCATAGTAGGTACTTTATACACAAATGTTTAAGTGGCCAGAAAAAAATAATGATGTGTAAACATAGATAGCTTTCTTATACAACCTAGAGGAATTGAAATTTTTAAAAAAGCAACAAACATGGAACATCCAGGAATAAAACCTATAAATGTGTGGGATCCCTGTGAAGGCAATGCTGACATTAAAAACATATAAGATATACTGGAATAAATTTAGACTATTTAATTTTTGGAATTAGAGATCTTTGTAATATAAGATGTGAATGCTTCTAAAATTGTTTCATATTAAATAAAATACAAATAACAGATAATAAAAAAATAAAATACTTGAGATACATGAAATACTTTTGTACCAGAATGTATAAAGAGTTAAATATTTTAAAAAATACATGTCAGTGGATAAGAATAATTTACCAAATAAGTAATCTCTAATTATATAGAAATAATCTCAAATTGAATGGTCTTAACTAAAACAGTTAAATGTGACTTAAAGTGACAGTAAGTTTCATGTTTCACAATTTAGACTGGCATAAATTGTTTAAAAATTTGTTAATATACTTTTCAGATATATTTGTAAACAGAAAGAATTTCTGTATGTAATCTATAAATAATTATATCAACTGTTATACATTAAAGCTAAGAAATGGGTTTTTAAAAAAGAGAGAGACAAACAATGGCAGACAGCCAGTATGGCCCAAAGGGGTGTTTGAGTGGGAATGTGGTGGGGCTATATATGCCCAGAATTATTAAAACAATAAATAAATAAATAAATAAATAGTGTCTATAAATCAAAGAAATAGAAAATAGTAAAGTGAACAGAATTAACTTTTTTCCTAAATAAAAAAATCTCTTGTACAATTTGAGAAAGTATTATGTATAGTTAATATATATATTAATTATTTTAAGTAAATATACATATTAACTATTTTAAGTTAAAAAATGGTAATATGTTACTGAAATACAGGAGAAATAGCCTTCCTATTCTAGATATCCTCAATATGGCATACCCATAGCAAGATAGAAGTAAAAGTTAAAATCTCGGCTTCATTAATGCCAGGAGAAACAGGGATGGATGATAGAATTGCTTCATAATTCCCCTCTGAAAGCACCTATTTACTATTGTTAGATTTAGTTCTAAGCTTTATTCTTTTTTTGTTTGCTTTTTTTTAAAAACTAAATTTATTTTTGTTATCTCTCTAAAAAGCTCAAAACCAAGTTTATCTTCCTGATACTAAATATTTTACAAATTAACCTGAAATTATTTCTTAAAGGTAATCTGGAAAAACAAAGGAACTATAAGAACATTTGTATGACACACCTTTTAAACTCTAGTATTTAAGCAGTTGAATAGTTAGTCTTTGTGAACAGAGACAATTTTTTTTCTTCTTTTTACTGGCTTCTAGGTTCTTGGAGAACCACTTCTTTAAGACTGGCTTTCTATTCATAAAGCATCTGGGACTTGAAAATTCCCAGCTCTGCCTTTCTACTACATGCTTTGTGCAGGAGAGTGGGATAGGACTTATCCTCCAAGTGCAAACTTAACTCCCAACACAATGGCAAAAATTTGGCCAAAAATTCTGTTTATATTTTCCCATTTTATGAACTCTCATCTTTTTTAATATTTATTTTTGTATCTAAGTTTACAATTACATCTTGTATTGTTTGTTAACATGGAGGCATCATTTGCTAAGAAATGCAATCTTTCAACACTATCTTTGTTTGCTTTATTAGAGCAAGCATTTTTTTAACCTTATTTCTTTTATAAAAGATGCTTTTGAAATCTCTTATTCTCCTCCATCTTGAGATAGCATCATCACACTAAAATGAGAGTCACTTTACTCAGATGAGGATTTAGTTGAAAGCTAAAGGCTGTGCATTGGCTAGGAAAGACCAAGTCTCTCATTTAGCTAGTTTTCCCTGGAAGGGTTCTTTAAAGTTTCAGCACATTAGGAACTATAAAGTCTTTGTTTATTTTATTAGTAAATTTCAAAACACTTTTATTTAGTAATTTTGTTTATTGTTTACAAGGGTAATTATTACACAAATTCTTGTTAATGTGACGATTTTCCATGTTCTCTTTTTTTAAAAGTAAATTAAGTGTATCAATTTTTAGAATCAAGATGATAAATATTTATATGTCATAGTTATTTTAGGAGGATACAAAACACACTTGCTCTCAATGAGTTTAAAATTTAGTTACAGAAATAATGTGAAAAAATACAAATAAATTCATAATACTGTGCAATGAATAATAAACACCAAATGAGGTTTAAGGGATAAAAGTTATTTAGGGGTTAAATGAGGGAAGAAATTGCTTAATATGCATGTTAAAAGACAAGCCCTACCTGACATACTGGTCAGCACTGACTACTCAGGTGAAATAGAGCTTGTTGGTTCATACTATAATACTTTTATATAGGAATACAGAAATGATTTGAGACTAGCCTTAGGAGTGCTGACTCCTGGTATTGTTATGCTTGTTTCATTTTATTTGTGCATAGTAGAGACAGGAAGTTTACTCTAGTGATATAATGTAGGGTTATTAGAAAAAAGTGGGACTGACTATAATAAACCAGTTTCAAGTTAATGTGGTAATTTCTGTGAAGTGATAAAGATCTAAATTAAAGTTGTGGTAGGAGGACATATGGCATAAATTTGTCAGACTTGAATTATTTTCTGGAAATAAATGGCTACTTTTGGGAAAATTTATAATATGAAAATAAGTTAAAACCCTATCAGATTTAGTTGCTACTTTCTGTCATTTCTATGTGTCAGACACATTGAACATTAAAATATATAAAATTGTTAATGAAACCTTTTTCATGAATTCAGAATGTCATAGAATATCATAGAAAAAAATGAGGATTTTTGGAAGAGCAACAACTCTATATGATCATAATATGTGGCACTTTACTTAGTGAATATGTCTTAAACATCATATGTATAACTTGTAGATATGCAAAAACATAGAATATATCATATATCAGCACTGACATACCAGTCATTTTATTGCACATATACACATATGATTTAGACTTTATGTTAAATTGTGAGTGGTCAATACATCCAAACCCATCTAGTATGCTTATTTTATACCAGAGGAAGTAGATCACTAATAATTTAGGGCTTTATGCTTTGATAAAAAACTATTAACATAATTGTTTGAAAACAAGGGCTGAGTTTTTTATTAATATAATAATCTGGGAATTCTAATAATTCAAATTTGCATGGCTAGTACTCTTTTAGTCAAGTTCCAAATTCTTAATTGGCTCTGTGTCTCAGTGGATAATGCATTGAACTACTAGTTGAACCTGGAGTGGTCATTCTAACAACAAATTCTAAATTCTTGTTGTAAATAAACTAGTTAATAGTCTTACCAGTTGAAAACAGAAGAGAAGAAAATTGTCAACAGAGTGCCTACTATCCCTCTGTACTGTACTAGACATAGAATTATTGCCAGGTTGAATCTCTCAACAAACTTAAAGACTAAATTTTAACTAACATAGTCTTAATTCACAGCAATTAACTTCTAATTCCTAGGTACTATAGCACAATACACCATATGTGATTAGTGTTACTTCTTAAGTAAAACTACTAATAATATTAATGTGTAACCAACCATCTCTATGCTTTTACATAAGCATAAATATTACTTATATACATAAAACTTTTTCCAAATAATAATGTATCACTCATAAAAGACTAAATTATATTGTAGAAATAAACAACAATAGAATTGGGCAGCAACTACACTTCTCATGTACGTTTCATGTGCAATAAATGTCAGCAGAGAAATGATGCTCCCTGTGGTCACTCAGAGACCCAGACTGACAAGAACCTTGACATAGTCTGAGGTTACTGTAGCAATAGGGGTAAAATATGATTAACCATGTACTGGATTTAAAGCTTCCATTGAGAAAAAACACATTCCATTAGCCAAAGCAAGTCATATAGCCACATCAAACTTGAGAGAAGAATTAAATATATTATATATGAATAGTCTTAATGAGCACCACAGAGATATGTGAAATAATTTTTCATCTTAACCTGAAAATGTTTATGTAAGGAGAGCAGCTAAAAATAATTTCCCATGACTTCAATTAATTTTATAAAAATATTTCAAAGCATTGTATTACATAAAAAGCTTAAATTTCTGTATTTTCTGTCTAGAGCTATAAGAGTAAACAGTTGTAATTAGTCTGAGCAAGACACTTTATGTAATGGATTTGCCTTTCTTATGAAAATCTATAATATATTCATTATTGGAAAAATAAAGATGAATTTAATTCTACTTTTTGGCTCAGTATTTAACAACAACAACAAAGATTATAAATTTCTCCCAAATGAGCACAAATCATAGTGAAGTAGTTGAATTATTTATAAAGAATAGGTTTTGAAAATGACATGAGATATTTCAATATGCCTTGCTAAATAATCCCAAAAAGGATAATATTAAAGATGCCTAAGTTTTAGAAGAAAATCTTCTGTATGACATCATTTCTATAGATGCATTTAACCACCATTTATATACTGCCCTCATTTTCTAAAGAACTTAAAGCCTCTGAACATTCATTATATTTCAAAAGTCATTTTATTCAAAGTCTGTGGGAAAAAGTTAGCACACTCAAAGTGAATATATTACTTTAAGTTTTATATCTCTTTAGCTTCCTGATTCACTGCATTTATCGTTTAAGCTTTTGGCATTTAGATGCCCCGGGACAAAAATTCAAATAATGTGAAAAATATATTACATTATAATTTGTGTGAGATATAATAATTGCCAGTTTTTTATGGAAATTAATGTAAGTTTTGAACAAGTAAAGTGGTTATCATTTTTGAGACATAAAATATTTTTCTGTATCATCTGGAAAGAAAGCTAGACAAATTAATTATCATTATATACTAGTCTATGAGAGAGAGGAAGAGGGAGGGATGGAGGGAGAGAAATGCAGAGATAATTTTGTTATTTAAATCCCTTATGACCTTATACTATTATGCAATAATATGCTATTATTAATTTATTTCAAGATATTATTTAATCTGCATGTTAAACACAGGACATTTAATAATTGGAAAAGAGATTTGTATCTATTGAGCATCTACCATCTTTTAAACATAATCATAGGCATATGGACAGGTAGGTAAGAAACAGATAATTAATGATAGCTAGACAGGCATATGCATGCATATGTAGACACATATTTATATATAATATGTATATTATATATATATATATATGAATACTTACATATTTACATCAGGTGAGGTACTCTATAGCTCTGCTTTAATTTTCTCATTTATAAAATAAAGGTATTAATACCTTATGAGGACTAAATAAGGTAATTATTAAAAACATGTAAGTACTCTCCTCCTTTCTATTTATTAAATGACCCATTTTATGTTCATTCTTTGTTTATTCAACATTTTATTCTATTTTTTAATGTATGCAAGTTTCTAGCTTGGGTTGGCACTGGGTATTCCTTGTGTAATAAAACACATACTAAGTAACTGCCCTTCTGGAACTTATATTCTACTGATTCCATAACACTTAAAAAAATTGCTAGTAAAACTTTGATATTATGGTTGGTACCCAGCACTTTTAATAACTAATTCATTGAAGGTAATGTCCAAATAAATGACCCTTCCTTTGTTGTTTCAATGAAATAAGTATACCTTTCACTTTCTTTCTTTCAGAATTTTATAGATATAACATCATTTAAATATTAAGTAATGCCCTAGAATACAATGGAGTTATCACTGTGTGATTCTTTTTAATGCTAAAAACCAACATTATGGCTAGGAGCCATAGAGCAAAACAAAAATCATTGTGTTTACAAAAATAAATTGTTTTAAAACATTCCAGAAAAAAAATCCATATTTTCACTGCACAATTTTGAAGTAATGAACCTGAGGCTTATAATTGCAAAATAGAAGTCTAAGGCCAGAACCTACAACAGAGTTCAGTGTTCAGTCCCTGTATTTGTTATTTCTTTCCTGTATGCATGTGTCTAATGTCAATATTGTGCAAATAGCTGTAATTTTAATAGGAAAAGATTAAACACTATATACAAGGCTTGTAAAAGCCAACAACATAAAGATTTATTCAGATATTTAGATCTGATCCAATTTTCTTTATTGCAATAAAGGTTACTAGTCTAACAGTTCATATTAAATGTAGTCTAATAAATTCTGATCTTAACCTTTTTCAGGTCAACAATTCAAACTTTTTAAATATCGTCTCAAAATATTGCTATCAAAATCATGGCCATGAATGATGTTCTAATCTTCAGTGGTCTTAATAATGACTTAGACATTTATTGAGACCTGGATTATTTATACTCACTTATTTAGACAAAAATCATTTTGCAGTTCCTCGCTGGTCATCCCTGTGAGATATAGAAATTGAGAAGTATAATTTTCAGATAAGAATATCTAAGTTTATAAACCTGAACCATCAGATAACTGTGGTTAGTTAAAATTTAAATTTATTTAATCAGATTATGGTGACTTTTATGGAAGAATCAGTCAATTAGTATAAAGAGTTTATTCTTCTCAAGCATATTTACTTGCTCTTTGGATTTCTCAGTTACAAATGAAAAACAATTATTATTAATTAATCTTCAGGAGATCTATCAATTCCCTCTAACTCCTTATTCACCTCCTCTCTTGCCATTCCTTGTCTCCAGGAAATCATCTTGCTTCTGACTCCTCAAGCTCACCTAGTAATTTCAGGCTTTCTTGCTTTTGCTTGTTAGCTCTTTCCATTCAGAGTGCTTTCTTTTGGTAGAGCTTACAACTTTTTCTGGTTCAACCCTCAGTTCTTTGACTCCCCAGCATCTACAAAAAATAATTTTTTCTTCTAAAATATATTGCCAGAATACCAAGGTGATTGCCCAACCCCCTCATAGTAACCTGTGGATTTCACTATCAGAACATAAATTTCTTTAAAGTGCATCATATGTCAATATTCTTGTTTCAACTATTATGTTACAAATGATTTAAGGGTAGATTCTGTGTCTCATTTATTATTGCAATTTTAGCATCACATTTAATGCCCAGAGAGGCACTAAATAAGTGTTAAAGTGACCCTTTCTTTGGTGTTGGGATGCCCTACCTCATATATTTACTCAGGTAATCTGCAATAAATAATTGCTGAATACCTACTAGGTGCCAGGTGCTGTGTTGGATAAAGAGCACACATTTTACAGTAAAATAAAATAGTTCAAAATTGCTGTGATGAGATAAACCTAAGGCACAATTGTAGTACATAAAAAATATTTCTTGGAAGTTTTGCAGTCAGGATGGCTAAGTAAGTAACTGCTGTGCTTATCTCTTCTTATGACCACATCAAAATTAAAACTAAAGCATAAAACAACCATCACTAAAAATCTTCTGAAGTCTAGCTGAACCAAAGTCCTACAACTAAAGACTTATAGAAATAGTCATTTCAAGATTGGTAGGAGGGATAGAGATGTGTGTGTGACCATTAGAAACTGGGAAAGTTATCTCAGTTGTGGGAACTCAGACCCTGGAGAAAAGAGGGGTTCCACCCCGACTCCAGGCTGCTTTGCCCAAAATCTGAGTACCAAGAAGTCCCCACAAATTCTGGCTTTGAAAGTCAACAGAGAGTATGGCTGAGTGAGACCAGGGCAGCTAGAGTCCCAGGCATTCCTCTTAAAGGGCTGTCCATGGACTTACTGACACTCTTGCTCTTAGCTCCAGTACTGGGGCAGCAACTTTAAAGGCACCAGAGACATACAGGGAGAAATGGAATTATCTGGTTACCGGGCAAAGGCTGGAGGGGCAACTTTCTCCCAAATTGAGGTTTTGGCAGAAGGCACTGTTTGTTGTTGTTGTTGTTGTTGTTGTTGAACCCTCTCCTTCCCTACATGCAGAGGCAGGCACCCACAATGTCTAACTTTGTATCAACCTGGACAACATCTTTTGTTCACCCCACCCAGGTGATTCTCTGAAGCCTGCCCCATCTGACTTTTGGACACACTCAACCTGCTTCCAGGGGCTTTTCCATACAAATGATGTGCCTGGGCTCATGCTGTGAACCTTTTAAAAATCTCCCAAAGGTTTGAAAGACCCAAACAAGTAGCATCTTGCTTTGATGTGTATCATACCTCTGGTTAAGCAGCTTCAAGCCCTGCACTAGTAACAGCTGCCCTCGGTTTGTAACTTGGCCTCTTGAGCCAATTGCAAGTACAGAATGGGCTTCCACCAGCTGCAGATTGTTTTGGGGCTCATGACATGTGACACATATAGGGCACATGCATGGCTGAGGGCTGAGTTTGACCTGCAGTGGGTACTTTCCCAGGAGGCCCCAGGGCCAACAAACCTGTTGCCAGCTTCTGGCCAGCTAGAACTTCACCCTGCCTTGAAGCAGGACACACCCAAAGGGCAGACTGTGCAAAGGCCAGACCCTGAGCAATTTCTGCTAAGTAGTGTCAGCCCCTACACAACAGCTTCTCTATTGTAGTCATGACCAGTCCTCACAACTAATCTACCCAATAGTCAATTTCTCCCATTGACATGCAAACAGCAACTAAAGTTCAACTACAACAGGAGGGCACAGTACAACCCACACAAAAAACATACCTGGAGGACCCAGCTCTGGTGATCAGGGAGACTGTATCACTGGGCCCCACAGGACACGTACTACATAAGGTCACTCTACTAAAACTAGGAGGCATAGCAGTTCTACCTAATACATAGAAACAAACACAGGGAGGCAGCCAAAATAGTGAAACAAAGAAATATGTCCAAAATATTAGACTACAAGTAAGCTCAGAAAAATAACTAAACAAAGTGGAGACAAGCAAACTACCAGATGCAGAGTTCAAAACACTGGTTATAAGGAAGCTCAGTGATCTCTGGGGGAATTTCAACAATAGATAAAAAACATAAAAATGGAGATAGAAACCTTAAATATAATAATAAAACAGGAACTAATAAAGAATGCAATAACTGAAATAAAGAATACATTATTGGGAATCAACAGTAGATTCGATGAAGTAGAGGATCAAGCCAGTGATTTAGAAAATATGGTTGCAGAAAACTATCAGAGCAGCAAAAGGAGAAGAGAATCCCCACAAATAAAGATAGTTTAAGGAGCCTCTGGGACATCAACATACCAACATTTGCATTATAGGGGTACCAGAGGAAATAAAATAAAGCAATGAACTGAAAAACGATTTGAAGAAATACGACAGAAAACTTCTTTACCCTTGTGAAGAAAATACATACACAAGCCCAGGAAGCTCAGTAAGTCCCAGACAAGATAAATGCAAAAAGATCTACACATAGATACATCATAATAAAGTGCCAAAGATTAAAAACAAAGAAAGAATGTTAAAAGCACCAAGAGAAAAGCAGTTAGTTAACTACAAGGGAGCTCCCATAAGATTGTCAGCTGATTTCTCAACAGAAACTTTTAAGGCCAGAAGGGATTGGCACAAATCATTCAAAGTGATGAAAAGCAAGGACCTACAGCCAAGATTACTCTCCTCAGCAAAGCCGTCATTAGGATTTGAAGGACAGATAAAAAAACTTCCCAGACAAGAATAAGCTTAAAGACTTCACCACAAAACCAGTATTATAAGAAATCTTAGAAGGACTTCTTTAAGAAAAGCTAAATAAAAGATGAATTGCAAAATGATATTATTACATATCTATCAATAATTACTTTCAATGTAGGTAGATCAAAGGCTCCAATTATAAGAGAGGATGGCTGATTTAATAAGAAAACAAGACTCTTGCAGATGCTACTTACAGGAGACTCACTTCAGTTGAAAAGACACACAGACTGAAAGTAAAGGGCTGTATAGAACATATTTCATGATAATTGCAATAAACGTAAAGATGGGGTAACAATACTTATACTAAACAAAATAAACTTTAAAACAAAGGCTATAATCAGAGACAAAGCAGGCTCAGTAATCCCACTTCTAGGTATTTATTGGAAATACCCAAAGGCTACTTTGCATTCATCCTTTCATGTTCATTGCAGCCCTGTTTACAACAGCCAAGATGTGGAGGCAGCCTGGCTGTTCATTCATGGAAGAATAATAAAGAGTAGGTGGTACAAATACACAATGGAATATTGCTCGGCCATAGATGGGAATGTGTTCTTGCCATCTGCAGTGACATGGATGGACCTGGAGGTTGTTGTGTTGAGTGGAGTATGTTAAACCGAGAAAGAGATGCATTGTGATTTCACTTATATGTGGAATCTAAAAAAAAAAACAAAACAAAATTAAGAAACAAACAAAAGAAAAACAAACTCATAGATACAGAAAACATTTTGATGATTGCAACATGGGAGGGTTGTTTTGAGTGTGAGTGAAAACAGGGAAGGAATTAAGTACAAATTGGTTGTTACAAATTGTCATGGGGATATAGTATCTAGCATAGAAAATACAGTCAACATTGTAATAACTATGTATGACATCAAATGGGTACTAGATTTATCAAGGTGATAAATGGGAGGGAAATTTGGCAGTAGAGTAAAAAAGGTAAAGGGATTAAGAAGTATAAATTGGTAGTTACAAAACAGTAATGGGGATGTAAAATAAAGCACAAAGAATATAATCATCAATATGGTTATAACTATGTATAGAGACAGGAGTTATTAGACTAGACAGGGGATCACTTCTTAAGTTATAGGAATGTCTAAACACTATGCTGTACATCTGAAATTAATATAAAATACTATTTAAAAAATTTTTAATGTTAAAAAGGAGCAATATTTCTCAGTGTTGGAATTCAAAGAAGACTTTGAAAAGAAAATAATATTGATGCTAAAGTCTAAAGTGTAATATCATCCATGTTCTTTTTTTGAAATCCTAGTGACAGATGTGTTTCTAACTTCAGAAAATTTTCACATTTTAGAAAGGGAATGTAGTGCATATATATTAATAATATATTATGTAACATCTCTAATGGGATTTGGGACAACACTCCAGTATCTACAACATTTCTATTTTTACAAAGAACTGTAAATATTTACTTTAATTAGTAAATAACATAATAGTATTGTTACCGGAAAATGGGGTGTCCTTGTCGACATGATGTCCAGATTCTTAGTATCTCAAGCAAAGGATTGAACGAGACACACACAAAAGTAAAGAGGTGAAACAAAGAGATAGTTTATTGAAGGGAAAGTACACTCCAAAGAGGTAGGAGTGGGCTCGAACAGGAAAATGGCTCAGGAGCCCCGATGAACGAAGTTTTGGGGCTTTTATTCTGTCTTCAGGGGAGACACCTCTGGGTGTGGGGTCTCTTGATTGACAAGTTTGATTGACAAGAGATCTAGTTCACAACACCTTCTGACTGCGCATTTCCTTTCCCAGCGTTCAGTCTGTTATAATGATATTAATGAACTTCCGGGCATATGTATGATATTACAATGATGGTATAATGAGGTTCAGGTAACTTTCACTGCGCAGGCATTAGGAGCTGGCCCAAGCTGGTGGGCTCCTTGGTCCCTCTGATTTCCTTGTCTTTGTCTGGAACTTCCGCCTAGTCTGGGGCAGGGATTACTTGTGAAAGGGTGGTATCTAGGCATAACAATTCCAGCAGGCAGTCTCATGGGGGAGGTCGAGATTTCCCTATTCTGTCTGCCTTCCTCACATCCTCTTGAGAGACGTGATCCCCACAGATCTCCATGGGAAGCTGAGGGGGTGGAGGTCTCATCTTCTGTATCTGCTTCCTGCTGAGGATGGTAGTTGTCCCTACCTATTGGGGATCCACGGAGCTCTCACCCTATCTGATGTAAAGGGGGAAGGGGTCTCAGGATCCGCCAAGTTGACTCCTTTGGTCGAGATGGGCTGGAAACCTTGCCAGGTGACTTCTGCATTGCAAAGGCCCCTAGATAAGGAAAACCAGACCCAGTTAGTAAGTTGAAAAGCTTTGGCCTGAAAAAAAGTGAAACTGAGAGCCAAAGAACTAGAATAGGAGTTTTTAGTGGAGTAGGGGGGATGGCTACTCTGTTTGGCCCACATCAGTATCACTTTTGTTCAAGTCAGACCTTGGTTCTAAGTAAGTCAAGTTATGTTTGATTTTCTTCACAAACCCAGAGCTTTTTGGGTTTTGTAATAGGAAATAGATAATTTAAACCTAAAATAAAAGCAAACATTTACTGGGTTCTTACTATTCACAATGCAACATTGCTTTATGTGTTTATGATTAAATCATCATTATCACAGCAAAATGTATGTATCATTTTACTAGGAAGAAAGGTTAAGTTCACAGACGGACTCAAAGTCACACAGCATGATTTAATCGGACTTGCAAGAAAACAGTTGGGTGCCAGAGCCCATGCCTTAAGCATAAATAGAAATGTCTCTCTTTGTTTCCTAAATTAAGAGAGTTGACTATTGGTAGCAGAAAACAGGGAATGAATGAAAAGGAAAGGTAAGGCAAACCACATTCCAAACCAATATACTGTACGTATGAGGAGGCCTTGTAAGTCAGTTAAGAGAACTATTATCTTGTGAACCATTTGGCATCAAATAATCAAAGGGGCAAAGAGGTATTAGGAGATAATACAAAAGAAGTTCGTAAACTCTATTCTGAGCATGTTAAATTTAATCACCTATAAGTTATCCCAAGGAACATGTACGAACCGTTAAATAAGTGTGGAGCTTGGGAAGAGGTACATGGTGGATTTGTAGATATAAGGCTACTAGCAAAAGAATAATAATACTTAAGGCATGTTGGAAGTAATACATAGGCAAAATATGTTTTTAAAAAAACAGAGTGAAAAGGAGGGAAAGAGGAACTTTTCAGTAAACAAATTATCTGAAAGAAGATCGGAGGAAGAATAATACTAAAAGAGTCTAAAATAATGTAAGGGGAAGTAAACAACAAATGAGAAAAATATAATGTTATAAAAGCCTGGGAAATACAACACATTATAATAAAAATATAAGCTAATTTAACAAGTATTAAATAAAATCCCAGGTATATACTATGAAGATGTTAAATATATTTTTCAATAAGAAAACTTTAGTCAATAAGGAAAAAAGAAACTAAAACTGAATACTAGTAAGTACCAAGAAAACTTTAAGAAATAAAAAACTACATAATTTCTGCTAAGAGCACATTAGAGCATCAGTATATAAACATTCCTACTTTTTATCAAAAAGTAATATATTGAGATTGTGAAGTACTGTAAAACTGATTTATAGTGATGTATACACATGGTAAAATTAATAGTTGTTTATTTTTTATACTTGAAATGTATAAATTTTATATAATATACCTTAATAAATTTATAAGAGTAATATTATGTTGACCTATAAAATAATTATAATGAATTAATATTATATGAGTTAAACATCTAACTCAAGAAATTAGAAAAATAGCAAAAAATTACTAAAGCTAAAAATAATAAATATAGCAATATAAATTAAGCAATTAGATGCAGTCAGTAAACAACTAATCTCAAGATATATTTCTTTTTTAAAATCTCAATAGATAAATATAAAAGAGAAAGAAATTAAATTCTCAAAATTACAAAAGATAAGTAAGCAAAACCACTGAGAAAAAAATATATTATTATAATTATAAGATGATAGTTTGCTAAAGTTTATTTCTATAGGTTTGAAAACTCGGTATAAAAGAAAAATTGTTTTTACAAAATACAATTTTCAAATTTAATGCCCCCTCAAATAAATTAAAAAAAATACCTGGACAGACCAGATGTCATGAAAGTGACAAAGAAAATATAATCTTGAAAAACCTTTAAATCTTGCCACTCAAATGGTGTTCTGAAGACCAGCTGCAGAAGCATCACCTGGGAGCTTGTCAGAAGTGCAGAATCAAGTATAAACTCTTCTTCCAAGGGAATAGACACATGTATAAGGTCACAGAAATAAAAAGAATTTGATTTTGGGGCAGAAAGCAATAGACAGCCCCCTGAAATAAAATTAACATTTTACCTAGCAAATGAATTGCTCACAACATTCATTATATGATTAAATTGTCATTTAAAATCAGTGTGTAAAAAATCACTTAACTCCATATATAACACTAGGACAAGGAGCAATACCGCTAAATAACAAAAACAATAACAATTTCAAATATGTCAAAGTATTAACGCAAAACAATGCTAAAAAGAAAAAAAGAGAAGGATATAAAGCTGTACAAACACTTAAAAAACAAAAACAATAGCATATAAATTAGAATGGGGAAAGCTTTATTAAACAAGGCATAAATCTAAAATATAAAAAGAAAAAGATTGATATAATTGAGGTTACCTAACATTTAAAAAACACCTATAGGAAAACTATCATAATCAGATGCAAATGAAAACATTACACTGAGGAATCTACTGTTGGCAGAATTCTAAGATTGTTTCTAAGATTTCTACCACCTGATAGCCACATATTTGTATAATCTCTTCTCTTTATGTCTGGATGGAATTTGTGACTTGCTTCCAATTAATACAGGCAACATCCATATAACACAGTTGCTAGGTTCTTAATATGCTGAGTTATGCAGATCTGTGTCATACAAAACAAAGAAGTAGTACAAAAAAGGGGTTAGGTTCAAAAAATTAAAAGAAAAACATACTATTATATTTTTATAAGAGAAATATCTTTATTAAAGCAATTTTCACCTATGTATAATGTAGTGAAAAGAAAATCACAGTTTTAATATGTATATACTTAATACTCTATGATCAAAATAGATTTAAAATTCTAACAAATTTTAAAATTCTACAGTCAAATCTAATACAACATCCATGCTTGAATGAAAAATCTCAAATGAGATAGTTTTTGCTCTTAACAGCTCTTATTACAGTTCATGTTATTCAGGGATTTCTCTAATTCTCAAACCCTGTTAGAGTAAAACCGTGTTCTAGGATGCCATGCTGTATGAGGGGTTTTCCCAATTCTTGAAC
The DNA here is from genome assembly GCA_004026885.1 of Lyroderma lyra. Lineage (NCBI taxonomy): Eukaryota > Metazoa > Chordata > Mammalia > Chiroptera > Megadermatidae > Lyroderma > Lyroderma lyra. Next base: position 250,107 of record PVJL010000970.1, on the reverse strand, counting down.
CATTTTAAAGTGAAAACATGTTATAGAAGGGCCGTGTTATATGGGGTTACCTGTATAATATGGCAAAGGTAAATTAATTTGCAGATATAATTAAGGTCCCTAGTGGGTTAACTTTGACTTTATCAAAAGAGAGATGAACTTGTCTTGGTATAAAAGGAGAGCCCTTTTAAGATAAGTCTAGACCTTCCCTGAAAGAAGAATTTCTCCTACTTGCCTTGAAGAATTAATCTCTCATGTTGTGAGAGAACCTGTGAGAGAGTCACATGGCAAGGGACTATGGGAAGCCTCCAGAATCTGAGATTGACATTGAAAATTTTACTTTGAGACTCAAGGCTATAATTATAAATCATTCCAAACTCTTTGAAATGCTTATTTTTGTATATATAGTATTAATAATGAATTTTAAGAAAGCATACATGAAAAGGGAGGCAAGCAAAGTCTGTACATATGGACAGCAATGGGAAGAGACTATTCATGAAAATAAAATATTAGACAAGGCAATAAATAGATAGAAATGAGATGCTGAGTTTTCTTTATAATGAGGTGTTTAAATTTCAATAAAAAGATACAGAAATAAAGAGTTTGAAAATATAAAAAAGTAGAAAAAGCTAGAGAGTCCCAGGAATGAAGAAAGTAATATATATAAATAGATGCTTTATCATTTGGCCATCAGAGTTTTACTACTCGTAAGACCTGGATAAATTGGACCTAAGGCACACTGAATAACTGAAAGAGAGCATCTTAAAATTTTATTTCCAACATTTTTCTGTATGCCTTTTCTTTTTCCCTAGCAACTTTGTCATTTCCACCCAGAAAGCATAGCACTGAATCAGAAAGTAACCTAGTGAGTAAGTAATCTCCTGATTTGTCATTTTGTGTTGAAAGAGACAAAAGAGAACCCCGACTTAGACGCAGTGATCTCAAGTGAGAAGAAAGAACAGAGAGCAAAGCAACAGAATATAGTTTTTGGTGAAGTGCCCAGCAAGAGAAAAGATACTTCAAAGAGCTGTCACATTTATAATTTAATTTTATCCTTAAACACATCTTTGAGGCAGGTAACCTAGGGCTTATTATTTTTATATTTCAAAGAAATACCTGAAGTGCCCAAAGGTTAAGTGACCCAGCTATCCTGCAATTTCTGCACATATTTTGGTGAAATCTATCTATAAGACCATGTGAAAACTAAGAGGCTTCAATGGTTTTTCTGATGATCAAACATCTTTTTATTGTTTTTGAGAGCTTGAAGAGTTTTATATTCTCTAAACTTTCATCTCTCATACCATTTAGTGCAATTTTGTTTTCTGATCAAAAGATTTCTTGACAGTAACTATCTTGAGAAGAAAGATTCTAGATCATTTTTTTCTCTTTCTTTTTCATTTTTGTGAAATAAGCATGTAAGAAATGTGGAATTCTTGATCTATAATTTCTATAAATATTCAAAAATTATTTTAAAGCATATTAAAAGACTTCTGTACTAGACAACCATGTTTAATCTACCCCTAAAAATATATAATAAAATAATATTTAAAAAGAACACTATATTTCTATGGAAGACCAGAGTAAACATTTAAAACATGATAGAAAATCACTCAGAGTTATAAACACAGACTGCTTAAGTTCATATCTAAGCTCTCTCTGTGTGACAGTATAAGACTCAATAAACACTTGGTGCTGATAATAATTGTTTAAAATGGTTAAGGTACTTAAACCTTAGCATCAGTACAACTGTGGTGGAAAATTGACCTCATGATTATTAGATTTATAACTATCAAAAAAGTACTCAACCCTCTTAAAACCTAATGTTTTCATGCATAAGAGAGGAATATGTTATAGCACTTACTTTCTTTACAAAGTTCATTGAAACAATAGCGATTGCTATTATTATTAATTACATTGTTTTGGTAGCTATAAATAATTATTATTGTTATTTTGATAATTACAAAGCTTAAATAGTTCTATGTGAAATAATAAAAAATTATTTTGTACATTATTGTACATTTTGTACATTAAAAAGGTGACCCTTTGAACCAGCATTCACAAAATTATTCAAAGTTGTTAGAGATATGTATAAACATAAATCTACCAGGATCAGATTAGTAAAAATATTAGAGAAAGCACAGTTTCCTTGGTGAACCACCTTAAAATGATTGTAAGTGCCTTACATATTCATTCAGCTTTGATGGGAAGATCTATGATCTTTTTCCCAAAAGGTATTTCAAGGGCAATTTGCAATTCACTGCTTAATCTCAGAACTACCCTACATTCTAAGAACTAATATCAGCTTCTCTAACTCACTTCCTGTCATCCATTGTCTCCTTCATTGAACAAATACTGACTGTGTACTTAGAATATGTCAAAAATTCTTCTTGGGTTTAGAAACACATCCATAATAAGCAAGAAAGCTCACATTTCTTGTCAATCTTAGACTATAAGAAGGAAAATAAAAAACAAATACATAAGCAAGAGAGTTAATTGAGTAGGGATGAAAGGCAAAATATTACACAGAACAGTCAGGAAAGACCTCTCTAATGTGATGACTTTGGAGATGAAATCTATATGGCAAAAGGGAAAAATGCATATAAAGGCCCAGAAGAAAGATAATGCATGCAGAAGGACAGACCATGAGCACTGTGATGAATGAGATTGAGAATGAGGTGAGATTGTAGCAGTAAACAATGGCCAGATTCTGTATAGCCTTGTAGAACTGATCGCCCTTGAAGGTAAACTCTCCTTTATCTCTGAACAGCTGTGGGAACAATTTGCTTGTCAATGGGGTTAACTAGCATCTGGGGAACTTCACGCTGGCTGGGATCCAACAGTGCTGTAAGGAAGGGTTCCTCAGATCAAGTGCAACCACATGCATTCACTTGAACCTTAGACTTCGTTTCTTTACTCCTGTTACCACTGCTTTAAAGATGTCAGATATTTTGCTGTGCTCACACTACATTCTAAGCCACAAGCATTATTTTAAAATTCAATAACTATATAAATAGGTAATAATCCCTCTTAAACTAACTTTGTGGATGAATTGTTTATCTGAAAAGGCTAAGGACGTCATGATTATACAATAAATGATATCTAAAAAACAAAGTATTATACTGCTGTTCCCTTTCATGTTAAGATGAAAAAATCTCCTTTAACAAATCCTAAATCTTAAATTTAACTCTTCAAGAAAAATAGGTTTATCTGGAATGTCCCAGGAATAACTTGAAGAATATGGGTAGAAGACATCATTTTCTCATTCTCTTTTCTGATTCATTTATGTGTCATTCAAAATGAGCACTCAGTATCACAGCACTAATTGAGGCAAGGAACGATTCATTGAAAGGTCAGGGGGAAAAAGGTAATAGATTGATTCTTCCCCCTTCCCACAATCTTCCCAATTTCCCAAGGCAAAAGCCTGAAAAGGAAAGAATACCCTGCCTCCTCTCCCACAATGGCTTTTGCTAGCATTAGATGCTGTGGATATGACTTATTTGGCCCATCATTTATTGCTGCTAATCTCCCATTTCACTGGCTTGTTATGTGTGAGTAAGTTTTCTTTCTCTAGCTATAGTAGGAGAACAGGAGCTAATCCTTTTCTAATTTGTTTTCTTTGACCCTATACACTATAATATGAGATCAAGAGTGAGAGAGTGACTGGCAAAGATATTAACCAAACTCTCACTCTTCTTGCCAAGCACCCATAGATTATATTTCCTAGCTTACTTTGCAAATAAATGTGTCAATTTACATATTGCTAGTCAATAGAATGTAAACAAAAGAGTTATCTATCACTATGAACTGACATAAATATCCCTACGTGCAGGTAGCCAGTTCCCTCAACTGTAATATTGATGATGACAAGCAAGATAATCCTAAAAGCCTTATATCAAAGATGGTAGAGTCACATGTGAAGAAACCTGGATCCCAGATCATCTGGGCAAGTCACTAGGGACCAGGAATACACATTTGGAATTGCATGTGAATAACAAATACATGTCTCTTGTGTTTGAGCCATTTTTGATACATTTATTTTAGCAGTTATTGTTACCTCAAGAAAATAACACATATTTTTATTTAGAAAAAAATACGAAGAAGTTAACTCCTTTCTGCAGCATCAAATAAGTGGTGTAAACAAAGTCAGAAAGTGGTTCTGAGAGAATCTGAAACATCTAAGCTTTTAACATTCAAATTCTTCCTTTGAGAAAAACAAATCTTCACACTTGCTGAAAAGCCATTTTATAATTATCAGGACATTGATTGACAGAGAAATTTAATAAGAACAGATAAAATTGACTTATCAAAAAACAAAAAATAGAACAACTTATCAATAACATTTGTTTGACTAAGTAAGGAAAATATATCCACATAAAAAATTATGTTTTGATTTAAACCAACTTCTGAACTCTTGGGACCACAATTTTTCATATTGGCATAATAAGAGGTCATAAACACATGTTAATCTGTGATTATATTCTATTAAATATTGCATATGATATTACAGTTATGTTTCAAAAGGAATGTCTGTGAGTAGTTAAAAACATATATTTTTATGGGTACTTTTAACATTGAAAAGACTCATACATGATTTAAATAAATGCAGAGCAAATGAATCTATTGCAAATGGTGGAATAAGTCTTGACAAATTAATATTTTGACATATGATAATCAGAGTTCAATTGTACAATGTTCTATTTCAAAATTGTAACAAATAATTGCAAAATTTCTCCAAGGTATTCATCTTAGAAATTGCTTGACTATTAAAGGGCTTATTCTGACATGTTATTCAGAGATGCTGTATTATTCATAACATGTATAGAAAGACTTTTCTTTGCCCTGAGGGATTGTAAAGAATCCAAGTTCATGCATTATGATTATAGAGAAATTGAACAGTTAAATTCTTAAATACTTGTGACGAGCAATAAGACTATTTCTCTATATTATTCAGGATATTCTTTGGCTTGCTGCCAATAATGTTCAATTATAATAGATGGAGACTTCTGATAAGACACACTGCTTCTGAATTAGAAGCACCAAATCATAGCTCCTAATGAAAATACAAATATCAGGTCTAATTCTTCTAGTCTTCTGATATTACTTTTCCTTTATAATTCAGATATAATTAATATACCTTTATATATCAGTTGGACACTCAAGGCCATTCTTGCATCTTCAAATGACTGGTTGCCTGGTGCAAGATGGGTGGAAGAACTGTTTTTCTACTATCACCTCTGGTCCCACTTGTCCCTATTTTAAGCCCATTTTTATTTCACGAAAGTATTTTGCTGAAACCAAAAGGACACTTAACATAAAAGGAAATAACATTTTCCATTAGTATTGCAAGCCAATTACTTCAGTTGTAGTTCTAAATTGTTCTTTTACTTTTTTACCCACTTTCTCCATTGCATTGCTTCTTTGTAATCCTTTGTATTAAAAAATTTATAGTAGAATAGAATTTAAATTCTGTCATAAATATATTTATTGCTTTCTTTAAGTTTAGTTTAAGATCTAGCTTCTAGCTTTCAATCCCAGGATTGATGGACTCCTGTGAGGATTTAGTTCTGGGTAAACTTCAAAGATCCAGGAACACCTAGAATGTTTTTCTCAAAAAATTTTTGTAAATGTACTATTAAAGAGGACCAGTTTTTCTATTTACTAGCTGGATGACCTTTGGCAGATCATTTAAACTCTCCCTTACCTATGATAAGAAAATAATAATGGGATCTATTCCATAGGGTTATTGTGACTTGGTTTATGTAAGGTATTTACTGCTGGGCATATAATAAGCACCATGGATGGATTGATTATTACTATTATAATTATTATCAATGATTCTGAAATACCATGTATAAACATTATCTGTGCAATATTAAACTAAAAGAAAAGCAAAGTAATGTGATCTTGAAACCAGGAAAGTTTTGACTCTTACCTCTACTCTTTAAACTCCTTTGCTGTGACATTTGGATATATCCAAGTAAATATTTCCATCCACTAACTGCAGCATTCAGTTTTACCCCACAAGCTCAAAAAAGCTTTTCTCCATTTATAGGACTTTTGATATGTTTCCCTGTGCCTTACACTGTCAATGACAAAGCTGTTTTGTATGCCATATTGTATAACATTCTGTAATAAATGTTTTATATCATCAATGTCATTAGATTTAATTTATACTGAAATCTAAATGATGCCACTTAGTATGTTTTTAGTATTTTTTGCTAAAATTCAATATAATGGTAAATTTATTACCAATAACAAAAATTTAAGATAAAAATTATGAAATGCATGAAATAGTCAAAATATCAACTTTTTTGTGGCTTTTTGACATATTTTGGAAAAAAATACTTTAAGTCAATTAACACAATTAAAAGGTTCATAACCAGGGAACTTTAAGCAATTATACAAACCTTTTAGATTTCAATTTCCTGATCTGTAAAATGGGCAAAATTATTTCCACTCTGAAGTATTGTACAAGGATGTCAATGGTACAATTAGAAGCATGCTCCAGGAAGTACATACAAAATGCCCAGTAAGTATGAACTTCCTTTCCTTAGTCTACTTGTTTTGATACCTAAGTTAGGCTTTTTTTTATAGCCTATAGTCACTTGAGAGAGTAACATGAATAATGTTCAAAATACTAGCAGATTAGAGGTAGAGAGATAAAATGAATCATCACACCTATCACATCACATTTTATTCTATTCTTCTGCTCAACGAACCAAGAGAAAAGCATACAATGTGGGATGTTTTAAAGAATAAAATCTGTTACACAAATAAGACATGACACATTTTATTTCTGACAATTTCTCTACCCCAGCAAGATTTATTTTTACGTTCAAATAAAATGATGGATGTAATAATGTTGGTAAGATTTATAAATATCATGAGACTGGATTAAAATAAAATTCAGGCAATAACTTATAATCATGAAGATTAATTATTTTAACTTCAGAAAAATGCAGTTGAAAAGATTATTTAATCTGCTAATTATTTTCTTTGCTGATAGTTGCACTTATAAAATATATGATTTGGAGAAAGCAAAAGAATGATTAAAATTCAAGAAGCATCATGGTATCTACTTGTTCTACAATGAAGCTGTTGAATTTTAAAAAATCAATTGCTACAAATTTCATTGAATTTCACATATATAATCATTTGTGGATTATCCATGCTAATGAGAGAAAGTTGATAATATTAAATTGTATCTAAAAACCTCTTCAAGATATTCATTTATTTGTAAGATTAAAAAAGGGATTATCAAATCCTACATTATCTATAAATACATATATATACACACACACACACACACACACATACACACACACACACACACACACACACACACAAACACACACATATTGTTTATGTACGAGGACTATCTGGAAAGTATTTAGCCATGTAATATGAAAAATAGAGACATTTATGACTGGATTTTTTCTAGACAGCCTTTGTACATCTGATAAATACAGCAAAAGCAGGTGTTATTCTTTTTTTAAAAAATACAAATGAATAGATAAATGAACAAATCAATATAAAAGCACCTGAAAACTGGAACATTTTCTCTTTTATACTTCTCTTTTAATTTGTAAAATTATAACTAGTGTCATTTCAGAAAAAGAGAAAAATGGCACAAATAATTTTGAGACTCTCTGGTTTCTAAAGTTTTTAAATAATAAGTAATTTTTACATCTATAAAACCAAAATATGCAATATATAATTTTTCCTTGAAATATTTACTATAATACTAAATGTAGTTAAGTATCTTGATATTAAATCACAAGTGAAGTCAAAATACAAAAATTTGGGTGTCTAATATAGCAATAATTCAAAGCAGTTTTTAATTTCAGACTAATGGGACTCGTATTCTAAAATTATTCTAGATATGGGTTCAACCTAACATATAAATTCCACTTTCTGTCTGTCTTCCTGAGGCTAGTAAAATTAGCATATTTGAATATTATAACTCTAGAACCAGTCTATCTACCTAAGAAAAATGGTCAACTGAAGAATATTAAGCAGAATAACTTAAATACTCTAAGATTTCCTATTGTCAGTATATTTGTAAAAGACATAGTGACTCCCTCTCAGTCTTTTTTGGGGGTGTTATTTGGAGACATCTATATTTATATGTCTTTGCTATTTCACTTTAATTTTTTTGACTATTTTTAAAAGGCAATCTTGGCAAAAACACAAAAAAATACATAGAATGTTTCTAAATTTTTTCCTTAAAATGGCTTGTAAGATTTCAAGCAGTCACATATACTTGAAGTCATTTTTAAAGAGTGGTGTTGAATGTGCTGAGGTGGTCAGGTTTGACTGAGATTGCTACTGTGAATGGACACCTACATCGCTTTTATATTTCCCAGATGAGATTCATTAACATTGCCAAGTGATTTAAAATGGATAGATTATGAGCATAATTTCAGATAGTTGAAAGTCTGCAGACAAAGAAAGATCATAAATTCTAATGTATGATTGTGGAAGTTAATTTCATTCCTTGTGGAATTAGGATTCTCGAAACAGACATACTCTTTAACCTCCTTGTTATTTCCATTAAAGAGAGAAGTAGAAAACATACATCAGTATAATGTATAGATCATAAAGAATTATAGACTTTGAGAATTATAGACTTTGAGAATTATAGACTTTGAGAATGATTTGAAAGGAGCTACAGAAATCACAGCCATCCATAGTCTTACTTTCAGATACATTGGACAGAGCCTAAAAAATAAGACTGTAGTCAGGCAGAAAATGAATATGCTCTAATAATATCATTTTATGCTCTGTAAACATAATAAACTTATTGAATTTAAAGTTCTAATGAGGCTCAAAGACAAAAGTTAATTCTGGGAAAATATAAAAAAATAAATTAACAGAAGAGACTACAGGTAAAGCTGTGTCTTTGAGGTTAAAAAGGTTTTCAGCAGGCAAGGATGGAAGTCAGGCAGGGCACATGCCAGGAAAATGAGAAACATACAAAGTCACAAAGAAGGAATATATACAAGGACTCTCCAGGAAAAATCCAGCTATAAATGCCTCTATTTTCATATTACATAGCTGGATACTTTGTATAACCACACAGCCTTTGTATAACCACACAACCTTTGGAGGCCAGGAAAGTACTGCAGATAGAGAATAAAGTAAGTGCTCAAAGAAAAGGACAAAGAAAGATGGCAATATAATAAGGTCTATAATTTAGGATACAGTCATATTTTAAGGGCCTCTATGTTTAGTTTGAATTTCATCTTTGTGAAATTGTTAGCTATTAACCAGTACCCTAAAAAGACTTTGATTTTAAAAAGTAACCTCCGTTAGCAAGATGAAGGGTGAATAGGAATGAACAGAGACAAGGTAAGGAAATCTTTCAAGAGACCAAGAAATGGAGACATAGGTTAAGTGAAGGCAGTGGCATTAGAAGTGAAGAAAAGGAGAAGAGTCTAAGAAGGATGCTATTATCAACAAGACAAGTAATAAAAGGTATTGGAAAGGTTGTAGGGAAAAAAGGACCCTCATATTCTACTGATGGGAATGTAAAGTGGTAGAGCCAATTAAGAATAAAATTACCATATGACCCAGCAATCCCTCTTTTGGGTATCCCAAAAATTTGGGAACATTTTTCAGTAAAGGTATGTTCATTACAATATTATTCATGGTGGCCAAGATGTGAAAACAACTTATGTGTCCTTCAATAGTTGACTGGATAAAGATGTGGTACATATATACAATGGAATGTTTTTCGGCCATAAAAAGATTAAATAGTTTCATTTGCAACAATATGGATGAATCTTGAGATTATGCTAAGTAAAATAAGTCAGGTAGAAAAAGTAAAAAATTGGGGACGAGTGGGTTAGGAAGGGGAGAAAGGGGAGTGGGTGGGAGAGGAGGGGGGAAGCTAAATATAAGGTGATGGAAAGAGAAGTCACATTAGGTGGTGAACTTATTATACATCAAGTTGACAATGCACTGTAGAATTGTATGCCTGAAACCTATGTAATCCTTGCTAACAGATGTCACCCCAATAAGTCTAACAATAAAAATGAATTAAAAAAAAAAAAGAAAAAGTAAAAAAAACCACATGATTTCACTCACATGTAGAATATAAAATCGAAAGTAACAAAGGAAGAGATCAAACAAAATAAAGACCTCATAGACAGACATTAAAGAGGATCAAATATATGGTGACGAAAGGAGATTTAACTTTGCGTGGTGAACACACAATGTAATATACAGATGATGTATTATAGAATCACACATTTGAAACCTACATAATTTTATTGACCAGTGTCACCCCAATAAATTTAATAAAAAACAAAAATACAAACAAAAAAACCAATAAAATTTTTTTTTAATTTTAAGAAACATTTTTTTTTCAGCTGGACACAGGGTATTTGTTGTTGACAAGAAGTGATGAGAGATTGAAAATGAATGTAGAAAAAAGAGAGAGAAAATAGTGACTGTATGAATTCTCTTTTTGTTAAAAGCAGGGTTATGACAACCTATCATAGATAGTATATTTCTAAATGAGTGGTTCTTTTCAGGTATTCATATGGTGATGACTATGAGAATTTCATGCATGTGAAGGTGCTAACCATATGTTTCCACAACAGCTTTCAGATGTCACCTTCTTTGAGATGACTTCTTAACAGTAAACAAAACCAAACCGAATAAAACTAATTAGGCAGATAAGGTGAATACAAAATTACTTTACATTTGTTGAAGATCCCTGGCAGCAGTCAATTCTATATTGTTCCAGCAAATTCACTTTGTTAAACTGAGACATTCACTACACACACACACACACACACACACACACACACACACACATACACAAGCTATAACACCTTACTGAGTGCTACCAACATAAGCCCATGGTGGCAAGTTCACGTCAGATTTTGGGTATGATGACAATTCTGATGGTCATTCCTGAAAAAAAGATCCACAATTTCTTTGAAAGATGGACTAGGTGCTGGCATCAATGCATAGCTTCCCAAGGAGAGTACTTTGAAGGTGACTGTAGTGATATTCAGCAATAAGGTATATAGCACTTTTTCTAGGATGAGTTCATGGAAATTAATTGTCCAGCTTCACACACACACACACATACTGCCTCTAAACTTCCCTATTATTACTTATTAACCTCAAATATTTCTAAGGCAGTCACCTGTATATAATATGCTCAGGATTGGTCATATAAGTTACATGGACCATCTCTTCCAGAAACTACCAAGGTACAAAGCCTTATGAAGGAAGTAAAAGCCTTCTAAAATGTTTCTCCTTAGTGATTCCTACATTATCAACTGGGCTTTACTAGTGATCGCCTTGGAAATGGGCATTTAGGGGTTGATTCGTAAGTATGAATCCTCATATAATCAAAGTTTATTGATCTAAAATAAGGATGCCAGAGAAATTATTGCCACCATCTTCACAAAACCACAAATGAATACATTATGTTATGATTTCCATCAATCACATAAACTGTGGGGATTACCAAAATGAGAGTGCTACAGAGTTGCTCAAATATCCCTTGAGAAGGAGATATTTAATGGGTGAACTATATACCTCAAGGGTACTACAAATGCCCTTATCTTATTATTGAAGTCATTTATTTATAAGCAATTGGTCTATGTATCTTAAAAGTGGTTTTTGTTGTATACTGGAAAATTCTCCCTCTTTGCACTGTAGGATACATTCATCAATAAAATACAAAGCTAGATCATCATATTTGCATTTGTCCTCAAATTTCCTTAACCTCCATATGTCTATGCAATTAAATCTTGAGAGTCTATTAAGAAGATAATTCTAAGAGGAAAAACATTTTAATAAGATTACTATATTTTAAAAGAACTTCCAATATGTAGCTAAATCACTTAGCTCCATTGAACATGAGCCACTTGTCAAATTTATTAAATATGAAGGTACAGCAAATATATTGTACTTAGGATTTGAAAAATATCAGTAAAAGCTGTCCAAAACAGCTATGGGGACATTTGATCCATGGCAAAAGTTTCTTGATAGTTGGTCTCCCAAGGCATGAAGGCTTATTATTGGCAATACAGCCTCAACATAATTATTGTACCAGTAAAACAGGATAGTACTTTCAAAATGTATCCTATGAACCAAAACTAGAAATAAACATTATAGGCTATTTGAACCCAGGAACAGTTTCTAAGCATGGATATTTTTGACAGGACCAAATATTAAGGACTATTTGGTATAGATTGAACATGCTCATGGATGTTTTGGACAGGACCAATTTCAAAGGCCTTTTGGTATAAACCAGATGTATCCATTGAGGTTTTGGATAAGACCTAATGCCTGCTAATCAATGATGAAATATACCCCCAAACACTTATAACCTGGTATAGGACCATGCTACATTGAGTTAGCTTTCCCCTGTGATCAAGGTGGCACTGGAAATGAGCCGATCAAGATTTCCTTATGAGCAAGGTCAGCAATAAACACATCACTCCTGTTGCACATGATTCTGATTGCAGAGTCTGACAGACTTCTCCACTTTTTAATTTAAATAACACACTTACACACATTGAGAAAAAACTTTAAACTATTACAATAGAAAAGTTTTAACAGGCAGCCTATTGCTGGTTGCTATAAGGCACTTTTGCTAATTATGAGGGTGATGGAACTACATAAAAATAAAACATGGAGCATTTAAGGAAGTCTGCTGCATGATAGTAGAAACAAGACCACCCTTTTTCGTACCACTGGTATTGCCTCTGAATTAGAAATATGAGTAGAAAGTCCATACTAATATTATCGGTCCTGATAGCAACTCCCCAGAAAGTTGACTGGGAACTGAGAAATGGAAATGACACTTGTACATTACACCCTGAAAAGTTTAATTTCTAAAACTTAAGTGCTGTAGATGAAGAGAGAAAGACCTGTGATAACAGTGCCTTATGGTGATGGAATTTAAAATAATAATAAGAATGATGACCATGAGAATACCAATGATTTGTAACATTTATTGAATAATCAATATGTACTGGACACTGTACAAAGGTTGTTTGAAAAAATCCAGTCACAAATGCCTTTATTTTTCATATTACATGGCTGGATACTTTCTGGACAGTCCTTGTATGTTATTTAATTCAAGGGGTATATGATAATGAATATAAACTGCATTAAGTGTACTGAGGAAATACAAGGAGGAAGTAATGGTATTACGGTTAATTGAAGCAATAAGATGTGATCTGAGGAAAAATAAATGTGTGACCTCTCTTTCTAATACAGTTTTATGGAGGTGAGAGAAAGTTAATCAGGCTTTCTTCAATAAAGCATTTCCAAATCCCAACTGTGTCCTTGTTAATTTATCTATATCCAATCTCTGATTTAAAAATAAAACATTGTCAATAGATCACTGGCAGTTCCTCTCTTAGTGACAGACTCAGTAATTAAAAGATGAAAATGATGTATATAGTCAGAACAACCACAATGCTAATGTGTAGTAACAAGTAACTATTATAGAGCCAAAAACACTTCTAGTCCATATGTGTAGCACATTATTTCACTGAGGGCAGACCTGAATGAGAAGCCAAATACTGATGAAGACTTTTCTAAGTGTGTAAGTAATCAGAACAAAGTAATAGGAATAATTGAATATTAATCTAAGTTAGGTTCACTCTGCCTAAAGCAACTATCTGCCAATAAGGATGATCTTGTCAATACTCAAAAACCAAGATATTCTGATAGGAATGCTAAGTTTCTCTCTTTTGGAGTAGAACTTGAATGGGCATTGAAGATTTTTGCATCTAAGGATCTACTTTTGTTAGACTTCTGTGGCTGACCAACTACATTTCCAATTTAAATTTTCTATATTAAAATGTAAACAGTTATAATCATACTATATTTATCGTCTATAAAACCTGGTGCTATTGATATTTTGTCACTTAAATAGAAATTTGAAACTTTTTTACTTTAAGGTTTAACTCTCAGAGAACAAATTTAATTTTTTGATTTCAAGTATTTTAAAAGGTAAGGGTGCATGCATACCTAATTAGTAAAATATTTCTCAACTGAGAAGTTTAGCATACCAAATGTGAGTTTACTATGTAATTCTTAGATGAGCTGCAGAATAATTATTGGAATCACATAAAAAGTGAAAAGGCTTCCAGCTGTGATCTACTTGCTGAGATGCTCAGCAAGACAAATTTCATTTTTCTTTGCTTTCAATGTGCAATTGTAATACCATAAATAACTTCTCTTTCTTTGTACATTAGCTTTAAATATGCATACTCACTCATCCCATTATTCTTAACCTTTGTGAACAGCACGATTTAGTACAAAAACAAAATTCTCTTTTCTTCTAAAGAGAATGAGATGAGAGAACAATTTAAAACATTTACAATAATATTTGAATGAAATGGCAAATAGGAAAGATGTGAGTGCCTTTACTGGCTCTGTTGGAGTGTCTACTTGTCTCCCAGTTGGCAGAGTGCTGCACTCTTCTTGATGAAGCCCAAGTGTTCTGTATTGTCTGCCTAATAATTTTATGGACAGAGTGAGCTGTTGTCTGTGCCAAGAGAGAACTACACACTCCATTATCTTTTCAATAGGCCTGAAAATTATTTGTTTAAAAATCCATCCCACTGTCACATCTACAAGTTTACAAAGATGATTGTTATGGATTTCCCTGTAATTATAATTTCAGAGTTGTCTCACATTCATTCTCTCCTATATTTCAATAAGAAACTGAATTTGAAACTTAAAAATCACCTGTCTTCTATGGCTTTGATTTTTTTTTCTCAAGAGTTCTCCCTTCTTTATTCATCAATATTTTGGCCTACAAATGCTCTCTTCTCATGCATTCAATTATTTCCTTTTCATTCTTATTTGAGCACTTCACAGTACATCTTCTGAGGTACAGATTGTGCCATGCCCTTAATTTCTCTTTTCACCACCTACAAAATCATCACATCATGGTGCCAAAAATTTATGTAGCATAGCATTTCATTGCTGATGTCTCTTTAGCTTGAGGAATGCTGTAATTCTGGGGTCTTTTTGTGCCACATTTACCTGGTGTACATTTACAAAGTACTTCCTCATTTGGTTCTGTAGACATTTTTACAATTTCAAGAGACTTACAGAGATTCAGTTGTAGTCTGTATGTAGATAATTTACATTGTGTTTTAAAACTCTGGTCAGACTTCTCAATCTATTTATTCCAGAGCTATAAAGAACAAAATCTATTTGAAAAACTATTGATTCTTTTCATTATACTTCAATATATTATACATTATTTTTTCTCACCAAATACATTTCACTTCCTGTAATTAGCCATTTTCTCCCTAGTCTTTCCACAATCGACAGATAAAAGTCATTGACCCCACTTTAAAGAATTTGCATTTATCAACTTATATCACTTTCTTTTTCACAGGAGTTACATTCCTGGAATCAAAGGGTAGCTCCAAGCCTATTACTAGCATTAAGAGTAGTAAGGAGCAGGAGTTTCCTGGAGGTGTAGTAGCTTAAGGCTTTGGCGCTGGTGCTGTCAATGCTGCGGACTGGGTTCGATTCCCAGCCAGGGAGCTACTCACATACAAAAAAAAAAAAAAAAAAAAAAAAAAAAAAAAAAAAAAAAAAAAAAAAAAAAAAAAAAAAAAAAAAAAAAAAAAAAAAAAAAAAAAAAAAAAAAAAAAGAGTAGCAGGAAGGCATCATCTAAGTGAAAAAGCTTATCTGTTGCTTGCTAGCTATTTCTTTAAAACAAACAAAAACACCTGTTTTCATTAAGTTGCTATTTTTTTAAATTTTATTAAAATACAGCTAACATGGTAGTGGAAAGAGAACTGACTCTGGGTGGTGAACACATACCGCTACACATATATGGTGTACTGTAGAATTATACACCTTGATCATGTGTAATTTTTACTAATAAATGTCACCCCAGTAAATTTAACAATAAAAAATAAAATATAGCTAACATACAATATTATATTAGCTTCAGGTCTACACAATGGTTGTTCAACATTTGTATACCTGAAGAAGTGATTACCATGATAAATTAAGCAACCATCTGACATTGAATCATGCTACTACAATATTATTGATTATGTTTTTTATGTTGTACATTACATCCCATAACTTACTTGTTTTATACCTGAAAACTTGGACCTCTTATTGCCCTTCACCTTTTCCTTGCCTTTTAAAGTTTTTCAGGGAGTTCCTGGTGGTGTAGTAGCTAGGCTTTGGTGCTCTCAATGCTGCAGCCTGCAACCTAGGTTCGATTCCCAGACAGGGAACTATGCCCCTGCCCCATGCCCCCAAAAAATAATCAAACAAAAATTTTCAATTACAGTTAACATTCTTTAGTATTTTATACTAATTTTAAATGTACAGCATAATAGTTAAACTTTTATATAATTTGAAAAGTGATTTCCATGATTAGTCTAGTCTCTACCTGGTATTATACATTATTATTACCATATTTTTACTATATTCTAATGCTTTATTTTATATCCCTATGACTATTTTGTAACTACCAATTTGTACTCTTTAATTCATTCACATTTTTCTCCCTTTACCCAACCCCCCTCCCATTTATTATCCCAATAAATCTAATACCCATCTGACACAATACACAGTTATTACAATATTATTGACTATATTCTTTATGCTATACCCTACATCCCCATGACTACTATGTAACAACCAATTTATACTTCCTAATCCCTTCTCCTTTTTCTTGCAACCCCACCCTCCCGCCATCAAATTGTTCTCTGTATCTATGAGTTCATCTCTGTTTGTTTATTTTGTTCTTTAGATCCCACATGTAAATGAAATCACACTGCATTTGACACACCATTCAGCACAATACTCTCCAGGTTCATCTATGCCATCTCAGAAGGCAAAAACCCATTCCCATCCATGGCTGAGCAATATTCCATTGTATATATGTACCACATCCTCTTTATCCATTTATCCACTGATGGACACCGAGGCTGCCTCCACATCTTGACCATTGTAAACAATGAAGCAATCAATAACCATGCAGATGTATTTGTCCTCTCTAAGTAGTGTTTAGGTATTTTCAGATAAACACTCGAAAGTGAGATTGCTGGGTCATTCTTTGTTTCTGGTCATAGACTTTGTTTAAAGTCTATTATGTCTGATATAAGTATTGGTACCCCAGCTTATTTTTTTGCTTCTATTTTCAAGAAGTATTTTTCCCATCCTTTTATTTCCCACCTCTTTTGATCTGAAGTGAGTTTCTTATAGGTAATGTATGTAATGATGTTGTTTTCTTATCCATTCAGCCACACGATATTTTGATTAGAGCATTTAATTCATTTATATTGAAAGTAATTGTTGATAGAAAAATAATTATGGGCATTTTATCATTCATATATATGTGTGTGTGTGTATATACATATATTTTAGTCTTAAAGAAGTTCCTCTAAGATTCCTTGTAATTCCAGTTTGTTGTTGATAAACTTCTTCAGCTTTTTCTTGTCTGCAAAGCTCTTTATCTGTCTTTCAATTCTAAATGATAGCTTTGCTGAGTAAAGTAGTCTTAGTTATAGGTCTTTGCTTTTTATTATTTTTGAATATGCATGCCAATCTCTTCAGGCCCTCAAAGTTCCTGTTGAGAAATTAGCTGATGGCCTTATGGATGCTTCCTTGTAAGCATCCTGACTGCTTTTTTCTCATTGCTTTGAACATTCTGTCTTCACTCACTGTCATTTTTATTATGGTGTATTTTGATGTATACCTTTTGGGTTTATCTTGTTTAGGACTCTGCACTTCCTAGGTTTGTATATCTGGGGTTTTTGTTAGTTTGTTTGTTTGTTTTGTTTTGTTTTGTTTTGCCAGGTAAGGAAATCTTCCCATCATTATTTCTTTAAATAAGTTTTCAATTCTTTGTTCCCTCTTTTCTCCTTCTGGTACCCCTATGACACAAATATTGGAATGCCTAATGTTATCCCAGAGGCCCTTTAAACTAGCCTCCTCTTTTTGGATTCTTTGTTCTTTTTGCTGTCCTATTTTGGTGTTTACTGCTACTTTATCTTTTAAATTACTGATTCAGTCCTCTGCTTCATTTAATCTACTGTTGATTCCCTCTGGTGTATTCTTTATTTTAGTTATTGTATTCATTTCTGACTGGTTCTTTTTATGTTTTTTTATCTCTTTTTTATGTGTCCTATTTCATTGCTGATGTTATCCCTGAGATCATTGAACAACCTTACAACCGATGTTTTCAACTCGGGATCTGGTAGTTTGTTTGTCTCCATTTGTTTTATTCTTTTTCTGCAGTTTTGTTCTATTCTTTTATTTTGGATGTGTTTCTTTGTCTCTCCATTTTGGCTGCCTATCCCTGTGTTTGTTTCTATGTGCTAGGTAGGGCTTAGCAGAGCGGCCTTACGTAGTAGGTGTCCTAAGGGGCCCAGTGGCAGTCTCCCTGGTCACTTAAGTCAGGTCCAGATGTGTACCTTGTGGGGGTTGTTTGTGCCCTCCTGTTGTAGTTGAGCTTTGGTTGTTGTTTGCACATTAATGGGGAAAATTGACTGTTGAGGTAATTGATCGTGAGGATGGGCCATGACTACAGTGGGGGAGTTGTGGTGCAGGGGGTGACCCTATAAAGCAGGATTTACATTAGTAGGGCTCTGGTGCATGTCCAGTTTTCCCTTTGGGAGTGTCATCCTTGGAGGCAGCCGGGTGATGCTCTGGCTGGATCCAAAGCTGGTCAGTGGTGCCAGCAATGAGGCCTCCTAGGGGCAGACTCACTTCAGGCCAAGTCAGCTGCAACCTGTGCCCTGCTCAGAGCCAGGTGGCATTAGCCACAAAGCAATCCACAGGTGGTTGGTGCCTGCAATGGTATGGAAGTGCGTCAAGGGTCCTAACCATGAACTGAGTGAGGCCAGCTGCCTATAGTGCAGGGCTTAGGATTGCTTAGCCAGAAGTATAGGACATGCAAAAGCCACATGCTGCTTGTTTGGGTTTTGTGAATCTTTGAGAGATTTTAGAAGAGTCTACAGCATGAACCATGACAGGCCATTTATACAGAAAAGCTACAGGAAGTATTTTGGGTGTGTCTGAAAGTTGAATGGGGCAGAGTCTCAGGCAATAAGGGCAAAGGGAACTGTGTTAACCAGGTTGATGAAGACTCAAATACAGTGACTGCCTGTGCCTGCATGCTGTGCTCAACACAGAAACAATGTCTTCCACCAACTTCTTTATCTGAGAGATAGCTGAACCTTCAGCCCTTTCCCTGAAGCCAGACAACTTAGTTCTTCCCCATATGTCCCTGGTGCCTTTCAAGCTGCTACCTCAGTGCTGGAATTCAGAGTGAGTTAGTTTGTCAGTGAGTAAGTTCATGTGTGAGCACTTTAAGAGGAATGCCTGGGACTTTAGCAGCCCTCTGGTTAACTTAGCCACAATTTCCACTAGTGTTTACATCCAGAATTTGTGGGGACTTCTATCCATAGCCTTGGAACCCTGAGCTGGGGAGCCTTGTGTGAAGCTCGGACCCCTCATTTCTCTGCAGACAAGATAGCCCTCCCAATTTTTAATCGTTACACGTGGGTATGGAACCAGCCCATTCTATGTCTCTGCACCTCCTACCAGTCTCAAGGTGGTTTCTTCTGTGCATCCTTAGCTGTAAAGCTTTGGTTCAGCTAGATTTTGGGAGATTCTCAATAGTGATTGTTCTGTAGTTTAATTGTAATTTTGATGTGGTCATAACAAGAGGTAAACACAGCCTTTATCTATTCTGCCATCTTGACTGAATCTATAATTGCCTTTTTTTATGTTGTGCTTTCTTTGGAGAAAATTTTATTTATACTATGTTATAAATTAGTACTTTATGAAGCATTTGGTTCTGCACCATACGCTGAGGGAGCCATTTTAGCATTTTTACTTTTCAGACTTTTGTGATACTAGAGTTCTAGATTTGATTTAGATTCAGTCAATAATTCACACAAGGTTTGAAAAATGAAATTCAAAGAATAAGGGGCTTCTGTTGTTTCTTATAGTGGAGTCTAGGAGGTTTTGTTTTGTTTTGTTTTGTTTTCTACAGTAATATGAATGGTAGACTCATTCTTCCACTTCTTTGGAACTTAATAGCATGATGTAAACTTTTCCCTGAACATTTCCTTGATTTGGACTGTGGACAACAGTATTCTTCTGCATCTAGCCATGATGAAAGTTACTTGGCTATGATCATTAATTGTAGCAATGGTATTAGTTCTGCCACCTGTACCTTTCTAACTAAAGAACGTGTGCCAACTCCCTTGATAGTTGTTCTGTAGCACATCTTTGAGAGAGTTTCCTAACCTAAAACTTCTTTCCATAGTCTTCCAATAGAGCCCTATGCAATTCGCATTCTATAAAAAATCGATCTTTGGTTTTTTGGTCTATATTTTAACAATGACTAATAAAATAACTAATGACAAGGGTGTCTGAAAGTAATAGATTCTTAAGGACATAAGACTTTGGAGTTAAGTGAATTAGATCAGTTTTAAGTTGTCAGTGTTTTTATTAACATGAGATAGGACATGGATAGTCTATGACATGCAATGATTAAAGTGTTATTTAAATGATGAGAGGTAATATATGAGATTGATTGAAGTCATAGACTAGAGGTCTATGGAGTATGCTTGAATCAGGTTCTAGAGTATATTAGCAGTGTGATCTCTGGCAAGTTATTAATTATCTACCTCAATTTCCTCAAATGTATACTAGTACTAACTTATAACTTTGTTATGAAGATAACTAAAATAATATATTTGAAGTATTTAGAAATGTGTCCGGCAAGAATGTTTTTTTTTAATTTTTTATATTATCATCATCATCATTATTACTATATTGTTATGATAGTTGTTATTCATTCACATTCTATTGTACATGCAGCCTAATAAGTTAACCAGCCACAGCTGTCTGAATTCTGGCAGAAAAATATAAGATTTCCAGGACAGAAATAAATGACAGTTTTGTTTTGTTTTTTTTTTAACTTAATGCAATAGCAATAGCCAGCATATCATCATGCTGATACCTATTTTTTTGAGCCCCAATTCCTACAGATCAACAAAAAGAGTTTCAGAAGATACCTGCACACATAATGAACTATGTTACAAGAGAGGAGCTTCAACCTTACAGGAACTTAATCTTTTGTAATAGGCAATAAATTTGTCTCAATTTTACCCCAGAAAAAAATTATCTTTTTCATACTGGACTGTAAACAACTTGACTTCCAAAGTGGTTACAAATTATTTGAAAAGGTAGTTTGGGAAGGTACCCAGAGCATTTCTTGACAAGATGTACAGGAACATAAGATGCTTATGGAGAATTGTTTTAAAAAGATCTGTTCTTTGTTTCTATACCATCTTAGCCTCTAGTGAATTTTTTAATGTGAATTTTTTTATGAGGTCAGCACTTTATTGATTCCTCTGGTAAATCTAATTGACAGAGGTTTTAATTATATCTGTTCAATTAGTCTCATACAGCGTTTGACTAAGGCTGCTATCAACTATAAGAATCAACATGAAGCAAACCTGCAGTATGATCACAACAATGGTCTCCCAGGTTTTCAAAACCAATCAGCAGAACGAATTCCATAAATCATCAAGGTCTTGCTTAGAAATCCAGGAAATTTCCCTGTGCTTGTATTATCTTTTGCGTTTGTCTTAAGTATTAATCTATGTAGAACAGAATGTATTAAGAATTGCACAGACTCTGTCCTGGCCTTTAAGGAATAGTCTAAGACTATTCTATCATCTCTTAACAACCCAGGCCAGTGAGTTGAGGATTATGTGAATGTCTTTATGAGTCAAAGTGGTGTCGTTGATCAATTCAGGTAAAGTCAGGAAACAAATTTCCTACCACCTTTTCAAATTGGATGACTTGTATTATGAGGATAAACTACCCTCAGAATGCATACACATAATGTGTCAGTTATCACTCTAGGAAGCCCTTCTAAACAATTAAGGATAACTTCATTTTGGAAAGAGCTCTGTACTCTGAGGCTAAATGAGCTACTCATAAAGTTTCCTTAAATACTTGAAAGTCACTAAAGTACATTTTATCATGTTTTATGGAGGAAAGCAAGTTAGTGCCTGGTTTCCAAGAAATAAATAAAGTTGTGGAGGACACATGGTTCCCTTGAGGGAATAAGTTTTATTTGAAATTGTTGGTCTCTCTGACTGGAAACTATATAAGTTGAGGTACACAGGTTGACAGTGCTTCCAATGTGGCTGAAGAAAAATAAACATGAAATAGTCAGAATAAGAGGAATATTATAATTATGAAACATAGCTTCATCATTCGTGAGTGGATAGAAGTATTCACTTATAATTTCTCTCTTGACCTGTGTATACTAATATATGTGTGTGTGTGTGTGTGTGTGTGTGTGTGTGTGTGGTGTGTGTGTATAGTTTTTTTTATTACCCCTCTCTTTATTTTGTATTTTCACATAGCTTATGGATGTGGAAATAGACTTTATATAATGATAGAATGTCAACACAAATTTGTGACTCCTAATGAAATGAAAGACTGAGTTTAAATGCTTTCCAAAGAAATATTCAATTATTGTTAAAATTTATTTTTTTTTCTCTTTTAGGTAGTATGCAATGTTTTTTTGCTATTCAGTAATGGTTTTATTATGTTTGATATGAGTTTATTGTTATTTTTATTATGTGTGTTTGTATGTGTATGTATTTGTAAATTTAGGTATGGGAAGAAGGATACTTATGAAAACAGCATAGCCAAATGGTTAAACTGTGGTAGATGAAGTTAAGTGGCAGTAGGGCATCTTTTTAAATTTTGTAAGTTTGAAAGCACAGTGTGTTTCTGGATCAAGCAATATTATATTAGCTTCCTGATTCAGAGCCTTTTTTTTTTTTGGCAGTGGTAGTATAGATCTTGGACCAGTGATTTCTGAATCACAGAAAACATAAGTCTTCTTTGTCTAGTATTACAGTGGTGATATTAAAATCTTCCTGAAAAATTTATTACATATTGTTTTATTAGCTTTCCTAACAATCTGTAGGCTATTTTTAAAACTTGGTAATAAACCATTTTGTGCTTAAAACATTTACAATATACTGTTTTCTTCAACTGAATTCTGATTAATATAGTGGAATAGGTTTGCTCTATAAAAATAATTATTTATATTTTTATTTATGAAGTAGACACCTTTGATGCCTTATAAACAATTAGTACAGCTTATATAAGATAAATATCCTTCATGTTCCTGTATATTTCCTTCTAAAATTATCTGAAATAATTTTATTTTTTTCAAACCTAAAGTCAAAATCAATCTATTTATATTTTACTTCTTTGAGAAACTGTCTTTTTCAGGTTTTGAATTTTTAAGTAGTTTCATATTTTAGAAATGAATTCAAAGTTTATAGAGATATTTGCAGTTTTTCCATGAGTAGTTAATTATAAATGAAGTTGGGTTTTTGTTATTGTTGTTGTTTTAAAACAAAATGCTAGCATGATGGTCACAACTGCATCCTTGATATATGCAATCCAAGTATGTTTTCTAAGAAGTTACTTCTTTAATAAGATGGTTCTGCTTTGTTATTCAATTGAATAATAGAAGGCACAACTATCACAGACAGTGATGAAAGATAGAAAGTTTTGGTATTATCAAATGAAGTAACTCCCTTTTGAGCTTTCAAGTACAAACTGACTGAAGTAAATTGCCAGGACTTCTTTTTCAACACTTATTCAGTCAGAAAATCTGTTAACATTTATTGAACATTTAGTATACGCAGAGAACTGAAGTCTGCAGTAAAGTATAAAAAAAGCAATTATTGCAACATTGTTTTGAAATGACGACATTCACTTGCCATTTTATATGATTGAAACTACATGACATTAAGCAACCAAAACTCTAAGGGATAGAATCTTGGGGTAACCACTTGAATCCATTTCTTTGTGTACCCTCCCTAGTGTTTGTTCTGCCACAGATCATAGAGTTTCAGCTTGGACTTTCCTTGTGGGCTAATGTATGATTTTTATAAAGTCTTATTAATTATGTAATTTATATTCATATTAATTCATTTCAAGAAAAGACAATTATAGAATCACTATGTAATCTAATGGAAAGACCATGGAATTTGAAATTCAAAGTATTAAATTGTGATTTTAGGCACATTATTTAGAACTGAGGTTCAAAAGAAATTATCCAGAAGGAGACACAGATTGTTAAAGACATGGAAAACATAAAAGAAATGTTAAGGACTGTGGAGGATAGCATAAGAGAATCTAACATATAACTAATGGGCATTCCAAAACAGGAGAGAAGAGAATAGAGGAGAAAGAATATTATTTAAAGAGATAATTTACTGAGAATTTTCTGACCTGAAAAAAGAGACAATCTACAGATTCAAAAATTTTCACTGAATTTCAATCAAAAGCTTTGTAAAAGATGGGCATATTCCTTTCAATAATACTGTAGACTAATGGGAAAAGAAATACTGAGTATGTGTGAGCAGCATAGGAGCCCAGTGATGAGTACAGGAATATGCGATCAGACACAAGTTTTCCACAAGGGTGACTTGGAGCTTCGTGCACAGTCCAGGTCAGTGGGAGGAGTTTCACTATATAAACAGGCTGGGAATGGAATATGATTTCCCTTCTATAACGCAGTGCTTATCAGTGGGATACCTCAAGAAGGTAGAAAACAAGAAATGATGCAATACCTAATTTTGCTCAATAAAAGTTTACACGGTTTTATGGAAGTTTGTCTATGGTGTACTCAAATGAAATTATGAACTATGCATTATTATATTATCTGTTTCCATTCTTATTAAAATATTAGCTATAACTCCATCAAACTTAAAGCACTATTAAATAATATAGACATTATATAATGTATGTTTGATAATGACTCATTAATAGTGGCATACTATATAAATATAACTTCATTCTTCTGAGCAAAGAGTAAAATTATAAAATACTGCTTTCAGAAATCAGTAATGTAATATGTTGAAATATGTTAATAAAATAAGTTGAGCTTATATTAAACATGTTGGATACCACTATTTCTGTATCAAAATATCTCATATGATATAAAAGTACCCTAATTATAATCTTGGAATAAAGCAGCAGCAGTATACCAAATGCACATTTAGGTGTAAAATTAAGGGCAAATGAGAAATTCTGGTTTTTAAAAATAGGAAGTCTAAGTGTTCAAATTTTGTTTGCAGGTTCTCTTTATTCATATCCCAGCACTATTTTACTGTCTTCTGCTACTCTCTAAAATAAAATTGCATTCAATTCTCAATACTTTCTTATTTATTTTATCTAATATTAATGTGACCCTGCATGTATTATGAGCATATTTGATAATGAAGACAAGAAAGATATTGTAGTCCATTGTTAGTCATCAATAGGGACTCTTTTTATCTTCATTTATAACACATGTTCCAATTTCATTCCAGTTTTGCTCATCTAGTCACCCTCTTGTTTTAACCTTGTTCTTGCAGTCATACTATGTTGATTGTTTAGATTGTTATAAAACATTCTTTCCCAAAATAATTTCTGTTTGACATTAACAAATTCCAGTCCTGGATACTTGAGAATAGGAAACAGAGAAGGTAAAACTTGTAACTCCCTACAAAGTGCTTTGAAACCTCAGTTCCTCCCTTTCTAAATCCTTTAAAGTGAAGCTGACATGAAAATTTTATCCTGTAAAATACAAATCTAAAAAATAAAATAAATTTTAAACAGTTGATCTCAGAGTAACAGAGTGGAAAGAGAGGCTAAGATATGGTGGGAAAGGGGAGATTTAAAAAGTAGAATGGTAGTTGCAAGGGACTGGAGAGAGAGAGAAGGTCATGGGAAGTTATTGTTTAAGTTTCAATTTTGCAAATGAAGTTTTCTGGAGATGAATGGTGGTGATAGTTGTACAACAATAGGACCATATTTATTATCACTGAATTGTACACTTAAAATGGTTAAGATAGTAAATTTTATGTTATATGTATTACAATTTTAAAAAATGGAAAAAACAGGACACCTATAAAATACATTTTTTTCCTATATCTTGTGATGAATATGTAATTCATTTTCACTTTTCCATAAAGAACACCTTTTTTTGTATTAGAATATAATTACTTATATATTCCTTTGGTAACAAAAAAATTGTCCTCTTAAAGGACACCCCCATCTCATGACCCACTTATCTGAGCCACTAATCACCTCCACACTTACTGAGGGACACTGCTGATCAGGGCACTTGTGAACACAGTAAAGTATTGGTTTGGTCAAAAAGTAATTGCATTTTTTTGTGAGTAAATGAAAGGTGATTTTTTTATAGAAAATAACAATTTTATTCAACAACTTATTGTCCGTTTTTTTCAATTATCTTTTCCCATGATTCAGGCAACTTTATGATTTTACACTCAAAAAAGTTTCTGTCTTTTTCAACAAAAATCTGTTCCAAGAACAATTTGATACCTTTATCAAAGGTAGACACTTTACCATTCAAGACATGCTCATCCAAAAAGAAGTGAGATTTCAAAGGTATTACGTATTTTGAGCTGCTTCGAAGGAACCAATTATTCACATGTGTACTGTCATCAATTGGATAAATTAAATGATGCCATCAAACAGCAGCATCCAGAATTAGTGAATCACAAAGTGGTTGTTTTCCACCACAATAACATTATACCACATACGAGTTTGGTCACTCGTGAAACATTGCTGAAGCTTGGATAGGATTTGTTACCACACTGACTATATTTGCCAGGCATTCTACCGTCAGACTACTATCTGTTTCATTCTTTGCAAAATGCCTTGAATGGTAAAATAGTTACCTTTAATAAAAATACAAATTGTTCTTGGAACAGATTTTTGCCAAAAAAGATAGAAATTTTTTTCATGAAGTTTCCTGAAAGATGGCAAGATAATAGAACAAAATAGGTAATATCATGTTGAATAAAGTTTTTGTTTTCCATACAAACTTTGTTTTTCATTTATTCACAAAAAAATGCAATTACTTTTGGGCCAACACTTGGCCTACCATCTCTATGTATACTAAACACTAGTTAACTTTGATAATAGAGATGTACATAACATCATCTATGAAATACATGTGTTCTTTGCTCTCCAACATATTAATTAATTGTATTTTTATGTTATATACATTGCTCAGAGATATATTAACAATTCAATTATTAATTGTATCATTCTTAATAGTAAATTTGTATCAATTGGAAATACAATGATTTATATAAACATTGAGATTTTCTTTTTATTTTCTTTTTTTAATAAAATATTTTAAAATTTTATTTTTATTTTTGGAGTTTTTCAAAGTAAGAAAAGAAAACAACAAAATTCTTACTTGAATGTAATAGCGAATGTTTTGAGGTATACGCTCAACCTTTGTCTCTCTTCAATGGCACTGCCTTTCTCCAAGCAGAAGTGTGGCACAGCCACTGTGCCTACCTCTTTTTACTACAGATAATCCAGTTAAACAAATTAAAATAGTTCTATCGTATTATTTTACTCAAAAATTTAAACAGACCGATAATATATAGGCAGTGAATCTTATTATTCCAACATCAGTAAACTCTCTAAATCAACCCTACCTTCTCTGCACTCAGGTTTTAATACTTTGAGACAATTTATGTCCTTTCTCTGAGTTCCTTTTGTGGTCACATTACTTGGAAGTTGCTCTTACTCTTAGTCAAAGGAGTCAAGACTAAGATACTGACTTTCAGGAAGCTAAATGTAATGTTCAGTAAAATATTCTACCTATTTTAACTTCAACACTACCTAAAGTTACCTAGGCTTAAAATGTTCAATATAATTACTGGATAGGATAACAATATAATAAAAAAAGAAATGCAATGATCAAATGATCAGTATGAGGTAAAGTCAAAAAAAAAAAAAAAGAAGAAGAAGAAGAAAGGAAGGAAGTAAGGAAGAATTAGAAAATTAAAAACATGTTCTCCTCTGATACAGATTCAGTTGTTTGGAATGGATTGACTTTGAGGTAAGTCTTAGGATGACACCTGTACACACCTATAGTGAAAATTTTTTGTAAGCTCATTAAGGGGCAGCATGATGACTTTTAAATACTGATAAACTCTCTCATTTTCCCTTTATCTGGCATTTCCTGTATATTTATTTGGAAGTAAATGAGTTTTCAAACAGTAAGTGCAAAAGCAATTCAAAGCTGATGTGCATCAATTATTAGTTTACATCTTTTTATTATTTTACATCTTAAGACATGAGTTAGAAATTCTCCATAAGATTATTTTTATTGATCTATGGAAGAAATGCCATAAAATTCCAAGTCATTAATAGAACAAGGTATTGACAGGAATTAATTTACCCAAGTAAATGAATCTCAAGTAATTAAGCTCCAAAATGTTCAATGAAATTGTTGATGGAAAAAGTTAAAATTTTTAAAAATACTCATTTCCCTGAGTTCTTAAACCCAAAATACTGAATATAATTCAACATTTTCTCAAGGGACAATTGAGAGATTTGGTACTGCTTTTATTACTTATCTCTGTTCTTTCAATTTTCTACTTTTCTAGCTGCATCTAAAAACTTCCAACAGCTAATATTGACCAGAGGATGGCCTTAGAATAGAATGGAAAACCTTTTCCATTTGGCAGTGCAACAATATCCATGGACTGCTGCTTTCATGATCTTATTGCTTTCTCAGCAGTTTCCTCGGCTTCATAGATTAAATGTGAGGCAAAACTTTTAACTTCGTAGAAAACGCTTCAAAACCCTAGTTCCTCTCTTTCTGAATCTTTCTGAGCAAAAACAACATAAATGCTTCCACTTCCAGAGGTGTCCAATCTTTTGGCTTCCCTGGGCCACATTGGAAAAAGAATTGTCTCAGGCCACACATATAAACTTACACTAATGATAGCTGATGAGCTACAGAAAAAAAAAGTCTGTGCATAATTTTTGTAATGTATTAAGAAACTTTACAAATTTGTGTTGGGCAACATTCAAAGCCATCCTGGGTTACATGCAGCCCGTGGACCACAGGTTGAACAAGCTTGGTTTATAACATAGTTTCATTTACATGAATTTTACAAATCATGAACTATAAATTAATGTTGGAGAAACTAGTTAAATGCTATTGAAGAAAGTAGCATTTTTTTCTAGCTATAATTTTATTACAATGTGAATTTGGAGCTGTACATATTCACCTTATTATTTAAATTGAGCATTCTTTACCCCAGGCAAATAATAGCAAAACTGTTTTAATATATGAAATTTTTTAAATGTTTTATTTAAAAGCATAGGCTGAAAATGACTATTATAATATCGTATAACCATATGTAAACTCACGTTGTTTATGATCACTTGCAGGTCTATAGGGTACAAATTAAGAGTAATTTTAATTAGATTGCAATTAATTGATTAGATAGTAAAATTTCAAGAATGGGTACTTTGTTGTTTAAGATTTGATATTTTCTTAAAACTAATCTGCAGTGTTCCTGTAATTTTGTGACTTTTATTTTTCTTTAGTAATATAGACTAAACTTAAAGCTAAAGACAAGCAAGCACAGGTCTCTAAAACAAAACAAAACAAAAAAAAACAGATATCACCTAAGCCCATAAATAGGATCATTAAAATAAGCGCGCGCACACACACACACACACACACACACACACACACACACATATAGATGTAGAGTAGAATTGCCTAGGAGTTTTAAAAATCTGTCATAACTCTTTGTCTCTCGGGAGTCTGATTTATTTGATCTAGGGTAAGACCAATGTTTTCTTAAAACTCCACAGGTGATTTTTACAGTATGACTAAGGTTGAGAAATATTGTAGGAGAATTTACCATTGATAAATTTGCTCTGTTATTATACTATTTTGACATTTAAAATTATTTTATTTCATCAATATTACCAATAATAGCAATAATTAAAAGAAGAGTTCATTTAAATAAAACTGCATTAAATTAATAGTTTCAACTAAAAAATTATAGTATTTCTAGTTTTACAAATAGAATGATGAACTTGCAGCTATTTTAAAAATTGTATTTATTTTATTTAATAGCTTCATATAAATGGGACACTTTTATGATAGAATATAGCCAATTTTCTGGGTTAAATACTATTTTCCATAACGTCACTTCCTTACTGTGCTAAAGAGATCAACACCAGCAATTCACAATTTCCCCCCCTAAAATTTCAGGGTAGGTTTATGCTTCTCCTGTTACCCTATAAATTTTTTTATTTTAAAAATAAGTTTAAGAAATTAACAACATTTAAAATCACTATTACAAAATATCACTGTTATATCCCAATATAAAAAATTCACATTTACAATAAATTCAATTTTTGTAAGTAGGCATGTAATGGAGTACAAAAACACAAATTGCAGATAAAATATATTTCAATTCATTTTAATAAGTACAAAAAGATAATGTTTAACATTAATTTGCATGTGCTTAATAGAATTTTTTTCAACAGCAAGCATAATGACACATTCTATAAAGGTTAAAGTATCTTACATACATAAAAATAGTGACTTTTCCCAATTACAACAAGGTCACAAATTACAATTATTATCTCCCAAATTTCCTCAAACCCTACAATTTACCATACAAGTATATTGTCACCCAGAAAATATCAATTTCACCTCATATGAATATTCAAAGTTTATACTTGGAACTTTAACATGCATATGCTATGCATGTAATTTTATTGTTAATTTGTAGCAAGGGGAAATCATTTCAGTCCTTTTTGTTGTTTTCTTTTCTAATTTAGTAACAAATATGAAGCATTTCAAAGTTTTCATGTGTTACCTTTAAAGGAAGTAATTCATGAAAGGTCGCATTCTTCAGAAGCACACCAAAACCTGAATTGTATCTGCCCAGAAAAATCTTGAAAACAATTTAGATACCAACAAACTTGAAATCAGTTATGGAGCAGGCACCCAAGATCAATAAACAATCAAGGACTTACCCATAGATGGAAACGTTTAATTCATGAAAATTGTGGCTCAAAGTTTAGTTTGTTTAGGCCTTTCTAATGACACATTAAACTTCTTTATGTATTACGCAGGGTGTAAAACATGGCCAACTGCTTCAACTACTGTGTTAAATATTTAAAACATAAATAAATTAGGAATAAACCTATAAGGTATTATCCCATCTAACTACTTTGCTTAGCTTTTCTAGGGCCATTTGTTTTCACAAACACACTTTGTGGAAGGTACTCATTTACCCAATAACATTTGACAGGTTTGCATTTGACAGCGTGTTATGGTAAAGCTACTTCTGAAACAAAGCATGAAAAACTGCAATTCTCATACCAATCAAGTTAATTCTAAAATTCTAGTCTCAACGCCACTGGCATTTATTCAGGGTCAGTTTAGGTTTATTTTTGTTAATAATAATTTGTGACAAATTGTGTGATGAAATCAATATATAATATTTGGCATTTAATGGATTCAAATGTCTTGAAACCAATAGTATGGTGAATAAAAAAACCTCTCTAACCCCTAACAAGCTGGCAAAAAGAAGAAGAAAATAAAGAAGGAAGTGCTTCTTTCACATGCTGAATCAACATTAAGCATTTTTTTCATGCATCATAAGTACTTATGGATCAAAAAAGAAAAAATCCAATGTATTCCCAGAAACTAAATTGTAATCAATATTAGTAAATAGCTAGCTTCACAAAATACACTCTGATTGTTACACAGTTTAGCTTTAGTGTTTGGTTGGTTTTATTGTGTACAAAAGCAGATAGTGGCCTTATTGCATTGATGTTCCCCAAAAAGTATGTGTATAAATTTTAATTAAAGCAAAGAAAAACAGCTTATTTTTTTACTTTGCCTAAAATATATGTTAGACTACTGTGTTGGTGTACTATATAGAAACTCTAAACCTCCACAACTTCAAAAATAACACAGTGATTACAGTGGTTATGAGGATTGAATGACATACTATATGTAAAGGGCTCGACCACTGACTTGCATGCAATGACAGCATGTAATTATAGATGAATTCTCTATAACAGTACTCAGAATTATTTCAATTCCGAAAGGTATAACACTAATTAATAAAGAATGAGGTGATTTGGTATTTGCAAGCGATCAACCAGATATTTAATTTAGTGGAAGCTTTTACAAACCTTCATTTGGAAATTTGGAGTTGAAGGATTTTTCTATTGTATTTTACAAGCAGAATTGATATAATTTTAAATTTAATGGCTCAAAAACCAACTAAAAATACATCAAAGGAAATGTTTACACCTGTATAAGAATTTCTAATCATTTTTATAGCTTAAGACTAAATTCCAATTAATAAGTTTGTTATAGATCTATTGAAAAAGCTATTCTATTGACTAAATGAATTGTTAGTTTAAAAAGAGCTACATTTGTGATTGGATCCATTCATAAAATACAGGGTCTGGCAGATACAACACCCTTTTTTAAGTACTATGGTATAAACTGACAATATTGTCATGCTACAGAATTACATGCTTCTAATTTTGAAATAAAAGATTTGGTGTACATTACTAGCTCATAAAAGGGGGTGTTATTTGTGCCATACCCTGTATGGCACAAATTTGTCTGAATTTCTCAAAATGTTCTTTCGTAGCTGGGAAACAAACACACACACACACAAACACACACACATACACATATTTCTAATTAAAGCTAAGACCATATTAAAGGTTCTTTGGGAATATTACTATAAACTGAAACATAATCCTGGTAGCTGTTCTTCTCTACTGGCAATATTAATTGATGTAAGCACTAGATACAACACAGAGTAATTTGAAGTGGGGTATATAATTACATATAAAAGAAAATGTTCTTTACATAAACAAAAAAAGAACATTTCAACTAAATAAATTTGAAAATAGCAATCTAAACAAGTTGAAAACTTAAGAGTTTTGAGGAAAACCATGATACAAAATCCTTATAAATAGATATCAAATAATTTATTAATTACCACTTTCTCAAATGTTTTTTGCATGAACTTTAGTATTTTAATCTTGATAGAATCATAAATGTTAGGTAATTCTGCATATAACAATATGTGTATAATTTTCTCCCCTCAGTTTAAGCAGCAGTGGTCTCATTATTCTGGTGAGACCAGAATATTGAGACCAGAATATTCTGGTGAGACCAGAATATTCTCTCTTCCTGTTTTTAAGGTCTTGAATTTGTCTTTGAATATGATGAAAGTATAAGTGCTTAATACTAATGGAAATATGTTATATAATGTTGATAACACAGATTATAGATATTAAAAATTAGTTACTGAAATTTATTTTTTAAAGCATGAATTAAATAGCGGACAATATCATAATTTGTTTTATCCATGCAGTTATGAGTGATTTGGATACAGTGTCCAGGTTTCCCCAACATGCAGATATTAAAAATAACTACACCTTCCCCAGTTTCAATTTTATGTTTCTGTATATCTTAGATTAATAAAAGGGAAGCCCAAGGTGCCCATAAAATCTTAATTAAAAAGAAAATAAATGTAATAGAGGGTAGCAATGGCTCACCTCATGGTTCTCCTGAAATTCTGAATCATTTTATAGGAAAAAAAAAATCTGGTAATTGCTTCAAAATATTTAGATGAATGTAGGAATGCCAGAAGACTAGCAACAGAAACAAACTGTGTGACAAAACTATTGTGCTTTCCAATCTCAAATTAAATAATAAACATTTTAGTATTTCACAGGCATTTTCCAAGGGTATCAGGTATAGAGCATTTGAAAAATATTCTTAATACTTGAATGTGCTGAAGAATCATGACTTTGAGAAGGTGACTTGAACTACTTCCCTTGTCCTCCCATTGGAATGATCACAAGCCACGCCAAAGTCCAGTATCCACAGAATCTATCCAGCTTTGGTGCCTCATTAGACCCTATATCATGGCAGAGCTCAGTTCCCTCAACCAGGAATAGAAAAAGAGACACATCATAAACACATGAGAATGTTTTATGTAATATATATACACACTCATATACACACACATACATATATATGTATGTATATGTATACACACACATATATATATATATACACATATATATGTGAAATAATAGCCTCTGTGTTCTTTTTAAATAAACTATGACTATTTAAGAAAAGGAAACTTCAAATGTGGTTCAAGGGATCACCTATCCAAACCTGAGATAAATTCAAAAGAGAGCAAGATCCCTGAAAAGACTGCTAAACATTAAGACTGGCACTTAAAAAGATCACTGGAGTTTAAAAAAATATAAAATGGTTATATTAATGCCATTTTTATATTCAAACAAATAAGAAAATGGATTGGAGAAAAGAAACAGCCGTAGGGAGTTCCCTGGTGGTGTAGTGGCTAGGCTTTGGTGCTCTCAAAGCCGCGGTCTGGGTTCGATTCCCAGCCAGGGAACTATGCCCCCCCAAAAAGCAACAGCCATCATCTTAGCACACTAGCGATCTCATAGCTAATTAAACAACTCTCATGCTAACTTAATTTACATTCTATTTAGCTTTTGATTTTAAGTATAAATGAGATGTATTTTAATTTTTAACTGAATTTAGTGGGAGTGATATAAGTGGTATTAACTCCCTCTCCACTGCATGGTACATAGCAAAAGGTAAAAGATATTTGTTGAATAAATATTAGCTGAATTACAATAGTAGCTATGCAATAATGGGATTAGATTTCTATATATGTACATGTATTAATCTACATTTTTCACATACCATAACCCTTTATGTCAATGTACAGCTGGATAAAATAGGCATAATATTATGGGCCAAAGAGACAGACCACTGTTCATATATTAAAAATGTGTTTCCTGAAAAATCAGTCTTATTTAAATAAATCCATGTCACACTTATGTTTTTAAAATGGCTTGTGAAAGGGAAGATAATTGTAAAGACTATGATTTCATAATTCAAAATCCTTTTCCACGGAATATCCTCCTTCTTTCCAGCAATACCAAAGGCTACCTTTCAGTTATCTAAACTTATAAGATTAAAAATTGTGTAGAAGTACAACAAAGTTAGAGAAATAATAGAAAATCCCTATCCACATTATCAGAAAATCTGAACTATGAGGATGTCCTCAAATAAAATATTGAACTGAAAATAATAATAAAATGATAATAATTAATAATAATAATAAATTTTCTAGTCAATCTACCACAAATTTGAATAAAATTGGTTCCATCAATGTAGATGCAGCACTTTGCCAAAGATATAGATGAGTCTTTTCCTTTGTTCTACAGAAACTGCTATTTACAACTATTTTTACATGTGTACATATTTATAAATTTATAATTGGACATTAAAAGGACAATGCAGAAACAATATTTTTAAGTTGTCTAAAAATGCATACCATACATAGCATTTTTATTGCTTGTCTTCAAGCATTGTGTACATTCTTAGACTATTGCACACTCCCCTGAACTACATAGAACAGCTATTCTGTATTTAAATGTGTAAGAAAATAGGAAAGCCACAATTTTAATGTATAAATAAAGTGCACATTTTAAAATTATTTAAATTTCAAAGAAACTGTTATTGAAAGGGAATTAAAGAAATACACTTATTGGTTCATGTAACAATTCCACTTTATTAAAGATTATGGATTATCTTTTGTGAGGGAATTTTTAATTTCAAGGTTATCTTTACGGCAAATTCTGTTCATAAGATGCATTTGTGACCTTGGTAATAATACAATCATGCAAAGCACA
Source organism: Lyroderma lyra (assembly GCA_004026885.1). NCBI lineage: Eukaryota > Metazoa > Chordata > Mammalia > Chiroptera > Megadermatidae > Lyroderma > Lyroderma lyra. The sequence continues at coordinate 214,472 of PVJL010000970.1, read as the reverse complement.
TAATAGGATCACATTAAAACAAAGAAAATGAAAAACATAAAATTTAAACAAGGCAAAGGAATAGAAATTGTTGTGATTTTGCTTATTTCAGTAAGGTACTCCTTTTACTGATTTTATGAACATACCTAGTTATTCACTATACTGAAATACTATAAAAATTGCAAGAAATATCACTATTTGATTACTTGTTTCTACAAAAACATCATCATAAAGATGTGTCTATTAGTAGAAGTCAACTAATAACTGCTAATGTATATGTGACTCAAAAATATTTTAAGTTTGCCAAAATGTTCAATCTAGGCATGAGACACAATCATTAACTTCTAGTAACATATTTTAGGTACATAAAGGGTATTTTTTAAATATTAAAAGAAAAATGAATTTTATCCATTAATAATTAATAATTATATAAAATTTAAAATTGTGGTTTCTAATTTAGCTACATGTTTGTGTATTTTAATTTAGCTAATTGTGTGTGAGTAGGTTATGTTTGTGTATGTGAATTAATTCACAATCTGTTGGTGACACTTCGAAATTTCAGTTTAAAAATTTTCAACTCCTACCAAAACCTCTTCTAGTATAGAAAGCTGTTGTAAATTTGTGTCAGTGAAATGTAAAGTTGCAATTTACAAAAACAGATTTACATTAATTCTTATCTGCAAGTGCTGCTTCAAAGACAGAAAATGTGCCAATTAACTGCTCTTTCCTTTGTGATTAGTGGCTTCTGAGTCCTGACGTAAAGAAGCCTTAAGGCAGAATTTGCAGTAAACAGGAAAGAAGAGAATCATGTAAGTGCTCATCTAGATTCTGTGACACCTATGAATTCTCACGGTGGGAGTTTTTGGCACAATTTTCTAATCCAATATGAATGTTGCTCCACAGCAGCCAAACTGGATGCTATTTTCAGTCTCCAGCACCAAGAGAATTTAGCTGATCAATTTCAATACAACACATACCTGGAAAGAGTAAGACACATTTGTTAATAATTTTACCTTTTTTAAATAGTTTCCAATGATTGAAATGATCTTTTGGATTTCAATTATTACTTTCAAATAAGCTGACACTAAAAATGCAATGACCATGACATTTCAATAGTTATTAAATTATAGGCATTATTAACATCCTGTCAGGGTTTACTCATAATTTTTTGAGCTTGTCATGCTGTAATATGTACATGGTTATAGATTCTATACAGACTAATTGAAAGCTGATGTCAAATCTCTAAGTTTTTTTTATGTGTGCTAAGCTTCCAATTATACTAGGAGGAATTATGAGCACTCAGAAAGGGAACTAATGTTGCAGATATGAGGTTCTGTTATTTAGAAGAATTTATCTTGGAATGACAATGTTATCTTGCATTATAGTTAGGCAACAGTAGAAAATACTTCTATATACCACCTAAATCAAAAGAGTTCAAGAAATGTGGTGAAGGGTCCCCCTTTTCATTGCTATTAAAAGAGGAAATAAATCAGGTCATCTGAACTTCACCTTAAACAAGTTCCTAGGGTAAATCTTAGAAAAGATTTGGGCCTTCTTTCTGCTTAAAGTTAGCCAATGCACATCCCCATTAGAGGTGTACTGGTAAGCTATATAGCTATATACATATTATACATGTCGGTTCACAAATTAGCAGTTATTAGTCAGACTGTACATAGCAAAACAAACCAAGCTTAATGTTGCTATACATCTCAAAGTTAACCTGTGTCTAGATTCAAGGACTGACCCCTAATACAGGTTCCCTGTTTAAATATGTAGCCCAGTAAACTAAATTAAATGTACCAAACAAAACTGGAAAAACTATCCTAGACATTCTGTCAATTTTGCTAACACTGTTGAAGGTCTTCTTGGCTTCGGCTGGCTTGTTTTCCGGCTTCTTGTTGGGTTCTGGGGTGGTTGCACTCTTGGAGATGGTGGAGAGAACAGGGTCTTTTGAAAGATTCGGTGCATAATTGGCAACAGCCACTGCATAGGCATTGTTCTGTATCATGACAGAGGCTTTCTCTTTTTTCTATTGAAAAATACAAGAGTTAACAGAATGTGGGTTGAGCCTGCTTCTTAACACTTCAAACTCCAGTTTAAATTCCAAAAAAATGTATCTTGATAAACATCATTATCCATTAGAAAAAATGAATTTAAGGAAATAAGTAAAAGAGGTTTAATAAGTCCTAAACTCATAAGGGTGAAGAAACTCCCAGAGTAAGGTCAACGGTACTGTTTTCCTGGAGAGCCAATTTTTGTTGTTCACATGGAAAACTAACAATAAAAAATACAACTTTAATAAATGATATAACATTTTGACTATTACAAGTAACTCAAGTATTTGTTGAATGAATGAGTAAATGAATAAATGAAATGTAGAAATATTTTAACAAGGGGAATGACCATCTACAATGAATGATCTCAAATTCTGAATAAAGAAATTTGATTTCTTTAACCTGATAACAGGATTTCCTCCCTTTGTGTCAAAATCAAACAGCAATGCTTTACTCAGATGGTTGGAAATTATAAAATTATAACTATACATAGATGACAGTGTGATAAACACTAAAAACACAGAAGTAAAATGACATACAACTTTTTGATTTCTGCCTAGCTCATCTACAACCTGTTTCTCCTTATAATGTCCAGTTCAGCTCTCACTGACTCCAGTCTAGGTGTCACTAGTATCTTCTGCCTGGACAATGGGTATTCCTGAGTGTTGTTCCAGCTTGGCTTGGCCTGATCCAATCACTAGACACACTACAGGCACAGGAATTTTTTTAAGACATAAATTAGGTCATGTCACTCCTCTGCTTAAATTCCTTAACTACTATCTCATGGAATTTAGGTTAAAATTTAGAATACCATGGCTTCTTTCTTCTGCTCATTATAGACCAGTCCGATTGAAATCACTTCAGTTTCCAGAATATGTCCTTGTTTGGTGCTCTTGGCCACGCCACTTTCTCATCCTACAATGCCTTCCCTCCATCCTATTCTTCAGGTGATCAGTTGCCTCATATTCTGGTCTTGGTTTAAGCATAATTTCCTCAGAAAGGCTTTCCTTAACCACTCTATCTAATATAATCCTTGTTCCCCAAATATATGCTGCTTCATAACACCCAGTTTATTACCATCATGAGATTTTTCAAAATATATAAATTCCTTCTTTAGTTGTACAATTATTTGATTGACATTTTTCTTTCTCATTAGAATCTAAGTTCAATAAAAGCTAGTGTTACTTCTGTCTTGTTCACCATTATAACCTCAGCACTTAGAATGATGCTTTCTATGAGGTAGGCACATAATAGATAGACAAATTAACAAAACTTGGAAATATAGACAGTATTCACCTGCATTTCTATACTACATAAATGTAATGTTAGTTATCAAAATGCAAACAAATTGAGCCAGGAATGAATTATGCAAAATAGTGAATAGTGTATCAACAGATTTAAAGGATCAATTGACCTTGAACAGAATTTGAGTATCAGTTATTTTGAATTAAAAATTATCAAAATGCTCAAGTAAAATAAGATATGAAAGGGCCTCTGAGAGCCCAGAAGGACAGAAAATAGGCTTGGGTTTTCTGTCCCTGACTGGCATCAGGTTTTTCCCTTGCTGATGAGGTATTCTTTCAGATCTGGGTGGAGTATAAAAGGAAAAGGAATGAAGGATTACCATTTGCAACTTCATAAAGAGCTATAAAATAGGCTTTCTTTAGTGGTGACACTTGTAGTTACCATGTTACAACTGGAGGGTAATCTGCAAGTGTCTAAGTGACAAGGAGATGATAGCTAATGCCTTTGAGCATTCTCATGGGTCAGGTTGAATGGTAAATCTGAAGGTGTCATCTATGACAAACTTCACTACTGGATAGGAAAAAAGTTCTATTAACCCCACGTTACAAATTCAGAAGTGGAGGCTAGAGAGGTTTCATGACATCACCAGGTTTCCCATCTATTAAGTGGATGAAAAAGCACAAAACTTAGATGTGTGACTCTAAACCTCTGCTTTAAACATCATGCTATGTGACTTTCTCTCTGAGAAAACTATTTGAAATTAGAAGTATTTTTTCCTAAAATATTCCAAATGAAGTTTATGTTACTAACTCAATCTTCTAATAGGACTCTTTAACCCATAAAGTATATAATTTATATTACTGTTTGTATTATTTTATATATTGAAATAGGTTTGTATTGTTTTATATATTGTTTATATTATTTCAACTATTACATAAGCATAATTGAAAATGATATGAACTTGCACTTATAGAGAATTTAGGCCCTGAGAATATTCCTTAACCTTTTTGAAAAAATGGAGATAATTATACCAAAGCCACATTGGACTGTTGTGAGAATCAAAGGAATTAATATATAGCCAAACCACAGTGAAAAACATAGTCCCTTAGTTGAGAGTAGTGCAAGTTATAAATATTACATGTTAGACAATGATCACTGGCAAATAAAATGCATAGATAATATATTTTATATCTTTAGAAGACAAACACTGCATGAAGGAGCCCAAGAAACATTTTATAGAAGAGCTACATGTGAGTTTAGTCAGGAATTATGGTGTAGGGTTTAGACATTTTGACAAAGAAATGTTAAATGGAAATGTTTTTTGTTGCACGAGAAGTCTACTATTAATAATAGAAATTCTGTATTAACACTTATCAGCAGCACCCTTCCTGCTCCCCATTTGGATACCCTTCAATTGTATAAATGCACCGGTAATACTAAAAATATGTTACACACACAAGGGCAGAAACACTAAAATCAGAACAGATAACTCTGACTAATGCAAGTCAACAATATCAGGAAGGGCTGCACCAGTATGTACCAACCAAATATGACCTTGGCATATTTGTACTCATATGTTGATGTTTTGAACTGTGAACACTGTAATAACCAGTGTTAAAAATCATTCCAATATATATTTGTAATTTTTATTGATTTAGCTCCAAAGGACAAAATTTCATCTTATTTTTTCGTTGTTCAAAGTATGACTTCAATTTCTGAATATTAAGTATAAACTTAAGAGGCAATCTCAGCACTTAAAAAGATGATGGATTTTGACTTCAAAATGCTCTCTTTGAACTTAGAAATTTGACTATCTTCAGAATCAGTAGCAAAAAGAAGTTCAACAGCCATCACTACTATCTTTAGTCAAAACCCAGTGGTTGGCACCTATAATTTCTTACTAATTCATTGAATGAAGGGTAGGGCACCCTCATGAGTTTAAACCAAGGATGTCCAGTCTTTTGACTTCCCTGGGTCACACAGGAAGAAGAAGAATTGTTGGTCTTGGACACACATAAAATACACTAACACTAATGATAGCTGATAAGCTAAAAAATAGTTCATGCATAATTTTTGTAATGTTTTAAGAAAGTTTATAAATTTGTGTTGGGCCACATTTAGAGCTGTCTTGGGCCACATGCAGCCTGTGGACCATGGGTTGGACAAGGTTCATTTAAACCTTCTCAATTCCTAGCCATAGTGCAATAAAGCCTTTCTGGCTCAGAATCTAAAATATCTTGTTCTAAAGGATAAAATAGCTCCTCTTAAGCCATTTGAAAATAATTACTCCCACAAACACACAATAAAGCAAATTTTTCCTATATATTTAAAATTAAAATCATGTGTATACAGAAAACATACTGTTGAGTTTATAGCTGACTTACTCTAAAATCTGCTAAATCAGAGTATACAGATTGCATCTACATAACATATTCTATTAGTGTTCTTTGTAAGACAGAGATCTGCTAGTGTTAGTACCAAAGAATATCTACACTTCAGGTTATTATTAGAAGATATTACCTTGCCATATTTATTATGACCTTCTATAAAACAACCAAGTTGGTAGTTAATATGTTATGGAGTCCTCTGAATATCATGTGCATCTCTAATCAAGTCAGGCCATAAGCAGGCAAAATACATTATTTTGACCACACTAGACTGATATTAATTTATTTAGTGTAATCCTTGACTTATACTTCCTCATACTTTGAAAGGGAAACAATCCAATGAAGTCTACTGTCGTGTTAACGGTTCAAACCAGTACTCATTGTCATGAGATAATTTTTTTTTTAATGCTCATGTCCCTATACAGATTCTTTTGAGATCTAGGCAAGCTCTGATGGTTCATACTACCTAATTTCTCATAGTCTTATCATTTCCACTTTAAGGCCCTTAGATAGGTCACTTTATATCTCTTGTAGCGTAAGGCCAGATGTGGTCGAAAATATAAGTTAAAAATAATGTTAGAAACTTAAACCAAAATGAAGGAGAATGGGGAAAATAAAAACAAGCAATTTTCTTTTAATTTTAAGCAACTGTTTTGGCTTTTGTTACCTACAAATGGATGACTGACATAATTTCTCTCATGAGAATTCTTACTCATTGTCTTTCACTGGACTTCTCCACCCACATATCCCACAGATTTTTTAAAACATAAAATATCCAGAAATGAATCAATGTTACTTTTCCTTTAAATGCAAAACTGTAAACCCTCCGATATTCCCTGATTTATGAATAGTACCACAACAAAACCAGGAACTGGCAAGCAACCCATACTGGTCCCCTAAATCAGATGCATTTTATACTGACTCATCTCAGAATCATCTGTTGAGACATCATTGTCTATGTCAATAAGTCCCTCGTTCACGTGCTTCCACAGCATCCTAGTGCTTGTCTCCATACTGACACATATATTTGTTTTCACTTATTTTTTTCCTTCTACTTGTTTGTAAGCTCCTTGAAGGCATAGACTGTGCAATGCAGAGTTCCTAGCATATGTCCTGGCACAGAGAAGGCTCTAAAATGTCTGTTTAATGATAAATGAATGGCAAGTACTAGAATAATTATTCTGATTATATATATATATGTATATATAATGTATATAAACACTAGGTATTTATAGAATACAATAAATGTTTAGTAGATTAATAGAAACATTTAAATAGTTCATTCTACAATTCTATTACATAATTATCCTGAAAGTTCCATCTGTAGATGTAGGAGACTGAGAAATCATAGAATAATTTCAACTGAAAAATAGTGTTTTTGAAAGGTGTTCTACTGGTGATTGAGACTTGAATAGACGAGAAGGGAGAAAATATGGTTTATGAACAAAATCAGTAAATGATGTATTTTTATACTCTATCTGGGGAAAAAGTAAAACAGCGGCAATAGAATTTGTTGATGCTGCTACTGAAGTGGAATCAAAAGAAAATATAACCCACATTAATTAAATTTTCTATTTTTAAATTATATTTTATAGAATTCATAATATTCTGAGTTTATTACTTTATTAGAGTGTCTGAATATATATATTTAAATATTCAAGTCTGGAAATTTCCTGATTAGAGACATCAAAATGTCTTACATCATAGGGACAAACCAATCTTAGCTTCCTTAAAATATTGGACAAAATAATTTGTTAAGAACTTGAGCACATTCTCTAGTTAAAATATAGAAGCCTATTAGTGAAGTGACCCGGAGTGCAAATAAAAATAACAATCATATGGTTTCAGAGTTGGAAAGAATTTAGGATTTGTCCCTTAGAATAAGGAAATGGAGCTCTCATAAATATAAAACTAAATATATCAGAACAACACCGGATTTCTGAAGTGGTACATCTATGCTCTTTCTTCATATCATGTTGCTTTTTTACAGTCATTGTGGCTACTAGAAAGCCCATTACTCGTAAAACAACAACATGCTCCCTGATCAAACAATGCTATTGTTAACTATTGGCTAAAGATCCTGACTAAGAAAGGTGATACTTACAGAAGATTGTTTGAAGGTTATACAGTCCATCCACTTCTCTAAGTACTCTAAAGTCTTTCCTTGGATTAAATTGGGCCATGAGAAAGCTACATACTTGGACCATATTAGCTTAGCTCCTTGAAGAATTGCCTTCACTGAGTTGTATGTTAATGTAATGCCTTCAGCTTTTATTGAAGGGGACTACAAGAAACATCAATATAAAATTCATTACTGATTTTATTGGGAAAATGTTGACATTACTACTTGCAATAGTACCCAGCTTTCTCTAATAGAAAACCCATATGATACTGTTTTAAAAAGAGAATTCAGTGCAAGAAAATCTTCTTTTCTTCTGAGAAAATTTATGCTTCCATTTTTTTGATTAAAGGAAAACAACACTTCCACCCAGCCCCTGTCGTTTGCTGTGGGAGCCAAGAAGCTCAGAATTTGAAGCTGAGCTACTACTCTAGCTTTAAGCTACAGTTAATATTCTGGCCCAAATGATGGCCATATTTAGTCTATTTCCCTTCATTCTGATTTCCTACTTCTATTTATGTATTATTTTATAGTAATTTAAGTACATGCATTCTTTCGGTAAACTGCCTGAAATGCTTTTGGAACAAGGCAGGATGTCAGAAAATGCAAATAAATGAATAAAAACTTGAAAAGTGATGTTTTTATGGATTGCATGGAGTGAATCACAAAACAATGGCACATTTTATGTTAGTTTGGATAGTATGCTACTATATCCGTGTTTTCAGTAATTTAATATCTAGTGTATTTCCAGAAAATATGCTTTGCTTGCACGGTGAAACAAAGTTGATTAAGGTTTAGAAATTGAAATCATCTCAAGTTAATTCTTTTTAAAATTTAATTAATATAAATTATGTATTAAATGGAATGCTGGGTAACGGCAGAGAAAATGATGAATAAGACAAAACTATTATCTTCTTAAGGCATGTAACCTGCTGTTAGAGACAAATTTATTTATAATCAATGTATAATTTAATGAGCTTACATGAAAGAATTTGTACCAGGTGCTGTAGAAACATTATGACAATTGGATTTGTTTGGAAAGTTTCAAGATTAAGTAATATTAGATGGATCTTAAAGAATAAGGAGTTTATCAGACAAGGAAGGAAAGCAAGGGCATTTTATCAAGACGTATCAACACATCTAATGCCTTGGAAATGTGCAGAGTCACTGGTGCTTGGAGATGTGTATAATGGCTAGAGGAAGAATATGAACATGAACTTCAGATCATTTAGTATTGAGTCCACCACTTATTAGAAATGAATCCTGAACAAGTAACTTTACTTGACTAATCTTGTATTTCCTCATTTCTAAAATGAAGATATTTTCAGGAACCTAGTACTAAGCCCACAAAAAATAACAAAAATGTTTTCCTTACTATTCATCATGTAAATAAATAGGTGAGAAAACTACGTACTTAGACCATATTAGCTGAACTGCTTGAAGAAGGGCCTTCAACAATTCACTAAAGAGCTGAAAAATTAAATGATCAGATCTCTGTTTTAGAAAGATAACCTTGGAACTAATGTACACAATGGATTCAAGGAAGACATGATTGGAGATAACAAGAAACAAAAAAAAAATAATAAGAGATGGCAAGGACACAATCTATGACATGTAAGTGGGAGAATAGACACTAATTAATGATTGGTTAGATGTTGAGGGATACTTCCAAGGTGGTGGTATATAATATTAGGTTTTCCATGAACTGAGGTATAGAGGAAAAACTAGGTGTGGGCAAGGGGAAGATATAAAATTAATTTAGGAGGCTTCTTTTTGTTGATTGTTTCATCTTTTAAAAAATGTAAATTTTTTACATTTTTTACATGTAAAGATTAAGATGTTATATAATGCCTGGGATATGAGTTGGGTATATAATCCTGGAAATTAAAAGACAGGTATGGAGGACAGTTATAAGATAATAACTATGGAAGGTAAGATAAGAAGTTATGGGTTGTAAAAGTGATTTTTTTCTGCTTCATCAATCCATATCGTATTTATTGAGCATCTAATATATATAGAAAGCCTTGTGCAAAGAGACAGGGGTGAACAATTTATTAAAATAAATATGGTCATTGTTATTATAATCAATGAATGAGTTAAGACATGAATATGCAATTACAAACTGTGATAATAGCTTTAATGCAAAAGAAGAGGGTACTAGATAAATTTACAAAGGGATATAATTGTTTGGAAGGAAAGAAACAATTCAGAAATTTCCCAAGGATTGATATTTGTGCTGGGAATGAGTAGAGACTATCTATTTGGGGACAGTAAATGGGTGAACAGTATGCTTAGTGTTGCAGACATTCCTACAAATAAGTATTTTCAATAAATTCCTTAAAGTGAGAACATATAGTGAATAGTAAAAACAAAAACAACATAAAATAAAGTCAAATGACTGTCTTTGAGGATAAACAAGAACAGATGCTAGAGAGACTGAATCCACTCTGAACTTGGACAGAGAATCTCAAAGAATAGAATAAATAGTGGCAGCTGCCAGAATTTGAGGGAAAGAAGCTGATATTTTAAGGCTTATTTTAAAAAGGAAAAGTTGCTGACTTGGGCTTGAAGTACAGTTGTGGAGTTTAACAGTATTCAATAAGTTCATTGGGGATCCATTGGGAAAAATAGAAAATTATCTGACCAGAAAACGTAGAGGTTATTATGCCCTTCAGTTTTAGGACAATAATAAAGATTTATCCTACATTTACCTTGGGTTGAGAATTAAATTAAAAGTGAGAAATGCTTTCCAAGAAGTTCATAGAGAAAAAGAAGGTAAAATCTGAGGATGGGAGATGGGTGAGACAGGTTCTGGAGAGAGTTTTGGTTTTTTCCTTTATGGTAAATTAAGTATATTTAGCATTGTATACACTGAAAGGGAGAAGGTAGTCTAAAAGAAGACCGTGTTGAAGAAATAAGAGAAGGAAATAATAGAACTTAGGGGCTTGCATATATAGATGCTTTTGCATATGGAAGAAATAAAAGTTGGATCATTTGATCAAGTACTTCATTTTCACAATGATAAGGTTTTACTGTCTAACTTCACACCTGAGGCTAAAAGTAATGTGAAATCTTGTCCATGATCACAAAGCAAGGTAGGCTTTGTCTTCCAATAGAGTTCAAATGTAACTTGAATAAGAATTGAAGGGGTTTATTTATTTAACTTTAAAGATCAGCAGCACACTATCTATATGTAAAATGTTAAATACATATTTATTTTTTAAACATATAAAATTGACATATATGTCTCAGTAATTATTCTTCTAAGGCAAATTAATACTTGTCCGTTAAAAAAAATTTAAGAACTTTTAATATGCTGTTTGTATTGACAGAAAATTTAACTGAATTTAGACATTTACTAATTTCAAAATCAGAGAACTTCTGCTAGTCTATGACCTGTAGATTGAAACTCTGTATTTCTAGAAAAATATTATTTTCCACATAAAAATTAAAGGGAAGCTAAAGCAGAAGTAGATTGCATTGAAATATAGTTGTAGGCAGATGGCTTGTTTTGGGTACTCTACTTGATTTCCTTTTAGGTCTAAGGACCTGATAGTTCCACGGTTTAGGAACCATCTACCAAAATTCATCTGAATCATGGAATTGGATTGAATACCAATTGATAAATTTACCATTTTAAAGGTTTAAAAGATTTTCCAAGAAGGTAAAGAAGTCTTCTCACTAGTATCTCATTGTAAGATTCAATTTCAGAAACATTTAGTTTTTATCAACAAAAATTTCTGAAGTACTTGGTACTGTTTTTGGCAATCTAGCTATAGAAAATAAATAAGAACAAGCAATGTATCTGATGTAATATTTCCTTTAACTTAATCACTATACTTGAACCAGTGAGAACTGAAATAATATGAACCTTATTAGTTGTTTTCCTGCAAATTAAGTTGGAATATCAATAATTTTTACCTAGATTTATCTTCACTATATGTGATCTGATATGTAGGTGTAATTAAATCCAGTGTTCATTAATAGTAGTTATTGTTTATAGAATGTATTTTCAGAAATGTGTTTTTTGTGTTTATAGGTAACTCCAAATTCAAGGATTGAGAAGGCATAGTATTTGATATGCCAAATCACAATGTCTATTCGATTGCTACCATCATAGCATTAAAATGCAATATATCAATTTTCTATATGGAGCATTTATACCACAAGCCACTATCTATCTCTCATGACATACAAAGGGCTAACTAGCATTTTATCTTTTAAAAAGTTAGTATAAAAGTGCATATATAACTAATTCAACTAAAAAGATGTAATTTCATAGATGGCAATGAAAAAACAGTATACTATATGAGGAATGAAAACATAAATCAACACTGCGATGTAATGGAAATGCTGAAATAACCTGGAGGTTACACATAAAAAATTAATCATATTCCCTTTAATATTTATTCATTGGCTGTTAGTATGCAAAATATATCTTTAATATGAAATAAACTAGAACTCATTAATTAAGGAAAAAGAGCAACCTTCTAAACTACAACATGTTTTAATGCTTAATTGTAATTCAGTTATAGAAATGAGAAAAAATATTTATATTTGGATAACTGAAAAGAAATGAAATCAGCAAGTTTGTTATTCCAAATTTAATGGAAAAGCATTTAAGTAGATATGTTGTTAAAAGAATCTTCCAAGTAGAACATGTTAATCTTATTTGGAAAACTTTATAGCTCATCATGATATACCCAAAAACACTTCTTAAAGCAGATGAATAATAATCTATAGAATAAGAGAGGAAACAGCTGGTATATCAATGCACAAAACTCCCACTAGCTTCAGTACTTGAAACCTAACATGGACACAAATAATTCTGAAAGAAGTTAATATTAAAAATAAATAACTTTTCTCTTATAGACTACATGAGCAACTTAAATTTTCTAGGCATTTCAGCATCTACTTACTTCTTACGTATAACATGAGAGAGATAACAATGATGCATGGACTTTCACCCCCAAGAAACAGAGTTGGGGGTCAGTGAAGAGTACTTCAACCCATTGATATGGCCTGAAGTTCTATTGCAGGTAAAGGCAACACCCACTTTACTTTCCAAATCTCTTTATTATGAAGCAGTGTGGTGTTTAAAAGCATGAATTCAATGATCAGACAAATTTGTGTTTAACTAATTGTGTGAACTTTAATGAGTAACATTACTAAGCCTTAGCTTCTTCATCACAAAAAAGAAGAATTAAAAACAGTCTCTAGTTATAAAGTTGATGTAAAGATTATATGATGGCATATGTAAAAAAACTGAGCACGTAACACGACATATTCTCAGAGCTCACCAGATGCTAGGAAGTGGCTTCAACAGAAGTTACTACTACAAGCACTCCCAAAGGATTTCAGGCAAGAGCACACAGTGAAAGAAATCTGTATGATTCATATATATATATATATATATATATATATATATATATATATATATATGTATGCATATATATCTATACATAAAATTATGATTTATGTTTGAATCTTCTTAATGTCAAGTTTTAGGAGAGTATCTGGTATAACATATCTGTTATAAGCTAAATCTGCCAGGAGATTCTCTTAATCTTGGTGAGAAGAAAGTTCTCACTTACCTTGTCATTTACTACACTCTTCCCATCCCAAGCCCATCCTCTTTTGGTGAAGTAATTAACAGTTGCAAATTCAATTAGGGCAGAGAACACAAATGCATAACAAACAGCAATAAACCAGTCCATGGCAGTTGCATAAGCCACTTTGGGAAGAGAATTCCGGGCACTGATGCTTAGAGTTGTCATTGTTAGAACAGTTGTGACCCCTGCAGAAGAAAAGAGAGGAACCAAAAACATTAACAGATACTAACAGGACAGCATTGGAAGTAGCTGTTCGGTTTTGTTTTGTTTTGTTTCACAGCAGCTTTTAGTGCCAACATAAAATAGCAGGAAAAAAAAACTTGAAAAGATGACCCTAAAATGCTTTCAGTTTTCATTTTTGTTTGTATGAATCCCTTTGTTTTACTCTTAAGTACTCTTGAGGTTAAAAAGACTGTGAGATTGTAGAATTTCATGTGAGGAATAATCAACACTTTAAATTGACCCATGAACATATTCTTTAAATCTTACATAAAGCCTTACATTAATTTGTTCATCATTTATTTGAATCATACTAGGTAATGGACCAATCATGCAGAGTGATTAAAGTGGAAATACAATTAAGAAGTTCTTCTTTGTAAATACAATTATCTAAGTATAAAATTAATTCTGGATTGCTCAGCATGATGAGGACATTATTTCTTTCATAATGAAGGTTAGAATCTATAGAAAATAAAACAATCAACTAAAACAAAAACCTATTTAAAAATATAATACAATACACACTACTTTTTAGGAATATTTTAAATTTCTGTAGGTTTAAAAAATAATCTAGTTGCCCTTATGCACTGTTGGTGGTCATCTAAATCAATAAAGTGCTTTAGCAATTTCAGTATGAACCTACAGAGACTACTTTTCACCATATTCAAATCTTCCTCATATCTAAATTTTATTTTCTTTTGACTCATTTTGGAAACTTGACAATAAAATTGTTAACACTGTAAGTTCCTTCCTCTTTCACTCCCTCCTTTCCCTTTTATCTTTTCAATGGAAGGGTAAGATTCTCATATACCAGCTTTCTTGACTGGTAGTTCAGCTTAGGTTGGTGCTATTACAGTGTAAGTAGAAGAGCTAGGTATTATACAAAGACATGTACTTACCTGGAAAGCCCACAAACCTTCCATATGCTTGTCTCCCAACAATGGGCATTTTTCTATATTTAGTAGGTCTCTATAAATGTTTTCACAGCATTTCTTTACCAGACTGTGTCATCCTTTATCACCTCTGTATGACTGCTATAGCTCAATGCTTTTTGGGAGGCTTAAATTTATTTCTCAGTAAATTAAAGACAAAAACCTTAACGTGCTTTTCGCACTAAAATTCTATGCATTTGCAAAACATGTGACCATTTCCCATACACAGACAATATCTGACAAAGAGCTCTTTTATATTCTGGTTTTATTCTATGTAGTATTTCTTATTTCATGGTGTAGGTGTCAAATACCTAAACTTATAGCATCTGAGAAAATGGTATCAAAGTAAAAGAATGATAGGTGTTGGAAGAAAATCAAGGGAGGGGAATTAATTTCAGCACCTGGACTGACACTGTAGGCTCCAAGGCTAGATTCCTGAATTTTAATCTTGTGACCTTGGGGAAATCTCCTAGCCTCTCTGTACCACAGTTTCCTCATTTGTATAGTGAGGATTACAAACAGTGTTCTTCTATAGTGTTGTTAGAGCAACAATAAGTTCTGTATATAAAACAATGTCTGTATTATAAAAAGAAACCTCAGTGCAAGTGGGAAAAATATATCACCCAGAAGGGGAGTAAAGAAAGACTTAAATCAGAAAAATTAAATCTTCCTTTAGACCTTTATTGCCATGAAATGCTTATGTGTGAGTATTTATAACTAGAGTGTGGAGTGGAAGTTAGGAAGAAGTCTCAGAAATCAAACAGGCCCCAAAACTGCCATAGAATAGAAATATAAAATTGTTTGATACCCCCTGCTGGTTACTTGTAGAAATGGCAGAAACAACAGACTTCATAACAAAAGTTTTTTCTTTTTTTTCCCCCTACAACCCAATGGATAAATAATAATAATAATATAAAATAACATTTACAAATACAGTATAAGTGCACTAAGAAAGGTTATAATTTTATTTTAAAGGTTGAGATTGTAATAATTGTACAACATCTGAGTAATAAAAATGTTGAAACTTTTATGTGTTAGAGACAGAAATTAAAATTGGATAACATATTTTTGTCATAAATACTAATTAATTCAAACTCCACTAACTTAAAATTTATAAGACTTTAGAAACTATTGATTATAATCTAGAAGAAAATGTCTGAAAAGTTTATTACAGTGTGGACAATTTTCTGTTTGCTTACCTGAATATATCATGGATTTTAAGAAATTCCAAACTCATATCTCTTCCCTCAAATCCTTTGCTTCCTGAAGTCCTTTCTAAGTGAAAAGCTTCTAAAATCTAAATGAAATTTTTTTCATATCCCAAGTTGAAGTTGCAGTGACATGTATATTCTATTGGTCTGGACAGCATAACTGTTTCCTCTACCTAGAATTTTTTTTCTTGTTACTCAACCCTCCTTTTTATTTAGCAAACTCTGATTCCTTCTTTTGGTAAATTATTGGGTACCTACTAATGCCAGGCACTTTTGTAGGCATTGAGAACACACTGGTATTCAAAAGAGCAAAGATTCCTGTACTGCCAAGTGCACAGTCTAGGATTTCAACCCTAAAGGCACCTATAACCATGCATTAGTTTATTAGTTTATCAGATCATGTCCATTTTGAATTTTCTATTGGTTTACACGATTGTGTACCTCAATCAACTATATAGATTAGAGCCTGTGTGTCTTCTCCCCAGAATGCCTAGTAGAGGGTAAGAGGTCATTAAAGAGTTTTGAAATTAATTATTAAATATTTATTGATACCACTCCCCCAATTGATAAACATTGTTCTATTAGGATAATGACAAGAATTCTATTCCTTCATTTATAAAGCAAGCATGCATTGAGCCTCCATTTTGTGCTAAGCACTGTGAGCTGTGAATGGACTATGAGCAAAACTAAATAAGAAATTATTTTTTTAAGACACAATGTTAACTAACATCACAACTGTGCAGGGTTGATGATGAACTGCAATCAGGTGATGCATCTAGACTAGGAAGTAGAGTTAGGCTTCCCTAAGAAAATAAACGCAAAAGTTAAAATGGTCACCAGACATGAGGAAATAACCAGACTTAGGAAAGTACATGCACAGAAGCCTAGGGGTATGGTATTCAAGAGAAATGGAAATAAGCTTGCAAGGTGGGAAGGCAGAAAATAAGAGTTCCGTGAAAGATGAGGCCACATGGGGAGGCAGAAGGCAGACTATTCAGGTCTTGTTAGTCTGCATTAAGGTGATAATAACTCCTTTCAAAAACAATGAGAAATCATTACATGCAGAGTTGATTTTAAACAGGGTAGTGACATAATCTGTATTTCTTGTTTCAAAAATTACTTCTGCTTTTGTTCCTCTGTTGCTAAGGTGGTGGTTGTTTCCTCCTCTTGTTTTTTCTACATTTTCTCTTTGCTTTTGCTTTACTGCAGTTTTGAAGATGATATGACTAGGTATGTTTTTTGTTTGTTGGTAGTTTTTTGTTGTTTTATTTTGTTTTTTGTATTTATCCTTTTTGGTGTTCTCTGAGCTTTCAGGATCTGGTTTGGTCATTAATACTTGACAGTTTTCAATCATTTTATCTCAAATAGTTCTGCTCTCTTCTCACTTTCTTCTGATATTCCAATTTTGAATATGTTATACTTGTTGAAATTGTACTATGGTTCCTGCATGTTTTGTTCTGCTTTGTTATTATTATTCTTGTTTATTCAATTATTTATTTTTTCTGCTTGAATTTCAATTTGGAAATGTTCTAATAATCTATATACAAGCTCATTGATTCATTCCTCATATGTGGTTAGTTTACTGATGAGCCCATTAGAGGCTTTCTCCATTTCTGTTACTATGTTTTCTATTTCTATCATTCCTTTTGATTCTTAGAGTTTCCATCTCTCTGTTTACATTACTAATTGCTTTTTCATGTGCTTTACTTTTTATATTAGAGACATTAACATATTAATTAGTTATTTTAAATTCTTTGTCTAGTAATTCCAACATCTGTGTCATATTTGAGTCTCTTTCTGTTGTTTGTTTTTCACCTACAGACTATGTTTTTGTTTTAGTTTTTTATTTTTGCTTTGGCATGCCTTCTAATTTTTTCTTCTTCCTCACAATTCTACTAAGACATAGTTAATATGCATCACTAATAATTTTTGTTTCTTTAGTTTTTTCTTCTGTAAGCTACTGCTGTTCTACCGGGGCCTTGCTGGTTTGGTGGTAAAGTATATACAATGGGAGACTGTTCTAAAACCTTCTTATTAAATCTCAATTTCTAGGGGGCCTATATCTCAGATTATAACCTTCACAAATGTTTCTCCACCGCTACAGCTGTAGTCTCCATTCTCTTACTCCCTTTCCTGGCTGCAGCATGCCCAATTTATTTCCTTGAAGCTCAGATCTGATGACAATGTTTCATTTCCTCATACACTCTTTGGTGAGACGGTAAGGCTAGAGAGGCTGGACTGGGAGGAATGCCCTCTATCAGCTGGGATGAGTCTCTGGTCGAGTCTCTGGCCAATTTCCTTTCCCTGGACATAGATTTTTATTATGGAGAGGCTCTGGGTATATTTCAAAATGATTCCACTTTCTCACCCCTTCCCCTGCCATAATCAAGAAGGGCTATTTCTCAGATCTTTACTTTGAAAACCTGATGGGATTCCTAGAGGTAAAATTCATGAATATATGGGGTTCTCCCATAAGACTTTGGCCTTAGCAAGTTCTGTCTCACATAAATTCAGTCTCCAGCATTTCATCAAAATGACCCTTAAAGTGCCTCTACCAGTGTATAATTCTTCAGCAGCATCTCTTCCAGGATTAAACAAAAAACAAAAAACAAAACACAAAACACAAAACAAAAAAATTTTATCTGTGTCTCTCTGAATATGCCTGCCTCTTCACAATTTGATTTGCTGGTTTGCCTGTCACTTCAATTCTTTCATAAATGCAATAAAAATCTTTAATTTTCAGTTTGTTCAACTTTTTCTTGTTATAAAAATGTGAGTGACAACTTGCAAGCTCTTCACATGTCAATTCTGAAACCTAAAGCTTAGTGCCTTGATTTTAATACATGTTCTTTTATAAATTCCCAAGTTATTAGTTAGACATCTATTTTTTTCTTTTCTTGGGTTTTTGGTTGTGTTCTGGGTTTGAGTTTGACAGATAATCAGTAAAATTTGGTAATATTTAGCAAGGTTATGAATCAATAAATTATAGGCAACCTTCTGGAAGTAAAGAATGAAATAATTTCAGCAGATGACTGATAGTCAACAAGGCAAATTCACAAATCTCTGAATTTGGCCAGCATAATTAAATTTGAAACACAGATGCTTTAACAGTTCATTGTGTTCTTGCTAACTGAACAATAAAAGGGAGACTTTGAAAAAATCCAAATGTAAATTGCAATGAATTATAATATAATGTCAGACTATTGTATCAACCAAGTTTTTAATTGCTATGTACTTGATTTATTCAGTCATCTTTCCTAATATTTTTTCCTCACTGTTTTGATTTTATTTTTGGCAAAGAGATGATCTATAAAATTTGGCCAAATTTCTTAATGCTTTCACCACAAGCACAAGCAAAATCATATTGTTTAAAATTGAAAGTAACAAGAAAACTCATGCTGTAATGTTACTGACACTAATTAATATCTATGCACAGTAGCTATTAAATTAGTAAAATGTTAAAACCCTTCAGGGATATTGACTGAAATTTATATGCAATCAGTATGAATGTGAAAGTAAGTACACATATACTTATGAATATTCATGAACTGTGGGGAATCAGTGGTGGAGCCTCAAGCTGTGACGATCAGTTAGTACTCCAAATCTGGACTGAGAGCCCTTCCGTGTTAGAGAGCACCCAGCACATTCCTAGAACATAACACATTGTAGTAGATGCATTTGTTTACCTACCAATCTCCTCAACAGACTGTGATCCCTGGGAGGGTAGAGATACTTGGTTGTTTACCTTGTATCTGTAAAGACTAGCATAGTGCTTGGCGTACTTTTACATTTTTTAATTGAATGAAGAGATTAAACTATTTATAAAGCAAATATACCTATTTGTGAGGATATAGGTGCAGAAATGAGTGGATATGTTTGTGTGCTTTTTTGCTGAAATATACAAATACACAAAAATAGTTAATGATAGCTAGTTTTTCCAGAATCCAATGAGTATCTGGGAAGGAGAGAGGAATGATCATTCCAACCGGTTTTAAGTAATGTGCTTTACTTAAAATATTATGCATGCAATATTATATATACACCTACATATATAAAATGCTGTGTATATAGTATGCATATACTATATATTTTATGTACATAATATATTGACATATAATATTACATATACTGTATATAAGAAAGTTATAGTTAAGTCATAGAAAAGGTATTAAGCTAAGCACCAACTAAAGACTATTCTCTGGAATAAGCAGTAGGAGAAAGTAAGCAATATTCAATGAAAGTTTTTTCTCCTCTCATTTAACAGTTGTGGCATAAGATATCCACTGTAAGATGGTCTAGGCTTCCTCTTTCTTATTTATCTGCCACTTTTAAGGTATTGCCCATGTTCTTGAGGTTCAAGAGGGTTTGCCAACACTTGGTCTGCATTCTAGCAAAAAAAAAGGGAAAAAGAGAAGAGGCACAACCATGCATTTTAAGGGCATGTTCCCAAACTAAGGCCACAAACTGAAAATTATACACTAAATTTTTACTCATATGTCTCTGAAAACTTAGACATATGGCCATATCTAGCAGTAAGGAAGGCAGAGAAATGTAGTCTTGACCTGATGTGCACCTAGAATCAAGACTTTTACTATTCTGTAAGTTATTAGGAGACAATTAATCATCTCTAATACATGGAAGCCTGTGAATGTCCAGGCACAACTGTGAATTAGTTGAAAATGTAGGACAGGAAGAAAGGAGTATATTATATTGACCTTTCAAAATCCCAAACTACCACTTCAATGTGCTTGCTATCCAAATACAGCTTAAAGAGCTCAACTTCCAGTTTGGACCATCTAAATAAAGATTCTGAAGTTACTACTATTCCATGCATATTCTATCTTTTGACTACTTTTTTTGTTCTCTTTGTAGACTGTTCTTACCATTAGTCTCTTAATTGTTCATATTGTACAAAGTAACTTACTGCTCTTCTACTCTTCTTGTTCTCTCTTGACAATATCATTTACTTTCATGTCTTAGACTGCTCCCATAGATACATGGCATCTTAAGGAGATATGAGCACCAGTGACAAATATCTGACCATCTTCTAGATATTTCCACATATCTCCACAAAGATTCAAAAATAATTTATTGAGCTTCTTATGATATTCCTTTTTTCATTACAAATGTATTCAGTGTACTTATTTCATATGCTTATCACTTTGTCAGACATGAGTATATAAAAAAATAAAAATTATATGCTCAGGGAGAATGTAACATACAGCGAATGAACAAGCAAATTACACGGACAGTATAAAAAAATGAAGAAAGTATGGGGCATTTTGAGACTACCTAAAAGTTACCTATCTAAGATTTTGGAGTCAGAGAACGCTTCCTAAAAGAAATGATACTATGTAAAAAGAGATTTGAAGAGTCAGGGGAATTTTTTCAATGAAGACATAACATGCTCCTAGATCTGGTGTAGGTTAATGTAGCAAAAGGAAGACTCACAAAGGGTTAGACTGGGAAGATCGCATAAAGTCCTCATAATCATGGTAAAGGTTTCAGTGTATGGTTGCAACATAAAACTATGGAAATGTTTTATGCATAAAAGGGTTATATAATTAGATTTGAGTTTTAAAGAGATCAGTTTTGCTACACTCCGAAGGATGAAACAAGGAAGGTAAGACTAGGGACAGGAAAACTAGAGAAGCCTTTTACAGTAATCAGAGATGTGTCTCACAGAAATCTCAAATTTAAACATTCACAACTGAATCTACAGTCTAAAGCAAAACTTATTACAGCTCCCATTATTCTCTATTGTATGGGATAACATAACATTATCTAGTCAGTCAGGAATATAGGAGTATTCTGTAATGCCTACATTTCTCTCCACTTCATATTCACTATGTCTTGCATATCTCTCTCCCTGGTATCTCTCAAATATGTAACTCCTTCATCACCAATATTTACTGTTGTATTTCAGGCCTTTATTATTTCTCATCTGGATAATGTCAATTATCTCTTAATTAATTACTGCGTCACTCATACTATTTCAATCTACTTATCTCCATAATAATCTTCCCCAAACTGAAATACACCCATTTTACTCCCTCCCTAAAACACGCTTCAAGCAGTTTCCATGGCTTTAGCATGGGATATAAGCCTGCACATGAACTGGCCTCTGTCTAACCATCCTTTCATACAAATGAATCCTGTTCCTGAGATATATCAGTCAGTAATTTGGTGTTCTCCACATTTTCCAGGTTGCTTTTGCTTAGAAGATGTCCCTTTTCATTATGCTAATTTGCAAGGCTTGAGCTGATGCTTCTTCCCTTTGGGCTTCTTTGACTTGCTCAGCTGTAACTGCTTCCTTCTTCTCGCCCTTAGCTTTTATTGGAGTGTTTATCTCCTGGAACCTTTGATCCTTTACTTCACTTATTTATTACATGCCTCATTTCTTCACACTCTGAGCAGCTTGTGAGCACACAGTTCATCATGTTTTGTTTTGTTTTTTAAATACTGCCACTTAACTCAAAATGTGGCAACAGCAAATACTCATTATTCATTGGTTCACCAAATAAAATAATTAATTTAAAAAATTGAACAATAACATTGCTGAACCATATTTACAGTCCTATTAAGAAGGGATATACAAGAATCTAGTAAGCTTTAGAATAAAACAGGTTTAATCACAACATCGTAATATAAATGTGATGTGAAAATAGTATAAACTGATGTCTTTTGCACATAAATCTTATATTCTTGCATTATTCCAGACGGGATCATAGAAAGCTACCATTTATGGGTACTTACTATATGCCACATTCTAAGAACTTTTCATGTACTAATTTGTTTAATCCTCATAACAGCCGTGTGAGTTAAGTATTATCATCTTCATTTACAAATGAGGACACTGAGCCTAAGTAAGATTGAATACCTTACTGTAGATCATACTGTCATCAAGTAGTAGAGGTGGGATACAAACTCATGCATTCTGCTCAGAAGTCCACATTATTCTCTAAATTATACTGCTGAATCTATAAATGGCATTCCCTTTCAATGTCAAATGTATGTCCATGTCATATATTTTTCAATATCATGAATCTAACTCTTGCATTTTACTACTGCAGACCATAGATCTTTATAAAATTTAAATTTATATCATGCATTAAAAAGTTTAAATTGCTTGAGAAGCAGCTATATATAGGGACAAATGTGCACTAAAAGCAGGCAAGTATTTGGATTCTGCTTCTGCCATAGCAGCTATATGATCTTGCTAAGCTTTAGCCCTTTCCCTCATTTGAAATATGGAAATTATATTTTTCAGGTTGTTGGGAGGATAAAGTATGAGCATATATCCCTAGTATATAGAATTACCCAACAAAAATATTTTTCAGTTTTTCTTTCTCTCTCTCTCTCTCTCTCTCTCTCTCTCTCTGAGCCTTGGTGAGTTCATCCCTAAAACAGGAAATATAATATATATCTTATAGACTTGAACATTAAATAATATATACGAATGTCCTATATAGGACTTATCAAGTAAAGAGCACTATTGCTTCTCTGTTATTTCTGAGTACACTAGGCCCCAAAAGTGTGGATAAAGAAGCTAATACAAACCAAAGATGTAAGAGTCCCATCTAGTGGTGGTTTAAGAAAAATCAAAGGACACATAGATTGTACTGCTTAAATGCTTACCTAGAAAGCCTTGGGCCATTTCATTTTAGTTATTCATTTCCCACCTTGAGAAATAATTTAATTGCCTCACAAGTTAAGAGAAAGGAAAGATTTGAACCAGATTCCTCTCCATTCTTTCACTGTTCCAAGAAAGGATGAAATCTTTTCAGAGTGGACACACATATTTCTGGCCTTACAAAAACCATTTTCATTTCATTTCACCCATTATGAACTACTCTGTTCCTAGATTTGTAAGAGATGATTCAACTCTCTAGGCATAATTTGATAGTGTGATGCTGTCAATTGTATTCATCAGTACAATTATGACTTAAAACCAATCTCTTATAAGAACTACCAATCAATCATAACTTTTTACATTTGAGAGGTGACTTCCAAGAAACCTACCATGGTTCATATCTAATTTCAAATGAAATGAGGAATGAAGTATAGTAAGGAAAGATTGGATTTAAAAATGGCTGAATACTGCCTGCCAGGGATGTTACTACAGGACCCCTACATCATGCTCCTTTACTCCTATGGTCCAATTTGATGTAACTGCTAAATGTTATAGTAATTGTTATGGATTGCATGTTGTCTTTCCTGAAAATATGTATATGTTAAAATCTAATCCTTGCTGTGATGGTATTTGGATGCAGGTAGGGGTCTTTGGGAGATGATTTGGTCATGAGGGTGAAGCTTTTATAAATGGGATTAATGCCTTTAGAAGAAGCCAGAGACCTAGCTCACTCTCTTTCCTCTCTGTGAGAACACAATGAGAAATTAACAGTCTATAGCCCCAAAGAGGGCTCTCTCCAGAGCCCCACTGTGCTGGTGCCCTGATCTTGAACTTTCAACCTTCAGAGCTGTGAAAAATAAACTTCTCTTGTGTATAAGACACTCAGTCTAGGGTACTTCGTTAAAGCAACTTGAATTAAAATAGTAATATTCTGATTTCTTGAGTCTAAAAGAAAATAATATATTCAGTATGACGAAAGTAAGACAATAAAAGAATGGGAGACAACAAAAAACACTATCCTGCATAAACTCCTCATTGGCTTCAAACCCTTTTATTACTTCAATCTTGTAGTTGCATTGCCGTAAAATGCACAGTGACTGTTAAAATGTTAATAGTTTTCGTGATTTCTTATAGCTCCCTGAGGTGATTTAACTGGGGAGATACTATATTATTTGTAATGAATAATGCATTATTAAATACTTTTTTCACAACAAGTCATCCAAGGGTAAAATATTTCCTTGAAGGACTAGTACATATTTGAAAATAAATAATAGTTTTTATTCTTTTTTTGAAAGTTGAAAAACTAAGAATAAGTATGCACTCAAAATTTTGCTATAGTGAAACAAATTATTTAATAATTTTGCTATAGTGAAACAAATTATATAAACCTGTTTAAAGAGTAGTTATCAGAGTAGAAAAAGGCATTGTTTTCTACTTTGCTATTTCAAAGCTTAATAAAATAAAAATTATATTTGCAAAAAAACCAAAAAACAAAAAACAAAATAATAGAACAAAATGCCTTCCTCTTGAAACACCTGAAATCCTCCTCATATATTCTATAAGGTTATTAAGCTTTCACAAAGAGTTCCAAGACAAGGTATATGATACACTATAATATGGAGAAATGGTAGTAATTAATTTCTTTACCTTAAATCAAAAAGAAGTTTCCAATGACTAAGGTGATCCTACTATAAGTAGCTATCTTTTTAAAGACCTGGATTATTAACTAGTTCAATTTGGTTTAAAAATGCAGAATATCACACCTGGGCAGGACTTTGAAAAACTGTTTAATATATTAGTTGCTCTACCATAATCTGATAGGATCAACTTCTGGATAAGAAATAGAGCAAGGAATCTGAAATACTTTCAATAAGCAGCTGCTGATATTAGCAATAAACTAGATTTCAAATCTGAACGTTTACCTCAAGTTCTGGTTTATGTTTGGCAAGCCTGACTCTCAAACAGAAATTACCCGTGTAATCACTCAGGGTATTTCTGACCTCAGGCTCTAAAAGGTGAGAGGGTGGATATGGAGAAAAGTAGTTAGATGGCATAATGGTGCAGTACAAAGAGTGAAAACATTAGAGTTGGATACCTGTGAGGTCAAATTCTTCTTTGTTACTGCTGTATGATAACGGAAAAACCTAGTAACAGCTCCAGGTTTCACTGCTCCAGTTGAGAAAGAAGGGAGAGTTACTTACTTAACTGGGATTCTTTTTTCTCTTCTGAATTTAACAATGATAAATTTGAAGTGCCTATACAGTATATGATTCATAGAAGGTGCTCAACAAATGCTATTGAAAAAATTTTTTTCTCATCACTGTGACTACGTGGATTTCAGTATAGGAAATGAGATTGGATAAAACAGCCCTCACGACCTGAATAGTCATAACTGGACTGAAGTGATATTTGCATGTCCTAAAAATACCTAAAAAAAAAAGATCCTGGACAAAACAGTAGCATATACTTTTAATTCTCTTCCTATATACTTACTAATATTTTATTCTCATCAATTAAGCTTAACCCGGCCCCTTATATTGCTGAAACAACTTCTAAACCTGCCTCTAGACTAGCACTCGCAAGGCTTTCTCATTTTCCTTGCCGTGCCTTATTAATGTATTTTGCTTCAGTCACTTTCCTAATTGGCAGTGGCTGACTCGGATGAGTCTCTGACAGCAGGGAGGAGAGGAGGCGGCTGGTGAGCTGGCAGCTTGCTGATTAGCATGTGCTGCCTTGTGCCAAAGTCAATTCTGGGATGCCAGGTGTGCCGCCTGTTAGCACTCCACAGTCCATGCCTCGTGGAAGACAGGGATTTGGAATGAGTTTTGCAGAGACTGTTTCTGCCTGCAAAGGCTTTCTGTTCATTGGTTTCATATCCTGCTACCACTCAGGTATTCTACTCCCACTGCCACCTTCTTGCTACATTCTAATTAAAATCATCTATGTCTCCTTCAAAGGCTGCCCAACTCTTTATCCAGGTTACTTTCTGATTTAAACTCTCATTCTCTCTCTCTCAGCTTTATTGAAGCATAATTGACAAATAATATTGTAATATATTTAAAGTGAACAATGGCATGAATTGATAATGCATGCATTATAAACAGATTCCCACTATAGAGTTAATTAACACATCAGTTACCTCACATATTTATATATTTTTTTCTTTTGGTGAGAACACAAGTTCAATTCAATTAGCAAATTTCAATTATACAATACAGTATTATCAACTGTAGTCACCATGTTATACATTAGCTTCACAGATCTTATTCATCTTAAAACTAAAATTTGAACCTGTTTACCGGCCTCTCCCTATTTCTCCTACCCACCAGTCCCTTGGCAACCACCATTCTACTGTTTATATGAACTTGACTTTTTCTCTCTTTGCTTTTGCTTTTTTACTAAGTTCTTATGCGATATTCTTTCCCATCTCTGCATGCCTTGATCCATAGGCTACAAATTCCAATGTCCATAAGAACAAGGCAGAAAAAATAAACAAGCAAAATGGACAATAGTGAGTGGTAGGATCTGTGGCACACAATTCCAGTCCAGGATTGCTATGCAAGAATGAGTCCCTACTTACCAAATTTTCTTTTTTCAATCACCCTTTTATAAACAATGGAAACTATTAGCATCTACATATATACACATAGGATTTTAGAGACATAAAGATAATAAAAGACATATGTATATATATATAGAACATAAATTATCTATCAATTTTTATGCACTATGTAATTTTATGGGATTCAGTAGCTATTTCAGACAAAGTAAGTGTAAAATATAGTCATGTATACTAATATGAGTAGTTAAAGCTTTGTAGAAGTGGAAATTATTAGGTCAGTTTAAAAGAATTTAAATTCAGAAAGAAACACACACACACACACACACACACACACACACACACCATTTGGACTCATAGTACATTCCACAGCACCCTTGGCTCAGGAAATACTCAAACTTGTTATTTGTTGAATATGTAAAACAATAAAAATATATATTTTAGATTTTAAAAACCCTATACACAGGCTGTTTCATGGATCCTCTTAACATCGCTATTAAGTAGATAATACGTTTTACATCTGTTTACAGCAGACACAATCTAGAGTTTAGAGAGTTTGCATACATGCTTAATCTAGAAGTGGAGTCAGGACCTGACAGAAGCACTCTTCATTCCTGGTTCAATATTCTTTCAAATATGTTCCAAGCATTCAATATTGTTAATTGCTTTATTATTAAAGGGAAATATTCTATATTCATTACTTCAGATCATGATTATTTCCTTATAAAACTGTAGTACATCATCATTAAAACAAATGACTGGTTTCTCAAAAGTTGTAGTGGACTGTTTTCTCATCTAGCAATTTTCTAATCACCTACTAATATGTAGCTGTGTCTCATATAACAAGTACATAAAACCCATTTTCTGTGTAGGTTTCTAAAGCTAAAGAAGAAGCATGTTTTTCACTTACCAACTGAGCTACAAACAAGATATTTCTAATTTTAAATAACTTGATGGACATCCTGGTGAGGTGGAAAGAATGGCCTAGAATAGTACTCAATGTTGAGACCTGTGGGGAATTAGACAATAATGAGGGAAATAGGATAAAGGGAAGGTAAGAATGAAGGAAAGAAAGAAGACTAGAGACAATATAGATAAAGGTATGCAGAAAGCAGATATATTGATAACTCAAAATGATTATTTAATAATTAGATACTTAATATTTGGTTTATAATATATACTGTATGTGTAAGAATTTTTTTTTTTTTTTTGCTTTTTGGTATGTGCGTAGCTCCCTGGCTGGGAATTGAACCCCAGCCACAGCACTGACAGCGCCAGTGCCAAAGCCTTAAGCCACTACACCATCAGGGAACTCCCAGAAAAAATTTTAATCTTACCCAGAGAGAAGTTGGCATTTGGCCTCAACTTCTTGGAGTAATTTCTAGGCCTTGGCCTGTCACACCTGATAGTGGCTTTGTTTGCTTGTGGGCTTAGGGTCAGTCAGATACAGTAGACTCATTTAACCTGAACCCATGGAGATTGATAGATACTGGGTAAATATAAGTAGACTCTGTTAACAGCACTCATGCTGAATTAATGTAGTATTATTTCTTCATTTTTTTCTGCCAGTTGCTTCAGAGTGCTAGTTGCTTGAGTTCCAGTTAACAGAGAATCTACAGTAGTACCAACTGGATTTAGGGTGGAGTTTTTGGTTCATGCCATATCAGCTTGACCTTCTAAGGAGCTGAAAACTGATATTCATAAGACCAGTAACAGTGCCCATGTGACAGAACCCAAGATAGACTTTGGACACCAAGGTATAGATGAGTTTTTCCTGTTGGCAATATTCTGTATGTGTTGGTGCATATCATTGGCAGGAAAGCAATGCTGTCTATGACTACATGGGGAGAAGAAAAGGGAAGCTCTACATTTGGAACTTTGCCTGGAATTTACTCTATGTGCTTCTTTCTTCGGCTTATTTTAATCTGTACCTGTTCCATGTCATAAACCATAACTGTGAGTGTAAAGCTTTCAGTGTGTTTATGAGGTCTTCTAGTGAATTATCAACCCTGAGCATGGTTCTGGAAACACTTTGAACTTGTAGCTGTCAAAATCATCGCAGCCCTCGGCATTGTGTTTCTTTTAAACTTCACAGTTGGTTAATCTACTGCAATGAATAATTTTTGTTTATATTTTGCCCAATATTTACTGAACTTTCTTTTTGAAACAGCACTCTGATATCCTAATTAAGAAAATTAAGAAGCTAACTTGAGTATACTTTTAGTCTATATGGTTTTGGTTGTGC
The DNA here is from genome assembly GCA_004026885.1 of Lyroderma lyra. NCBI lineage: Eukaryota > Metazoa > Chordata > Mammalia > Chiroptera > Megadermatidae > Lyroderma > Lyroderma lyra. Next base: position 185,277 of record PVJL010000970.1, on the reverse strand, counting down.
TAACTTACTTAACTATAGTTGAATTCACAAATGTATATGATTATCATTTCTTTATATCTATATGTCATCTATCTATCATCTTTCTATCTATCTTGTATATATGTACATATGAATCTGCCTATCTATCTAAAATCATTTTCCATTTACTTTTTGTCTAAGTATTAGACAGGTCAAGTAAATTGATCTGAGAATTGGCCATTAGATTTATTGTCCATCTGTTTTTCTACAAATAGGTAAAAATAGCTGCCTTCTTGAAATTTAAATCCTAGTAAGGAAGACAGACATTAAGCAAAAATACATTTTTTCTATAAAATGTTATAAGATGATATGTGTAATGAAGAAAATACTTAGGAACAAAGGGAGCAGAAGAGCTGAGATTGGAAAGCAGTTAACAATTTTAAGTTAGATTGCCAGCTTGGCCTTTTTGAGAAGATGACATTTGAGAAAATCCCTAAAGAAATGAAGGAATAAGGCACACATTATTGGGGAAAAGAAAGTGCAAGCAGAGAGAATACACAAAACTGGTAGGTGAATGCCTGGCATGTTCATGGAATAAGAACGAGGTTAGTGTAGATAGAGGGGAAGGGTGAGTGATAGGAAAAGTGGCAGAAGTTGAGCTTGGAAGAGAAGGGAGCTCTTACTGCGTAGTACTTAGTGACTTCTGAAGAGCCTTTTGGCTTTACTTTGAGTATATTGGTGAGGCAATGAGTTTGGAACACAAGTGTGACAATCTGGCTTACATTTGGAAAGGATCACTAAGGCTATTCTGTTGGGAGCAAACTTTGCACAATGCTGGAAGCAAGACAAAATTTAAAGTCTAGTGCAGTGTTGTGGACTAAATGTATGTGTCCCTCCAAAATTCACTGTTGAAGCCCTGATACCCAGTGTGATTGTGTTTGGCTATAGGGCCTCTATTCAGATCATAAGGATGGGGCCCTGATTCAATAGGATTAGTGTCCTTATAATAAGACATGCCACTAGGCATGCACATGTACAAAAGAAAGGCAGTGTGAGTACATTATGGAAAGTTAGCCACCTGCAAGCCAGGAAGAGAGCTCTCACCATTAACCAAACCTGCAGGATCTGGATCATAAAATTTTGCCTCCGGAACTGTGAGAAAATAAATTTCTGTCGTTAAAGCAATGCAATCTGTGGTATTTGGTTATGGCAGCACAAGCAGATTAAGATATGCAGTAATCAAGGACAGAGATGATAGTGGTTCAATCTAGGGCATAAGAAAGTTTCCATGTGGACTAAATTTTGAGAAGAGGGAGACTGAAAGTTCAGTTTGTGCATACTGAGTTTGAGATGTCTATTGGACATCCAAGTTAAGATGTAAGGAAGATGGTTAGCTGTTTGTGTCTGGAGTTAAGGAAAGACCTCTGGACACAAGCCACAAATTTGGTAATTTTCACATGAAAATTTTAGTATGCCATGATAAATGATGAAGACATCAAAGTAGAGAGTATAAAGATGGCTTAATTGAACACTAAAGCCCTCTAATGTAAGTGGTCTGAGAAAGGGTAGGGATGAGCAATGGAGACTAAGTAAGCATGGAAAGTGGGAGATAAATCAAAAGTGAGTGTCTACCTTGAAAACCAAATAAAATACCTTCCAGGAATTTTTTTCTCAGTTAGTGAGAGGAATGTGCTCTGTCAAAGCTGATAGGTCAAGTAAATTGATTTGAGAATTGGCAATTAGATTTAGCAATGTGGAGGACCTCAACAGGAATACTTTTTGATGAAGAAGTATAGACAAAGCCTAATTAGAATGCTTTTGAAAGATCATAGGAGGGGAAAAATTGGGTACAGTCAACACAGTAAACTATTTCAAGTAAATATTCTTAAAAAGAAAACAAAGAAATGAAGTAATAGCCAGGATATTACTAGAGTCAAGGGGATTTGATTTGAGGATCAGGTACAAAATACCACATTTGCATTTCTGTTAGGGATGACTGAGTAAGGATCACAGACACTGATGACATTAGAGAGAGAGGGAAAGATTGCTGGAATAATGATCACAGGCAGGTGATAATGTATATGTTCTAATGCGGGAGTGGAAGAGTGGCATTATCTAGAAACATAATTAAGCAGAATTTGTGGGTGTAGGAGCTTGGGTAGATTAATTCGGGGGATTCTAGGGAGGTTACTTTAGTTGCTTCAATATTCTCCATGAAGTAAAAATCAAGGTCATTGCCACAGGGCTAAGTGAGATATAAAGTAGATACAAAGATCAGAGAGTGAGGATGTGTGAGGAGTTGTTTCTAATAACAGTCTCTAATTCTACTTTCTTTTAGGAGCTACCCATCTTCTAGTTTCAGAGTAGATTTGACAATACCTACTGGCTCACAGAGTAGATATATGACCCAAGTCTTGCTAATAAGTGTGTACTGGCCATGATGATTGTTAGCAGGGATGGATGAGAAATGACCCATGTCTAACCAATAAGACTCAAGTATGGGACTTTGATAAAGGATGCACATTTAAGATGGTATTTCCTATGGATATCTATACAAGTTCATGATTAATTAAGAATGAAGTTAACAAAGAGGCATACGTCAGCTTGCTTGGGTTTCATTTCACTATAATTAAAAGACTCTTGACCAAAACTGAGCACACATTGGCATATTTCACTTATAAAGGAATATCAAAGATTCTGATGTTTTTTTTCAAACACACCAAACACTGATGATATGATGTCAAAGACGCTGGATTCATATCCAGTTCTGTCTTTCCTAGAGTTTATAGAGTTACTAATTTCTGAAATATGCCATTTTGGGGAATTACTGCTATTCAAAGTAAAACAAAATCTGACATCCTTTATATATTTCTTCACATGAAGGAAAGTATTAAGTAAAAGGTAATAAATAGTAATAATAATAACAAATGATTACATAGTGTCTACTATGTGCCAGAATAGTTCTGTGTTGCATGTTTGTATGAATGTGCATGCATGTGTGTGTGTGTGAGTATGTGTGTTTATTTCCTAAACTACCTCATAAAGTAGATATTATAATCACAGTTTTACAAAGGGGTAAAACTAAGCTGCAGAGAGGCTAAGAAACTTGTCAGAAGTCACGTAAGTTGACAGTACCAAAAACAGGCTTTGAGCTAAAATACTCTGGTTCCAGAATATGTGCTTTTAATCATTGTTAAATCTTACAGCAAAATGCCATTCTTCGTATTGTAGTAGAAACCACTAGCTACCAATTCAATATTTATTCAATCCATAATTCTAGAACACTGAAGTTTTTCAGGATGACAATTTCTCAGACTTTGTGGTGATGAGGTCAAGTTAAGCTAATGATATATAGAGATTATTGGGAGGGACTTTTGGAAACACTCATTTATGGTGAACCAAGAGCTGGAAGAAGTCTTTTGCCTTTTACTTATCACTTCCTGTTTTTCAGTTATGAATGTGGTGGCTGGAGTACCAACAGTCTTTTTGGCCTATGAAACAAAACTCCATGCTAAGGATATCAAAGAAAACAGATACTGAGTGCCCAATGCCCACGGTGTTGCCATAACCATCTATCTTGACCATCTATCTGTGGACTTCATGAAAAAAAAAAAGAAACAAACAAACAATAAAAGAAACCCTGCATATTCCATATTCCAGCCACTATTTTTTGTATTCCATGGTATAAAGAGTCAAACTGAATCATGGAACCAGGGTGAAAAATGAGCAATCTCAACCTATTCCTTTTGAAGTTTTAATTATTCTAAAATTTACATAAGACAGGCATCTAAGGCACGCTTACATGCCAGGAACTCTGTATGCAATAGAAAGCATTTGAACTCCCTGTACTCATTTACCAGACAAACCTGCACCCTAACAGATGTTTTCTATTTCATTTTAGTTTTTAATAGGAAAAAACTCTCTGTTCCATACTGAATACAGTATTAAGACAAAAATATCAGAACATATTAATTATATGTAAATGTATTCATTTATTTATGTATTCAGATGTAAACTTATAGTCACATAGTCATATGTCATCCATAAATCTGAAGAAGTATTTGGCTTTAAATATAATTGATAAATTCCTTATGTTTATTTCTTATTTATATAATGTTAGGAAGGATGTTAAGCAACTGACACAATGAGAAGCCACAATTTTACAAATATCTACAGAGTGTGCCAAATAAACGTATGCATATTTTAAGAAAGGAAAAAACTGTATTAAAATTGTAACAGTCAATACATACTGATAACAAAGCTGAATACAAGTCATGTTTAACGTCTGCAATTACAAGAGGTGCTCAAAGTGGTTACCATCAGTGTTTATGTAATACATAGATAGCATCTCTTGAAATGTGAATATATTTTTTGGCACCCTCTGTATATATTTACAGAAACATAAAATGATGTTTGTATATTATGAATGCATTGTTTACTCATAGGATTGTTGAAAGCACAAAACCTCAGGGAAAAAGTTAAGTTTCCCAAGTGCTTTCTTCTACTCTTGGTAACAGAGATCAGCTACCTCATAAGGAAACAAGTCGCAGTTGGTTTTTGTTCAAGGATGTATCCCAAACATCTAGAACAGTGGTGATAAAAATAGCTGTTCAATACGTAATTATCAATGTTGAATGAATTGGGAATGAACACTCAGAGAAAGTCAAAGTAGGCTTTTATCATTGCAAGATACAGAGACAACCCATTTCAGGAAATATTTTTGAAATATATCAAGTTGTATCTAGTACCATACAATAAATAAATGCAAAAGATGAATAGATAAAATGTTATATAATGGAGCAAAGTCTCTAATATTAAGGGGTACACATTCTAATTTCAACTCCTCAGTTTACTGTCTTGTTTGATCCATTTTCTTATTCTATTCACAGCATGAAAACAGACCTCAAAGGTTGAGAAAATTGACATATGTCTCCCAGGGCATATTAATTTTTTAACTGTAATAGTTTTTTACTTGGGTGATTTACGCATCACAGAAAGCCTTGGGGGCAGTAGGAGGGCAGGTGATTTAACAATCTCTCATCAGCTTGTAAACATGACTGTGAATTCAGAGAAATTGGAGAGGGTAGGAACGTTGCTTAGGTAACTGCTGTCTCCCAGTCAGATGATGTTCAAACTCAAAAGCAGGCAGAAAACAATGAAAAATGAAATAAGTGTGCAGAATAAAAAGGCTGTGCAGCTTTCAAGTCCAATTCAAGACAGGATATAGAATTTTTTGTCTCTTACTTGGACACACACACACACACACACACACACACACTCACATGGAATTATGTTTATTATAAGCTGTACACAGACTAACTAGAATTAATACTAAGGCTTTTTTTACTACTTAACATTCTAAATTTTCTTGAAAATATGACGTTTTGATCCTTCAACCTGTATTGTAAGTAATTCATATAAAAATTTGCACATTCAAATGTAGCTTAGATTTTTAATTTCATATTTGTTACTAATATTTAACTTTTGCACATTTGTTTTAGTTAAACCCATCAGTCTTGACACTAAAATAGTCTGCAGATTCAAAGTTAAATATTTGTCTGTTTATCTCTCCTCTATACTTAGGTAGAATCCTCTTCTTGCTTCTATGTGATTTATGCTAGAAAATAACTATTTATCTCAATGCAATATTTTATTTTCCTCACAAACTTTATCAAACAAATACGATATTATTTTATGTTTTCTGATTTGTGAAATATTTATATATAAATTTAGATCTTTCTGGAATATCAATTCAGTCCTATTCATTTTCTCTCTATTTTTAATTATTGTGCTATTTTCCCTTAAACATTTTTCTCTTTTATTATTTGTGCTGTGAAAGTCATGTAAGATTATTTTTCAAGTCATATGAATAAAAATTTTGTTAATTTTGGCCACATAAAATATTTCTGACCTTGTTTCAATAATTTACAATTTTTGAAGTAGGTATCTAAGACTATTTCTATGTATCTAAATCCTGGGAAAACCTTTGTTTTTCTACAAATCATGACTTTTCAAAATTATTTCACTAAAGTGAAATTCATATAACATACAGCTATTTTAAAGTGTATAATTTAGTGGCATTTATGCATTCATAATGTTCAGCAACCAGCACCTCTTTCTAGTTTCAAAATCCTAGAACTTTTTCATCACCCTAGAAGAACACCCTGTTCTTATTGAGCAATCAATTCCTGTTTTCCCCATCTCCATCCACTGGCAACTACTAAACTGCTTTCTGTCTCTATAGATTTGCCTATTCTGGATTAATTAATATGAAAGAATTTATATTAATGTGATCTTTTGCATTTGGCTTCTTTCACTTAGCATGACATTTTTAAGATCCATCCATGTTGTAGCATGTATCAGTACTAATCTTTTTATGAATAAATAATATTCCATTGTAAGTATATTCCACACTATGATTATCCATTCATCTGCTGATGAAAGTATGGGTTGTTCCTATCTTCTGACTATTAGGAATGCTACTGATATAAACATCTGTGTACAAATTTTCATGTGTATATATGTTAACATTAATCTTGTGTGTTATATTTCAGAGTTCCAATTGGTGAGTAATTCTATGTTTAACATTTTCAGGCATTGCTGAACTGTTGTTTTCAAAGGATGCACTATGTTTCATTTATATCAGCAATACAAGGTCGGAAAATTAATTTTGTGAACTCATCCTAGAAAAAGTGCTACATACCTCATTGCTGAATATCACTACAGTCACCTTCAAAGTACTCCCCTTGGGAAGTTATGCATTGACACCAGAAACTAGTCTACCCTTCAAAGCAATTTTGGAACTCTTCTGGAATGGCCATCACAGTTGTCATCGTAAACTTTGATGTCCTAAATGTCATCAAAATGTTCTTCTTTCAATATTTCTTTTATCTTAAAGTAAAGAAAAAGTCACTGGGGACAAGATCAGGTGAATAGGGAGGGTGTTCCAATACAGTTATTTGTGTACTGGCTAAAAACTCCTTCACCTACAGTGCCATGTGAGCTGGCACATTGTGCCAATGCTAGAGCCATGAGTTGTTGGTGAAAAATTCAGGTTGCTTTCATCTAACTTTTTTAAGGAGGCTTTTCAGCACTTTCAGAGAGTAAACTTGGTTGACTATTTGTCCAGTTGGTACAAACTCATAATGAACAATCCCTCTGATAACAAAAATGGTTAGCAACATTGTTTTGAATCTTGATTTGGACTGATGGAATTTTTTTGTCATGAAGAATTGGCTGACTTCCATTGTGTACTTTGACACTTTGTTTCAAGATTGTATTAATACACCTGTTTCATCACCAGTGATAACAGCCCAAAATATCATCTTGCCTTTCCAAAAAGACTTGGAAAATTCGACACTCCTTTGTTTTTGTGCATCTGTGAATTCCTTCTCGACCATTTTTGCACACATCTTTCTCATGTCAAAATTTTCAGTTCAGATTTTCCTAATTGTTTCTCTATGTTTACTTGGTATGCTATGCTTCTCACAGTCAGCTGATTATTTTGACTCACAATTCGACAAGTTTTAGCAATATTTTCATCAGTTCTTGTTACTGGCTGCCCTGACTCCTCTTCATGAATGATGCTTTCTCTTCCCTCAGGAAAACATTTCATCTATTTGTATACTGCCATCTTTGTCATGGCATTATCATCATAACTATAGACTAACATATCCCTGATTTCACTTCAACTCTTGCCAAGTTTAACAGGAAATTTAATGTTCGTTCATTGAGCTAGTTCAAGCTTCAACATTCTCATGATAGCACACAAAAACACACAACAATAATGAACTCCACTCCGCAAGACACTGCCACACTTGTACAAGTGGTTGTGAGACACAGATGTGCCAAGGTTATGAAATGTTACTGCATTGTCTGTACAGTGCTGTCAGCATAAGTGCATGGTGGCAAGTTCATAAATTTAATTGTGAAACCTCATGTAAAAGGTTTTCTGTTTCTCCACATTCTCACCAAAAATTATGTCCTATTTTTTTCTTTAGTTTTTTATTACTATATTAGTATAGACATGGTAGTATGTGTAAATGTATTTTATTGTGCTTATGAATTGCATTCTCTGAATCTCTGATGACATTACACATCATTTCACGTGTTTGTTTGCCATTGTATACTTTCTTTAGAAAAAAACTCCAAGCTTTGTTCATTTCCTAAACCTGTTGTTCTTTTTTTTGAACTCTAAAAGTTCTTTACTTATTCAGTATATTAAACCCTTATCAAATATATGATTTGCAAATACTTTTTCTCATATGTAAGCTGTCTTTTCACATTCTTAAAAATGTTCTTTGAGGCAATTTTTCATTTTAATAAAATTCAAATGTACCTAGTTTTTTCTTTGTCACTCATACTTTTGGTATCAAATCTAAGAATTCATTGCTAGATCCAAGGTTATAAAGATTTATCCTACATTTACTTCTGATAATTTTTTAGGTTTAGATTTTTAAATTTTTTTAAAATTTTTAAATTACAGTTGACATACAATATTATATTAGTGTCTAATAATTTAAGAAGTGGTCATCCCAATAAACCTAATAACCATCTGATACCGTACATCATTATTACAATATTATTGACTCTATTCCTTATTCTATACTTTACATCTCTATGACTATTTTGTAACTACCAATTTGCATGTCTTAATGCCTTCAACATTTTCACCCATCCTCCCAAAACCCCTCCCATCTGGCAACTATCAAAATGTTCTCGGTATTCAAAAGCTTGTTTCTGTTTTACTTATTTTTTGTTTTTTGCTCTTTAAAATCCACATACAAATGCAATCATGTGGCATTTATTTGTATTTCTCTGTCTGACTTACTGTAGTTTGCCATGTATAATGCACACAGTTTTGCCTATATTTGTGAGGAAAATATAAGGATGTGCATTATACATGAGCAGTACTAATTCCACATCTATATAAATGTTTTTAATTCTTTTATTTATGCTTATGAGTTAAAAATGTTAACTCTAGAAATCAATAATGATATCCATATGCAAAATAATACACTGTAATATGATAATCAGATTTTTATATAAACATTGTATGTGTTCTTGTTTTTTTATATAAAGAACTGATTACAGTATTACAGTTCTTTTACATAAAAACTAATTATTGTATTAGAATTTTTTATATAAAATAAAACAAGAACAGATACAAGGTACATAACATTTCTTGTACCTGTATTTGTTCTTGTGTTTTGTAATTATTTGTTACATGAAATTTATTGCACCACCATATGTTAAAAAATAAATGCTACTGTTTCTTTATAATACAAAAAAGGTACCTAAATATAAGCAAATAAAAATTTGAATTAAAAAACTAAAATGAAAGACTTTTTTCTCTGAAAATTTGGGCCAAAAATGTGGGTGTGCATTACAGGCTGCAAAATATGGTACTCCACTCAGTACAATACCCTTTAGGTCTATCCAGATTGTTGCAGATGGCAAGACTAGATTCTTTTATATGGCTGAGTAATATCCCACTATATGTATGTACCACTTCTTCTTTATCCATTCATTCATTGATGCACATCCAGGTTGCTTCCAAATCATGGAAGTAAATAATGCTCAATAAATATCTGAATGCGTATGTCCTTTCAAAGTAGCATTTTGGGTTACTTAGAAGTGGAATTACTGGGTCCTTCTTTATATCTTGTTTTATATCTTGTTATAACCTTTGTTTTAATGTTGATTTTGTCTGGTATAAGTATTGCTACCCCAGCTTTTGTTTATTTGTTTCCATTTTCCAGAAATAGCTCTTTCCCATTCCTTTATTTTCAGTTTATGTGTGTCTTTCAGTCTGAAGTGAGTCTCTTATAGGCAGCATATATAAGGATTTTGTTTTCTTATCCATTCGGCCATCCTGTATCTTTTGTTTGGAGCAATTAACTCACTCACATTGAAAGCGATTGTTGATAAATATGTAGTTATCGACATTTTACAATTCATATTTATTTATTTATTTATTTATTCTTTCATTCATTCATTTTAAGGAAGTCTCTCTAAGATTCCTTGTAATTCTGGTTTGGTGTTGATGAACTCCTTTAGCTTTTACTTGCCTGGGAAGCTCTTTATGTGTCCCTCAATTATAAATGATAGCTTTGTTGGGTAATCTTGGTTGTAGGTCTTTGCTTTTTATCACTTCGAATATCTCACGCTAGTCCCTTTTGGCCTGCAAAGTTTCTGGTGAGAAATAAACCGACAGTCTTATGGGAGACCTCTGTAGGTAACTAACTGCTTTTCTCTTGCAACTTTTAAGTTCTTTCTTTGTTTTTAATCTTTGGCATTTTAATTATGATGTGTCCTGGTGTGGGCCTCTTTGGGTTCATCTTGTTGAGACTGTTCTTCCTGGGTTTGCATGTTTATTTCTTTCATCAGGATAGACAAGTTTTCTGCCATTATTTCTTCAAAAAAGTTTTCAACTTTGTGCTTTCTCTCTTCCCCTTCTGGTACCTCTATGATGTGAATGTTGATATATTTGATTTTGTCTTAGAGGCCCCTTAAACTATTCTCATTTGGGGAGATTTTTTATTCTTTTTGCTGTTCTGATTGAGTATTTTCTGATATCATATCTTCTAAATCACTCACTTGATCCTCTGTTCATCTAATCTACTGTTGATTCCTTCTAATTTATTCTTCATTTCAGTTATTGAATTCTTTATTAGTTCCTGGTTAATTTTTATGTTTTCTATCTCCTTTTTAATGTTTCCTACTTTTTTATTAAAGTTTTCTCTGAGATCATTGAACATCCTTATAATCAGTGTTTTGAACTGTGCATCTAGTAGATTGCTTGTTTCTATTTTGTTCTTTTTCTGAAGCTTTGCTCTGTTCTTTCATTTGAAACATGTTTCTAGTCTCTATTGTGGCTGTCCTCTGTGTTTGTTTCTATGCATTAGGTAGGGCTGCTATGTCTCTCAATATTAGTAGAGTTGTCTTATTAGTAGTTGTCCTGTGGGGCCCAGTGGTATAATCTCTCTGGTCACTTCAGCCAGGTGCAGCAAATGTGTCCATTGTGTGGGCTGTGTGTGCCCTCTTGTTGTATCTGAGTCTTGGTTGCTGTTTGCGCATCAATGGGAGGGATTGGCCCTCGAGTTGATTAGTTGTGAAGACTGGTCATGACAACAGTGGAAGAACTGTTGTTTAGGGATTAACCCTACAGGGTAGGCTTCTCTTTAGCAGGGCTCTGGTGCCTGCCCAGTCTGTCCTTCGGATGTTTTGTTTGTGGAAGTAGCCCGGTGGTTCTCTGGTGTGATCTGAAGCCAGACACTGGGAGTACTGGCCCCGGGGCCTCCTAGGAAGAGCCCTGCTACAGTTGAAGTTCAGTGGCAGCTTGTGCCCTGTGCAGGGCCACTTTGTATGAGCTGCAAAACAATCCACTGATGTCTCCCATCAGTGCTGGGCTTTGAGGTACCTGGGAAAGGCTAAGTTGGGAGCCAAGGCAGGCTGCCTCTATTGCCAGGCGTGGGGCTGCTTAACAAGAGGTACATGCTGAGGCCATATGCTGCTTTTTGGGGGTTTATGAATCTTTGAGAGGTTTTAGGAAAGTCTACAGTATGAGCCATGACAGGCCATTTGTATGGAAAAGTCGCTGAAGGTGGCTTGGGTGGGCTGCAAGTTTAGTGGGATGGGTTTTCAGGGAATCACCAGGGAAGAGTAACCCTTGTAGTCAGGTTGATAGAGACTAAGATATGGCTACCACCTGCATCCACACACAAAGAAGAGAAAGGGTTTAACAAGGATACAATATCTTCTGCCACCACTTCTGCATGGAAAAAGCTGCCTCTCTAGCCCTCGCTCTGAAATGAGACAATTTAGTTTCTTCCTGTATATTCCTGGCACCTGTCAAGCTGCTACTTCAGCACTAGAGCTAAGATTCAGTGAGTCTGTCAGTAAGACTCTGGGTGGGCCCTTTAAGAGGAGTATCTGGGACTCCAGCTGCCTGCCCTCCAGGTCACTCAGCCACAATATCACCTAGTTTTCATGAGCAGAAGTTGGGAGGACTACTCTTTCAGGCCCTGGACCCTGGGCTGGGGAGCCTGGTGCTGGGATGTCCTCACTCTTCAGGGGGGACCTCCACAGACAAGACATCCATCCTGATTTTTAACTGCCATACATGGATAAGGGGGCCAGCCAGTTCTGTCCCTGCCCCTGTTATCAGTCTCAACATGGCTTCTTCTGCATATCCTTAGTTATAAGACTACTGTTTAGCTATATGCCAGGCTTTCCAATTACGGTTTTTCTGTAGTTTAGTTGTAATTTTGATGTAGTTATGAGAGGATGCAAGCACAGTGTTTACGTACTCTGCCATCTTGAAAAGAAACCCTCACCTTCTAGTTTTAGACTTGATATTAAAGTTTTGTACTCATTTGAGTTAATTGTTGCATCTGGAGCGAGGTAGGGGTTCAACTTCTTTCCTTTGCCTGTGGTGGTCATTCAGCTCTCCCAGCACCATTTAATGAAGAGACTTTTGTTTTCCCAAGGAACAGTCTTCACACCCTTGTTGAAAACTAATTTGCCATAGAAATTTGAGTTTGTTTCCGGACTCTCAATTCTATTCTATTGGTCTGTATGTCTATCCTTATGCCATTTGTACACTGCTTTAATGAACATAGCTTTGCATTATGCTTTGAACCTGGAAAGTCCACTAACTGTTTTGATTTTTCAAAATTGATTTCACTATTTGGAGCCCCCTTACAATATCATATAAATTTTACAATTGTTTTTGCAACTTCTGCAAAAAAAGGCCATTTTAAACTTTTGCAGGTATTGAGTTGAATCTATGGATTGGTTTGGGGATTATTCTCATCTTACTAATATTTTCTTCAAATTCATAAACATGGGATTTTTTTATTCATGCAGGTCTTATTTAATTTCTTTCAGCAATGTTTTGCAGTTTTCAATGAAAAAGTTTTCCACCTACTTGGTTAAATTTATTCCTAAGCATTTCACTCTTTTGATGCTATTGTAAATGAAATTATTTTCTTAATTTCTTTTTGAATTATTTCTTGCTGATGTTGAAAATCAAACTGATTTTTTGCATTAATAATAAGAATAGCTGACAGCTATATACCACATATTAAATGCCTAAGATATTCTAAGAGCTTTACATATGTCTATAGCCTTAAAACACTACAGTAGTTTGCTATTGCCTACTAGATAAAGGTAAGCCTTGACAAAGCTTACAAGGTCTTCCTTATCTAGGGCTTAAGCTATAGTTCTATCTGTGTGTACCTCCAATGACATTGAAACAGCTCACTGTCACCAAACACATTATATTCTTTCACCTTTTGATATCTTTTCCTTATACAATCTATTGTTTTTATCTGTGATTCTTGCCCCATCTCATCAGCACCATTTACTGAAGAGACTTCATTATATAAAAATTTTTATAAATTTTCTTATACCTTGTATCTGTTCTTGTGTTTTGAAATTATTTGTTACATAAAATTACTTGTACCAAAATATGTTAAAAAATAAATGCTAAAATTCCTTTATAATACTAAAAACAAGTACCTAAATATAAACAAATTAAAATTTGAATTAAAAAATTAAAATGAAATATTTTTTCCCTGAAAGTTTGGGCCAAAAACATGGGTGCACATTATACATGGGAGCACATTATATAATGCATGGCATAATATGGTAAATTTGTTGTTAAACACAACAATGGAAATGAATGGATACATCTCTTTCTCTCTTTCTTTCCTTCTCATTTTTTCTCTCATTTAAAGTGCTAAGATATCTGGATGGTAAACACATAATGCGACACATGAATGATGTATTGTAAGATTGTACACCTGGAACCTAAGTAATTTTACTAACCAATGTCACTCAATAAATTTAACATAAAAATAAAATAAAATAAAATAAAAGGGAAAAAATAAAATAAATACTAAGATCATCTTTGTTTATCTAAACAAATCAAAATAAACGTAGCCTAGAAATTTGGTATTGTTATACTCTAAAATCTCCAACAATATTCTCCTTGCACTAACATGGAGAAAAATGTTGTGAGGTAAAATGATTTAAAAGAAAGAAGACATTATATTTCCAGAAGATTTGATTATTGTTTATATCCCTTATTAACAGTGTGGCACTGACTCTGTATTTTACATCTCTGACTCTCAATTTCCTCATCTATAAGATGATGCTAATATTCCCTGCCCCACACACCACAAATAATTGACATATCCAAGAGATAATGCTTTTGAAAGTATGCTATGACATGTAATGTGCTCTATAACAAAGTGTGTAGTTATTCACTCACCAAACACCGTCCTTGCAGGCACAGATTCTCTGTTAAGCCAGAATGACACTTGGGAAAGAATGACAGTCATGATGCAAGGCAGATATGTCTGAATCACAAAATACCCAATTTTTCTTTTCAAGTGGAAATGAGCTGTCATTACAGTATATTCACCTAGAAAAAGAAAGTTAAGAAGCTTAAGGAACTGTAACAATTAATAGTTTGCACATTTTGGAAAATAAAGGGATGAGAGAAAGCACAGTCCCTGATTTTAAAAAGAAAATAATTTATCATATATTTGACATGAAAAGTATATAATTAGCTTCAAATGCCCCTTTAGTATAGCAAAAGCATATAAAAGAGAATGTTAATACCACCAAGAAACTTGTACTGCATGTCTACAATATAGTATTTGTTTTTTTTCTCTAGGTCATATTTATTTACCAAGGGGTTACAGGATTCATAAATGGTCTCTGGCCATAGATTATTTTATCTGCTTAGGCCTCCCTACTGGTATGAACCTCAAGTTCAGTTCTTTCTGGCTCTTTAAGTGTTGGTCTTTGGCAACATCTGCATGACTGGTCTTCTGGCCCAGATTTTCCTTTTTTTTTAATAGTTAAACTTATTGGGGTGACATTGGTTAGTAAAAATTACATAGGTTCCAGGTATACAATTCTATAATACGTTGTCTATATGTTGTGTTATATATTCATCACCCAGAATCAGTTCTCTTTCCATCACTATGTATTTGAGAACTTGTCCCTTCTCTCCTATCCCTTTTCCCCCATACTCTTAGATCACCACTAACCACTAATCTATTGATTGTGTCCATGAGTTTTTGTTTCTTTGTTACTTTCAGCTTTGTGTTCCACATATGACTGAAATCATATTGTTGGTTTTTATCTGTCTGGTTTATTTTGCTTTGCATGATGGTCTCAAGGTCCATCCATGTTGTCATAAATGGCCGTATTTCATTTTTTTTCTCATGGCTGAGTAATATTCCATTGTGTATATGTACCATAGCTTCTTTATCCAGTCATCTATTAAATGACACTTTGGCTGTTTCCATCACTTGGCCACCATGGACAGTGCTATGATGAACACTGGGGTACATATATCTTTGTGAACTAGGGTTTTCAAATTTGGGGGTAGATACCTAAAAGAGGACTTGCTAGATCATATAGCAACTCTATTCTTAGCTTTTTGAGGAACCTTCTACTGTCTTCCAAAGTGCTTGTATCCTACTAGCAGCTTATGAGGGCTCCTTTATCTCTACACCTCTCCAACACTTATTTCTTGTCTTGTTGGTAATAGCCATTCTAACAGGTATGAGGTGATACCTCATGTGGTTTTGATTTGCATTTCCCTAACAGCTGGTGAAGTTGAGCATTTTTTCTACATCTGTTGGCCATTTGTACGTCAAATGGCCTTCTCTCAGATATTAGATATTAGCCTCCTCTCAGAGGCGATGATTGCAAATATTTTCTCCTTTTCGGTTGGTTGTCTCGTTGCTTTGTTCGTGGTTTCTTTTACTGTGCAGAAGTTTTTTTAGTTTGCTATAGTCCCATTAATTTATTTTTGCTTTTACTTCCCTTGACTTTGAGGTCAGCTTTATAAAGTCCTCCCTAAACTCCAAGTCCATAAATTTAGTATTGACGTTTTCTTGTATACAGTTTATTGTTTTGGGTCTTATGTGGAGGTCTTTAATCCATTTTGAGTTAATTTTTGTACATGGTGATAGTAAGCTGTTCAGATTCATTCTTTCGCATGTGGTTTCCCAAATTTTCCCAGCACCATTTACTGAAGAGGCTTTCTCTTTCTCATTGTATATCTTTCATTCCTTTGTCAAAAATTATCTACCCATATAATTGTGGGTTTATTTCTGGGTTTTTATTCTGTTCCATTGGTCTGTATGTCTGTTTTTCTACCAATACCAAACTGTCTTGATCATTGACACTGTAGTATAGAAGAACGTGAAGAACTTACATACTAAAAACTATAAGACACTACTATTAATAAAAGAAATTAAAGAGGACACAAAGAAATGGAAAGATATTCCATGTTCACAGATTGGAACAATCAACATAGTTAAAATGACCATATTACCCAAGGCAATATACAGATTTAATGCAATTCCCTTCAAAATTCCACAGACATTCTTTAAAGAAATAGATAAAAGAATCATCAGATCTGTATTTTCCACTTTTGACCCTGTCACCAATTCTGAATTTTTCAGTGTTGTAAGTCTGCTCTTATTCACTGCAGCCAGTTCTGTCTCATTCTTAAGAGCTACCTTCCTTTCTGTTGTCTGAGGTTACATGTCCAGATGTAAGCTCATTAGTCCACACAGTTGATTCTTCTTAGATGAGAGTGGCCCTTAGAAAGGACATCAGTTTTCTCACACAGACCAGTATAATTATCCCTAAATTGAGAGTTGAATATGTACCAATCTAATATATATATGATATATTATAGAATTGTACATGTGAAATCTAAATAATTTTATTAACCAATGTCACCCTAATAGATCTAAGAAAATAAATAAAGTCTGACAAAAGCACCCTTAACAACAAAGAGTTGAATAATCATGCCATCAAAATAGGGGGGAAAATCAGAAACTAGGGAAATTGTAACAGTTTTTGAAAATAAAGTTGATTTGTCTGAGGGTACACACTTTTTGAATCTGAAGTATATTTTAGACTACTGCTTCTGAAACTCTAATGCACATCTTGGATTTTCCTTGGAATCCTATTAAAATGCAGATCCTGGGTCAAGATTGAGATTTATAAAAAGCTCCCAAGCACCATCTATGCTACTAGTTCTTGGACTTCAACAGAAAAAGGTTTTAAGCAAACTGATATATTCCTAGAGATTTTACCACATTAATATTCTTAGAAATTAGCATTTTTAGACTCATTTCACTAACCTGTACTGGATTTAATTGTCTCCTTCCCAATTGATTGGCCCAACAGATCATATTGATTTAATCTAGAGCCATCAGGAGCAACTTGTACTGAATCAGAGGCATTGTAAGTCCAAATGTAAGTGACCTCTGAAGTTGTATATGCATCTATAGGAAATCAGAAAAAAAAGTTTATGACCTTAGCAAGAATGATCAATGAAGTACAACATCAAGTAGCTATTTCATAGAATCATTATTGACTAAAAAAAATCATTGTTCATATTTACAGATCACATTTTTTAGTATAAAAAGTGTCTAAAATGTACAATTTTAATGCAAAGTTGACAAATATAGACAATCACGATCATGACAGCATTTTCACTGCAACCATTCTGAGAGGTGAAGAACAAATTGCTCTTTAGAGCTTGTAAAAATCACTGGGCATTGAGAAGGTTAAAACATCTTCCACAGTTTCACAGTGGCAGAAGACATTATGGTAAAGAGGTTATGAATGTCCAGAGTCCAGTTAAATAGTTTAGAACAACAATCCAAATTAGTATTTCTTTCTAGACATAAAGTAATTTAGTTAAGAATTAAATGACTAGCTATCATGATACAATGCATATCATTAGAATAACAAAGTTAATTATTACAGATCATGTAAAAATAAGAATACTACAGTTTCTTCAAGTTGTGAATACGTTCAAAAACATATTAATTTTAACATTAATATACACAATTCTCATTGGACTATACTTTCACTATATCCTAGGTGAGTTATGAGTTGGTAAGAAGAGACAAAATACATATGGACCAGGTATAACTTCCTGTTTTACTCAGAACTTATCAGAACTGAGATGACTCTAGAACACAGGGCAGGAACAATGCTTTGTCTTAGTGGTTCTCTGGCCCTGGCTTTTCCTTTGCACCTGCATGTCCTGATGGGAGAACAGCTGACCTCTCCGTGTAGACTGAGTCTCTCCACAGTTGAATAAACAGACAACTTGCTACTCTACTGACTTTGTGAAGAACTTCTATGCACTTTTGCTCATGGAAATGTTTAGAAATATTAGTTATGACTGGTTCTTGAGTGAAACTCAGCATCACAGCCAAATTCCCAATTAAGAGAGAGAAAGGACCAGCTCTCTCTGGCAATATCTCTTTCTCTAGATATCCAGGAAACTGGGAAGTTTAGTTCCCTGCAATCTATATATCTGTATTTATATCTATATCTATCTAGATATAGATATAGATAGATATAGATAGATATATAGATATAGATAGATATATAGAGATATATAGATATAGATAGATATATAGATATTTAGTTTAAACGATTATGCTGGGGTGATCCTGTTACTTACCTTGATCTAAAGTCTGTGATCATAAATCATTTCCCACATAAGCATCAGTAACAATGAAATGAAAGTTTGAGTTTGCGTATTACTCTCTGTGATGTCTTTTAATGGCATACTATAATGTTGCCTAGTTTTCTGAATGTCCCTACTAAATGTTAATATCAGTGAAAAACTGATATTCCATTGTTCATGTATTAACCTACATTCACAAGTAAATTATATTACATAAAATAATTTTTGGAATAGAACTCTAAAAATATGCATGCATAATTTTATACATGTATATACATATATACAAGGGCTGTCTGGAAAATATCCAGCCATGTAATAGGAAAATTGAGGCATTTATGGCTGAATTTTTTCTGGACAGCTCTTGTATTTTTATAGTTTGCATATGAATGATGAATTCTACTCATTCTAAGGTTTTCATTTTTTATTAATTTAAACTAGTTAGTCATTGAGGATTCTAAGATTAAAAAAGTAACAACAGTAATGTGGGTAACTAGCAATTCATTTGTAAATCATCAAATGGCTTGTTTAATTCTCTCATAAAGCTTATCATGGCCCTCTTTGCAATAAAATTTCAAATGGCACAAAATTTAACAAATCAAAGACATATCACATGTATCACTTTACATCAGGAGTACTTAGTACTCAATAGTTATCAATTCTATAAACAGCTTTTAAGTAATTGCAACATCATTGTTGTTACTTTTAAATATGAATAAGATAAAATGAAACCCTACAAATATAATGATATTTTAAGAAACTAGTAAGAAACTAGTAAGATGGGAAAGAACTGTGATTCATGTTTATACCTCTAGCACCTGGTAGAGTGCCTGACACAAAAACGTTCTTAAATTATTCTTTCCAGACTAATGAATAAACTAATAATACTGTATGTTATTTACTATTGTAGAAGATGGAAATCTGGATAGGAGCCCAATAATCTCTTTTTAAAAATTATCCTTCCTATGTCTTTTATTAAAAAGCAATTATTCCATTTCATTATGTATACAGAAATATTTTTTGTTCTGTTTTGTTTTGTTTGTTTTTAGATTTAGGATCTGGAAAGAGCAGATATAGCAAAAAGTTATGCAACAAGAATTTGAAGTACTCCTTGGTACACTAACACACATACAAACCAAGAGGCCATTGCAATGTTTCTCGGTAAAGAATAAAAGAAGAGAAATACAGTTTGTTTTATAAATATCATTATAAATTCCATTGCTAAATTAGGTTTTCATTAAATAATTGTAATTCTATTACATTATCCATTTTTAGTACCATGCTGCATTGAACATTAAACGCATACTGACTGATTCTTAATATTTGGTAGCAAGAAAAATGTCCCAAAATATTTTAAATTATTAATTGTTGTTATGTAAAACAATAACTTATTTTTAATTATTTTTATGCAAAATGACAACTTTCTATTCACTTTGGGGTAATGCACAGAATATGCCTAGACTCCCATTCAGAAAGTTTTAAAGCAAGTTAAACAGCAAGGAAATACATAAAAGTGTGAGACAATGGGAACAAGACAAAGCAAAAATAAATACAATATTATGAAATTATAGAAAAGATGCCTCTTTTATTTCAGAATAATGATAAAGCTCCAGAAATTCCATAATTGGCGGTTTAGGGGAAGGGGGGATTTTAAGTAAGACAGAGAGATCAGTGACTAGAAGAAAAAGTCATGGCTGCTTCTGCCAAAATCTGTTGTTCCAATATCTTAAGGTTTGGGTTAGCTTGTTAGTTTATTACTCTATGCTAGAGTTCATACTTTTACCATTTATACATCAAGCACCAACTGTTGGCACGGAGAAATAAAATAATATAAAAACTTTGTTCAATATGTCAGAAAATATACCTGAAGAAAACTAAATGAAAAATAGAGAATGACTAACAAAAGCCTTTATGTGTTGCCCATATCATTTCTAGATAAACAACCACATTCTTAAGCAGCAATATTCCACTACTCTGAAGACACACTATAAAGAATTTCTTAATTTCATTTAAAACAATTTCAGGTGGATTTATTTCATACTTATTATTGAAACATCACATTGTTTATATTTGATGTCTTAATAAGTAACTTTTCCACTGAAAAAATGCCTTTCCTTCTTACATCATTACTGTATCATGAATAAATCCTGTTTTTGGTACCAAGGGTTTTTTCAATTTTCTCTTTAATATCATTTATGCAATGCAAATGAGTTTTTCTCTGCCACATCTGCTGTAGTTTTTCAGCTTCATGTTTATGTTGTATAACATGATTGACTATCATAAAGAATTTTGTAAGAAATGCCAGTACCAAAGAGGTGGTTTCCATGACAATAAAAAAAGGCTTTGTATTTAAACAAAGAAGAGATTCTCAAAGAAAATTGAGAGCTGACACCTTTTGTAAGAATGAAAAGAACGAACAACATGGAACTTTTCATTCCACAGAACTATGGTCATCAAAATAATTAGAGGTTTTTGCATTCGTATTAGCTATCATTCTTCTCTTTTCTTTCACTTGATAAAATCTTTGGGGGAAAGGCACACTACTCAGACAGAAATAGTTTTAATCAGATTAGAGAACCGCATTCCTATTCAAGAGAAAGAAAAGCCAAAAACTGCTCAAAAAATGAACAAAGATAGGGGTGCCAGAAAGTGCAAGATTTCTGAAAAGGTCAGGCAGTGGGACTTGATCACACAAGAAGCTGTTTAGTAATGGCCATGAATTTATCCTGAACCTGTCCTGAGTGTCTTGTGGGCCTAGTGAGATGGTTTGACCTTCCCTCTCTTCAATTATTCCAGAAGAGTGAGTGCTTCTGCTTGACATTCAAGATATAACCTCAGTGACCTAAAGATGGCCAAATGTGCAGAGCCATTTCAGAAATATTCTATATATGCAGAAGGTCCCTGCACGTAGCAATCCAGCTACATCTTATCCTTGAAATTTATTTTAGAGAATTAAAAGAAAAGAAAAGAAAAACAGCTACCATTGGTTAGAAAGTCAAAACATAATTGCACAGATGCAGCTTCTGTGACTGCCATTTCCAATCGGGTGATACCTACTTTCATAAACATTAGAATCTATCCTTTACAATTCACTCTTAGTTTACAAAAATTAAACATTTATTTTGCATTCTTAATGTACTAGCATTCGGCAAATAAGGTAAATTACATAGTCCTGACATTCCAGGAGCTCCTAGTTTTACTCATTCACAACAACACATGATGTTTTTTATTAATATAAAGTGATAATTTAAACATCATGATTAAAATATAATGATGCTTGGAACTAAAATAAGATTAGCCAATCAGTTTTGTGAAGGAAATTAGCACGCCTTTTACTTCTGTATATTATTGTGCAATATTAAGCATTCCACAATATGAAAAGAGACTATACAGTTAAGCAGTGCTCCTGACTATCCCTGATACGAGTGACCCAAAACATGTGACTTCATCCCCATACTTACAGCTGCCAAATTTCAGAGGACAGGAATGAGCATCCATTGGAAAATCCTCCAAGTGCATTGGACATTCAGCTTGAACTGTAAGCCTAAAAGTCAAAAGTCCACTCTTTGTTTAAATAAATTGAGAAGTCAAGATAAATCACTCCTTATTGTTGTCAACAGAATTAATGACAAAGTACGACCTTCATTATAGCATCATAGTAGGCTAATCTACATTTAAATACGTTTTTATTCTTTCACATTTAGATGATCCTTCAGAAGACTTTAGCATATAAAATCTGAGCTCAAGTAGTATTTATTTAAAAATATACTGAACTGTTTTGTACTCTGTGATTTGTTAAAAAGTAAAGAAGTTATCTATGCATGTCTGTAGAGCTATTTTCCCATTTACCTCACTACTAATATTTGAAATATTAGAGAAAAAATTTTAAAAATCTCCATAATAAAAAGAATGTCATTTTTTTCCATCATCGCACCAACCATATGGCAAAAATGAAATGAAAATTCATTATCTCAGAGGAATTCTTTTCAAAAACATGTAAACTGTGAATCAGCATTATACACATATATAGATATATGAATATAAACATAGAAATATATGAGGACTATCCAGAAAGTATCCAGTCATGTAATACAGAAAATAGAGCCATTTATGGCTGGGGTTTTTTCCAGATAGACCTCATATATACAGATACATATATAGCTGTATCTCCTAAAAACATCTTGTTGAGACTGGACTGTTGGCTAAATTACAGATCAAGTTATAAATGTTAACTAAATATTGTTATGTAACTACATGATTATAATTGAGAGTAATCATAGCAAATTTGTTATAAGGAACGTAGTTTCAAATATTCTATTTCACACAAAGGTAAAGTGGTACTACATCAAACTTACAAAAGAATCTCTTATAATGAGTAAAACAAATACGGCCAAAGATTTAATTATAGCTTATATACTTGTAAGAGAGCATTTTAGTAGAACCACATGCAATAATTTCCAAAACTCTTTGTGTTATCTGACTACATTTTCTATAAACCCCAAATCTCCAATCATTGTCTTAATCCACAGGAATGATCCAAGTGTGTAAAATCACAGGGATACTGTCTCTGTATTGCAAGTTTCAGAGAGAGAAGCAGAAAGAATTTCCTCATATTGCCATTTTAGGGAATGGTCATTTAGTAATGAATCCTCAATATATTTTACTTTAAAGATCAGGATTGGATTATTGTCCTTTATTAAGTAATTTTCACAATTGAAATCTACCACTTAACATTTTATATAAAAATATTATATGAAATGCCTATGATACACATCTGTCTATATATGATGCTAATGAAAGTTATCCATGCTTTAAATTTAAAGCTTTTATTAAACTTTTAACTTTAGATTACATTATTTTATTCAATTTGTGATTATTTTGTTTGCTATGTACTACAAGTAACTTATTTTAAAAGATTAATTCATGGGAATAGTTAAAATAAAATAGTAGTAGTGTCAAAAATTATATATCTATTTAGATAATTTTTTAAGGCTGAATAATATGAAATTGATGGTACATGACACTTTTTTAATTTATAAAATGGCAATTTTATAAAATTCAATCTAATTTACGGTATTCAATCTACTCATCAGTCTCATTAAATAACAACTACATCTGAATTTTAAAAAAATATTTTTTCTTTATGATTTTGTAAGGAGGATTACAATATTAAATGAAAATTGCTTAAAAGTCATTTAAATTTTTGGTGAACTATGTGATGTGATAGTAAAAATAAAATTATAAGCTGGTATAAAATAAAATTAAAGTCATGCTATTAAAGTGTACTAAACTAAAATGTATTGTAAAAAATAGCCAAAAAATAAATTGTTAATAATTAAGGCAATTCTTAAATATTAAAACATTAAGATGAGAATCAAACTCATAAATACTGTACTATTTTATCTTTACTTTTTAATATGCAAGCATTTATAAATCATATCATAGGTACTTCAGACTCTGTTAAGAAAATGTTCAACTTTTGCTAATACCTGACAAACAGGTTGATCAATTTTTTAATACATGGATTTATCAATATTTAAATGCAACGTACCAAATGTAATAACATACCTCATTGTATACAGCAGAGTCCCATCATCTTGAATTCGAAGAAGCTTATTTGGCATTGTCATATTATGAGCTACTGATTTTTTCCCATTGTGAAAGAAGGTGTCTGGAGTCCAAATTTTGCTAGCCATTAAATTGTTAAGTCGAAGGATGTTCATAGGACCTTTAAATTTTAACCGTTCATCTTTCCATTTTTGTCGAAAGAAAACATCTATTGTATATTCCTGAAATATAAAATAATATTCCTTTGTAAATAATGAATATTTTTGATAGAAGATTACAAAACTCTAGCAAAAATAATAATATAAATAGTTTAAAAAGAGAGACAGCTATAGTGAGAGAAATAAATTTTGAATCACAAAGACCATTTCTTTCTCTGATCAATAAATGCTGCAACTTACAAGTGTGTGTGTATATATACACAATTAGCTACGTATTATTGTGAAAGAAAAATAATAAATTTATTTTATCTGGTCTCTCAGTTGAACAATGTTTTAGTCAAACTGCTTTCTTTACTGCATTTTATAGTTTAAAACTAATTTATAGAGGGGGCATGTTTAGGGTGGTGTTTGGGTGGATTGTTTCAAGCCATTTATCTTAAGACTGAGCAGGCAGTCTTCTCAGTAGCAAAAAAAAAAAAAAAAGAAAAAAGAAAAAAGGAAAAAAGAAAGCAAACAACTATTAAACACACTGTCAGATCTGTATGAATCATCATCTCTTGTTGCCACAGAAACGGTAAAATATCTCATTTTGTAACCCACTCTCCAAAAAAGATATCATACGGCTAGCAAGAATGTTTTAGGGGGACAAAAATGATTTTAATAAAGTTTATTATGTGAAATTAGATGCAATGAAAAGACTTGGACAACAAAATACTTAAAATACAAATATTTTTAAAATAAACTCCCTCAGGTTAATATATACCTTTAAATATTCATACAGACCAGCTAGTTAACAATTCCTTTATTATCATTTTTCAATATTTTGTTAGCTAAATATCTCTCTCAGTCTCTCTGGCTCTCTGTTTTCCTCTCCCCTTTTCCCTCTCTCTTTTTCTCATTGGCCACTCCCTCTTTATCCTTTCCCTCTTTTCACTTTTTATCTGTCTTTCTTAGCATAAAAGAGTGCATACATTTTAGATGAGATTTACAGTTCACAATTGTGATTAATGCTGATAATCTATTGAATGTTAACAATTTTGTCAATGTATGTTTATGCAGATATTCACATGATAAATAAAGAAAATGTTCAATTACACACTTGACCTTGAAAATTCAGAAACTAAGCATAAATTCAGTTATCACATGTTTGAAAATACATGCTTCAGCAATTGACTATTTCACTCAACGAAAACTGTATGTGCAAAACAGGAAAAATAAAAATGCCACATGCTTATGAAAATATCAAATCATTTGTATAAATATTAATCAAGTAAATGTCAATAAATGATTCCCAGTGATCCCTCAAAGATTGAATGGATGAAGATGATAAGTATCAGCCATTTGTAATGGCATATGAACAGGCCATGAACAGTAAATCTGGGCTGTGCTCCTCCTAATTGTTAGGAGGAAAAATTTTAATCTAATCCTCCCTCACTCTCTATGGTTTAGCCATAGTTTTAAATATTTAATTCCATATAGATCAAATTCAATTAATAACAAAAATACTAGATTAATAGATGAGTCTTTTTATAAGTTCTTACACAGTGTTTCTTTCCAATTGTGGTTGTCTCAAATTCCAGCAGAATATGAATATCTATTACATTTACTTTTCCAGTCAAATTGAATGTATTTTACAAGTTTTTATAAAACTTCAAATTTAATTTTTCCATTTCTGTAAAATTATTGTATGTTTTATTTGCTTTAGAAGCTATTACTATGGCAATCATGTCCTACAGACCTACTACATAAGAGATACATAAGGTTTACAAACACTAAGTTTCAGGTGACCCTTCTTAAAAGTTCTTTTCATGGGAGTTCCCTGGTGGTGTAGTGGCTAAGGCTTCGGCACTGTCAATGTTGTTAGCCTGGGTTTGATTCCCAATCAAGGAACTACCCACATAAAAAAAAAAAGTTCATTTCAGGAATGCCATTTGTTTTTGAGCATTCAGTTTCCCAAGTTGTGTCCTATCAAAATATCCAGCATGTTCTGGGCCTTTTTCTCCCACTCCAACCAGGCACATTCATGTCGTGCTCTAGGACAAGCTTGTCTAGCCTGTGGCCCTGGACAACTTTGAATGCAGCCCAATGCAAATTTGTAAACTTCCTTAAAATATGAAAATTATGTATAGACCTTCTTTTTAACTCATCAGCTATCATTAATGTTAGTGTATTTTATGTGTGGCCCAAGACAATTCTT
This sequence comes from Lyroderma lyra, assembly GCA_004026885.1. Taxonomy (NCBI): domain Eukaryota; kingdom Metazoa; phylum Chordata; class Mammalia; order Chiroptera; family Megadermatidae; genus Lyroderma; species Lyroderma lyra. The sequence goes on along the minus strand of PVJL010000970.1, from coordinate 158,870 downwards.
CTTCCAATGTAGCCCAGGAAAGAAATGATTGGACACCCTTGTGTCTAGGCAATTTTAACAATTCTCACTCTTTAGCGTTACTCAAATAAAACAAGTTCCCTAACCTCCCGAATGAGCTCTCTACTCATAACCACACTCCAGTCCCTTGAACACCTAGAAAACACATGGCTCTCTATCTTTATGACTTGCAAAGCATTCATTTACTGCAAGATCATACATTGCAATTATGTATTTGTCCCCCTGCCTCCCAAATAGTTTGCAAATCTTCAATAAAGGCATCATGGCTTTCATCGTATATTATTTTACTTTGTCTTCATGCATATAAGAGTGTAAACAAATATTAAAAACACCTTGCAACTATCAGTGGCAGAAATGTCATCACAAATACTAGTGAAGGCTTCCTTTTTCCTGTTCATTCCTCCACAATTACGTTTTCCTAGTCTCTGAGGAAATAATTTTCTCGAATTTGGTGTTTATCATTCCCATACATGTATTTAACATTTATCATACAAATAGATGGGTTGTGTGTCACATTTTTAACATTTCCAGAAGCAGTACCATACTGCTTTACCATATTGGATTACCTTATAAGAATATGTTCAAATATTCATTTTTTCTCTTTGTTTTTACATATTACATATTTTTCTATTTCCAATCCGTCACTATTGTAAACAATACTGCTATAAAAATTCCTATATAATGCTTTCAATGCAAAGGTATGAGTTAGTATTTACCAAAGTTCAGCAAACTTTTTCCATAAAGGGCCAGTTAGGAAACAATGTAGGCTTTGCACACCACATGGTCAGTATCACAACTATTCAATTTTGCTATTGTGTGAAAGCCCCCACAGGCAATGCATAATAAATGTGTGACAGCAGTATGTTCCAACAAATCTTTGTTTACAAGAGTAGACAGCTGACAGGCCCTGGTATGCCCACCACTGCTGTAGAGTAAGTTGTTAAGAGGGATTACTGGAGCATCTTCAAAATAACAAGATAATGCCAAAGTAAAATCCTAAGTGGTATGCACATTTTATTTCCACTAGTGGTGTATGAACTTGCTTGTTTCTCTACAACTTGGTATGAAGTTTTCACTTTAGCCATTAGGATTGGTGTGAAATGTTTCACAGTGCTATCATTTCAATTCCTCTGTTACCTAGTAAAATTTAACACATTTTCATATTTATTAAACACTAGTTTTCTCTCATGGATTGTCTGTTTATTTCATTTACTCAGTTTCCTTTAACTTGACTTTTTCTTGAGTTATAAAAATTATTTTTATTTTCTATATGTGAATATGTTTAAATATACACTTAATAAGGATTCTAATAAAGATTATAAAGATATAAGATATATCATAAATATATCCATGTATGTTTCTTCTAAAGATATAAATTAAACATTTAGGTCACGGAATTATTTTCTTTTTTTTTTTAATTCATTTTTATTGTTAGACTTATTGCGGTGACATCTGTTAGCAAGGATTACATAGGTTTCAGGCATACAATTCTACAGTGCATTGTAAACTTGTTGTATAGTAAGTTCACCACCGAATGTGACTTCTCTTTCCATCACCTTATATTTAGCTTCCCCCCCTCCTCTCCACCCCCTCCCCTTTCTCCCCACCCTAACCCACTCGTCCCCAAATAAACATTAAACTATTGATTGTGTCCATGGGTTGTTTGTTCATTTCTTTTTTTCTTTGCTTTCAGTTTTATATTCCGCATATGAGTGAAATCATGCAGTTCTTTGTTTCTTCTGTCTGGCTTATTTCACTTAGCATGATGATCTCCAGGTCCATAGGAAAAAATGCTCATCCTCATTAGCTATCAGGGAAATGCAAATCAAAACCACAATGAGATACCACCTCACACCTGTGAGAATGGCTGTTATCATCAAGACAAGGAATAACAAGTGCTGGAGAGGATGTGGAGAAAAAGGAACTCTGGTACACTGCTGGTGGGAGTGCAAACTGGTACAACCACTGTGGAAGGCAGTGTGGAGGCTCCTCAGAAAATTGGGAATGGAGCTACCCAAAGAACTTGAAAACCTTTGTCCGCAAAGACTTATGTACCCCAATGTTCATTGCAGCGCTGTTCACAGTGGCCAAAACATGGAAACAACCAAAGTGCCCTGCGACAGATGACCGGAATTATTTTCTATCATATAACATAAAGACCCAACTATTTTTCCTAATGGAAACAACTTTCTATTGCCATTTATTGACTGGTCTATCTCTACCCACAGATCTGCAATAACATTTCTAATATTTATCTAGTATCAATACAGGTATAGATCTGTTTGAGATGTCTCTTCTTTTCTATTGTTTGTCAATTACTACAATGGTTCCAAAGTCATGTTTACTATATCTATACAATAATTATAATGCATAGTGTTTTCATTATTGTTCAAATAAATTTTATAATTTCTATCATGACTTTTTTTTATGTAAGATACTGTGAAGTGTGTTTTTATGTTTCTAAATATATTTGGTTTCTTTTATTTATATTTTTGTCAATGATGTTTAACTTTACTGCATTTTTAATAAATGAACATACTCTGAAGTATATTATTTATTTCCAAATTATTGAAAATACCTTAAGAGAATTTTTGGTCAAATATAACCACCTTCATCTTTTAGTGGTAATTAAGTTCATTTATATTTAATGCAATTATATTGAACATGTCTCAGACTACATTGTTTTTAGCAGTGGCAATTAAAATAATGAAGATAAAAGCATGAATATGTGTGTACACACACACACACACACACACACACACACACAGAGGTGTTACCAAAAAATGTATACACATTTTAAGAAAGAAAAAAAAAACTGTATTAATTGTAATAATATATACTGATAACAAAAGATGAATACAAGCACTTTTGACTTCTGCAATTCCAAGAGGTGCTCAAAGTGATTACCATCTGTATTCAGATACTTTTTATTATGGTGAAAGACTACTAGAGCAATGTTGACCTAGGTGTCCATTTATATTGCTGCACATGCTGCTTCAATTTCTTCCAGAAGAACTGACAGTATAGCTGGTTTTCTACAATATATCACATCCTTTAAGGTTCCCCCATAGGTAGGAGACAAGGGGTGTTAAGTCAGGAGAACGTGGAGGAAACTCAACCGCATCTCTTCGTCCTATCTATTGTCCTAGCAAATAGTCTTGTGCTGCTCCAATGACAACCATGCTTCTACCATTTTCTTTGACTGTCCTACCTGTCACGTGGTGATGCTAACATTCATTTGATTAATGCCATTTTTTGAGGAAATGTCATACTACACATTTCTACCATAATTTAATTCAACTTTGAAAAATAATACATAGATAACATCTCTTAAAATGTGTACAGTTTTTTTGGCACCCCTGTATATACATGTACCTATACATATGAGATTGGACAATTGCTTTCATGAACTCATCCTAGAAAAAGTACTACATACCTCACTGCTGAATATCACTACAGTCACCTTCGAAAAATTCCACTTGGGAAGCTATGCACTGATGCCAGTGCCTAGTCCACCCTGCAAAACAACTTTGGAATTCTTTTCCTAGAATGCCATCAGAGTTGTCATCATAACCTTGGCAAGGTTATGACACTTTGTTGAATTGTTTGCACAGTACTTCCAATGTAAATGCACAGTGGGAAGTTCGCAAACTTAACTGTCAGATTTAGGGGGTGATGACAGCTCTGATGACCATTCCAGAAAAAGAGTTCCAAAATTGCTTTGAAGGGTGGACTAGGCACTGGCATTGGTGCATAGCTTTCCAAGGAGTGTACTTCGAAGGTGACCATAGTGATATTCAGCAATGAGGTATGCAGCACTTTCTCTAAGATGAGTATGAGAAATTAATTGTCTGACCTGGTATATATGTGTTTCATGATTAACTGATGAAAATATACAATAAAAGAATACTAGAAAATTGAGAAAGAGGAACCATAAAAGAACACATATGCATACACACACAATGGAGAATAAGGAGAGAAGAGAAAATCTAAGAAGAACACATAATGAGACTAAGTGTGAAACAGTGCTGAAATATCTTGAAAGCTTAATAGAAAGAAGAGTCCAGAAGCTAGAATGCAGGAGCTTACAAGTGAAAAGAGGGTACACAAGGAGAAAAAGTAAAGTACTCTCTGCTATTCCTGAATTTGTAAATACTATTAAGGGAAATCAGAGGTAAACCAGTAAAATCTAGAGATTAGCTAATATCATTTAGCTGCTAACATGCAAAAACTACCTAAAATGTAGGAGCCTAAAATAGTAACCATTTATTATTAGCTCAGTAGTCATGAGATTAGGGGTCCACAGACTTCACCTGGGCTCAGTTGATCTCAGCATTCTTGCTTATGCCTCTGTGGGTTAGGTGGCCATTGGCTGATCTGGGTTGCCATATTGTAGGGCCACTGGGGCAACTCAGTTCTGCTCCAAGTGTCTCTCATGCTCCTTCGGGGACCACTGGGAAACCTTGGGCTCATCATCCTCATGACGATGGTGGAAGTACAAAATAGTAAACCCCAATGCATAAGCTCAGTTCAAGTAATTGTTTGTATAATGTGTTTTTACATTCCATTGGTCAAAGCAAGTCAGATTGTTGAACTGAATAACAAATAACAGGTCACCCCACTCTCAGTGGGAGGCCATTACAAAGCTAAACAGAAAAGATATAGAAAGAAGTGAAAAATGGGGGACATCATTGCAACTGATTATGTTAGACCTCTCTGAGAGAAAAAAGAGAAGATTTATGTGAATGAATAAAGAGTTTAAGAGCAACTAAAACTTCACTTTATCATGTGACTACAATGAAAGTCTTATGAATGTAATAGCAGGGAGGCAGGTTGGTTATAACTTAGTAAAAAATAACTGTAATCAGCTGCATGGTACCTAAATGAAGAGAAAGTCTGGAAGCAGAAGCAGGATAATCAGCTTTAGCATGGTTTACAAAGTCTAGTGTTGCATATCCTTCTGGGTGTAGTAAGAAAATATAGAACATTTATTTTATATAGAATTCTTATCTAAATATAAGAAGTAAATGAAGCTTTGCTAATAGATAATACATGGAATGATAGTGGTGTTCTCACCATGTCCATAAATAGATGATGATCATGTATATAAGGCATCGTATGGTAAAAGAAGGAGCCTCAACAGGGAATGGTCAAGTGATGACTCATTCATTTGTTTCTGGTGTACTGTAATTTGTACTTAGATGAATTTGCAAGTTATAACATTTAGTTTTGATTAAACTTACTCTAGTGAAAATAGACAAATGGCTTCAAAAGATTATTGCTAAATTATACCATGCATTGAAGAAAACTTTAATAATTACACAAATACAAGTGGACAACAGGAAAAAGAGTTATCTCTTCTATGCCTAATATGAGCTTTTCATTAGCCACATAAAGAATGATAAACCAATCGACTAAAACAAAATCTGCAAAAACAAATTTATAATTATCAATGAGACTAAATAAAATATGGGTTTACACACATTGTTTTTAATGATGAGCTTCATCTTAAGTAAATGTTGTGCCTTGAAATACTGGTTAATGATAGCATAAGGCCATTGTTGCTAACAGTAAATTTTTTTTTTAATAAACTAAACATCCAGAACATGAAGACAAATATCTAAAATTGGTGTGTATGAGGTTTTAAAATTTAGCATGGTGATTAAGTAATCAATAGCCAATAATGCACTTTTAAAATTTGAATATTTAGACCTTTTTCATCTACAACCATCATGAAAACAAGCATTAAAACAATATAAATTAGAATCAGACCTTTCATTTTTATACTATAACATATTTAAGAAAGATATTCAGAAATAATAAAGCACATTTAAACATATTAATTGCTAAAAATATTATCACGAATAGCAAGCTTAAATGGGAGCAAAGATAAATTTATTTAATTAATATAATTATTTCTGAAATAATAAGTAATTTAACTTTCTCTTATTCCAATTTCTTCTTTAGTGTTTATCTTATTTTGTTACTACAAAAGTATATAGATATGTATACATAAATACAGTTGATTCCCTAGTTTTTATTTATCATTTTGCTTTCTAGATTAAAAAGGCAAAATAAGGAAACATTTCAACCAAATAATATTAATTGGATATCTATTAGGAATAACAGAAAAATATTATTTAAATGTGGCTGCCTTAAACTCATATAAAATTGAACATTTTAAAAATCATATAAAATTGCACATTGTAAGTATTTAAAGATTTCTTAAAATACACTTCAAGTTTTCCCTGAGTATATATTAATACAGAAATTACTTGATTTGTATATTGTAAGAAAATTGCCAAAGAAGTACAACACAATGCAATTTCTTCATACAAATTTAAGACTTAGACCCATGAACTGAGATTCTGAATGAAAGAAATAATGACAACGGCAATTACCAAATCCCTCATGAAATACACATACATCTAAAAAAAAAAAACTTAGAAAAAACAAAAACAAAAAATAGTCACAGGGACATAACATGCAGCTATCCTACGGCCAATGTATGAGAGGTATGAGACTTATTGGTGGGTAAAGCAGAAGATTTAAAGAATCCACATACAGCAGACTCTCCATTACATGGAATTCAAGCTACTGGCATTCTCAAGCATCCAGCAAAAAAAATCAAAGAAATAATAGTACATTTATCCAGCATGGGAGCTGGTTAACTGAGAGTCTACTTACATTTATCTGGCATCTACCAGTTGCCAAGAGTGCTGGTTAACTGAGTCTACTGTACTTTGAAAAAATCTTTACCAGAAATGTAATACAAGTTCGTCTTTCTATGCATGGGGTTACAGATAAATTCTGTAAATTTCAAGTTTCTGAGCTTGTTAGGGGCAGAACCAAGACAAAGATACAGTTTCCAGTTCAATTTTTTAATACTACTAAATGTTATTTCTATAATTTGTATCGCAAACAAGGAAATCACTATTGCACAGTTCATTGTATAAACACGATTTCAACAACACATTAACTTAGTGAAGGCAGTATATTTTTACTGCCTGGTTACATTAATTATAAGTCAATGCTTATAGCCTATTTCTGATTAATTATATCTACTCAAGACTGCTCTCAGAGTGATTTCTCACTTACTTCGATTTACTGAGTGTATTTTAAAGTACCAAATTCATTTTATTATATCATTTTTGCTAATAAAAACTACTCTCCTCTGAGTAAATTCCAATCTGTGTGTTTCTTCTATAACAAAGAAAAATGTGGTTTATAAAACAGGTATGTAGCAATTAAAGAAACAGTAACTTTGGAATTAGCAAGAATGGCTAAACTCAAAAACGCATTCAGTTGATATTCAAAGTGGCTGAACAACAAATCTAGCCCATGTTAGCATTGCAAAATCACAAAAAAAGAGAGGCTTAAGAACAGACTAACAGAGAGTGTCAATAAACCCAATTAGTATAAGCTTATAAAACCCTTTCATGAAAAAGAGCTCATATAGAAATTGCAGAAAAACATAGACATCTCATGCCCCAACCACTGTGCAGCTAAGAGATCTGGGCTTTTCCTTTGGAACAAGAGGCCAAGCAAGTTTCAGGAACAAATTCAAAACCGATATTAAAGTTTCAGATACTAGTTATAGATTATTAAAATATATCTAATCAAACCGTTCAAAATGATTGTTATATGTTGATTGCAATTCAATTTGATACAATTTATTTAAAATTCATCATAACCTTATTAAATATGCAAAAATATCATCATTTTACAGTTAAGAAATACTTCTGAAGCCATACCGGAAAAAAAAGAAGAGAGAGAGAATGAGAGAAAGAGAAAAGGGGTAAGCCAAAATTTGAACTCAAACTTTATGCTTCCTAACACCATGCTCTTTTCATTATACCACATATAAAAACAATCCTTGAAGGCAAGACATCAGAGTGAAATTTTCTTATTTCACAGACTGATAAATGAATGCAAGTCAAGGATTATGGAACGTTAAGGGAAAAATTAGTTTCAAGGCTCATTGTGGAGATTGAGCATCTCTGTCAAAGTGTTTCCACATTTAAAAGTGACTCAAACCAAGACAGAAGGTTAACAACAAGAATAATACGTTGAGTAATATGAAATAGATATTAAGATCATGCACTTTTTAAGTTAGGTAGACCAGAGTACCTGATCTTGAGCAGAATTATTCTTTCTTTATATCAATTGACTTACCTGTAAAATGGTGATAATCATAGAATCTACCTCCTAGAACTCCTGTAAGGATGAAGTGAGATAATATGTATACCATGCTGAGAAACTTTGAACAACAAGGAAGGTAGACTGGCTTAAATAGCCTTCAAAGCATCATTCTCCACCACTTCCAATACTTAAAAAAGGGTGGCTTGAGTAGGATGCCACAAAAGGTACATTAAAGAATAAGCCACCTATGATTTTTGGTGTTTGGGGTAATAAAAAGGTCACTGAGCAGAAATCACAAGTGTGGCCCATGAAAGAACCAGCATTTATCTACCAGCCATACAAAAATGGAATTGACTGCCTAGAAAGAACTATCAATAGCATAAGTTAAGTACAAATATATTTTCTTCCTTTTTATAATCTCCCTTCTCCTTGCCTCAACTTGGAGGACCCAGAAAAAGGAGATGAAGAGCAGAACATGGCCAATTGCCCACTATACATCTTATAGCAGTGAACATGGCAAAGACAAGAAGAGAAAATCAAAATGGCATAAGAGATTGGTGTTAAAATTGAACTGGCCTGGACTCTTTGATATTTGAAAGTGAACAGAAAAGCTACAGGATGTACCTGAGTTACTGCCATGATATTGGGAAAGGAGATCCAAAGAATGAAGTGTCACTAAGCCGGTTTAGAATTTGTAAAGCCCTTGGGATAAAGTCCAAATCTTTTCTTACAGTTTCCAAGACCCAGGAGAATATCTCCCTTCCTTACCTCTCTAGGCTTGTGTTCAGCAATTTTCCTTTCACCCCACAAATTGTCTCCTGCAGCAATACCAATATTTCAAGGCCTCTGATGTGTCGTGCTCCATCTTACTACCTAAACTTACTGATCTCTGCTGCCTTCTCTCTTCCCTACCAATCCTTACATTTGGTCAACTTTCACTCTACAGTGAGAACAAGGACCATAACCACCTCCTTCAGTGCTGTGTCACCAGCATCTAATAAATTCCCTGGAACATAGGAAATAAATAATAATTAGTCCATGAATGAATAAATGAGAGGACTCATTTTGAAATTAAATATTATAACAAGGATTCTGGGAAACAACTCAAATGGTATATGAGGAGAAAGGCATCAGTAGTGGCAGATGGTAGAAAAACTCTCAAATATCTTACAGCAAGCAAATGGTCATCTGCATGCAATACCTTAATCCTTAAATTCACAAGGGTTAAGTATGATTGTTTATATGTGTATCTGTGTAACTATATTAAACCAATTACAGTAGACTTTTATTCTGTGTAATAGTTATATTTTAAAGAATGTCAACACATATCAAAAGCCATGACATAATAAGTTCTCTGGTAACAAAGGTCTATTATATTTTCCTTTTATTTGGGGATAATTGTATGGCTCTTTGGGTGGGAAGGTACAGGTGGCTGTAAGTCCTTTCATGATCTGGTTCTCAGTTATTCTCCAGCCTCATCTCCCCCAAAATCCCTAAGAGCATTCTCAGTTCTAATAACAATGAACTTTTACATTTTACTAAATTCAACACACTCTTCCAATTTATGGTAAAACACTCTTCCTCTTATATAAAAGGCAATTCTAATGTCCTCCTTAGCTATTTTCTTTTCTGAAAAACCTTCTTAGTTCCTCTACCCTGTGCTACCATATTAATCCATAAATACTTTAATAAAAGCATGACCACACTAGTTTAAAATTGATGATTTTTTTTCTCAACTGTTTCTCCTCCCCTTATTGCACTGGGAACAACTTAAGAACAGCAGTTATACTTAAAGTTATAATATTTCAGCTCCTGACACTGTGACAGACATTGAGTATGTATTTAGTAAATCTCATTGACAAGCGCAAACACAATCATGCCTTCTGCCAGCTCAGATTGCAGTAAAAGGAAACACATGTAAAAGTTTTTATAATCCAGTGTGCAAAACCATAAGAAATGTGTGAACACCATGCGGTGAAGCACCAGGACAAACAAGGACTAACTCTACTTGGAGTAGCCTAGAGAAAACATCAGAGAAGATGAAATGTGAGCTTGAATAAATGAAAGATCTTCATTTGGCAAAGGAGGGAAGCATAAAGAGAATAGGGAAAAACATTTGCAAGGCCAGGGAGTTGTTAAAGATAATGGCATGCTCAGAGAACAGTGAAAAGTTCAACGCAATCTTTAAAAATAGTAGCCTCACAGATAGTTTATAATGTCTTACAGCTACTACCCTCTGTCTCACCTCCTCTTCACAACCATGCTGCTTAAAATGTTGCCTCCACTTTCTCCATTTCATCACCTCCCACATATTCAACCCACTGCAATCTGGTTACTTTTACTGTGATCAGCAAATATCTCCTAGTTCATCTAATGACACATTTGAATACTTTTCTTGGCTTTACCATAATATATAATACTGCTGTTTTCTCCATATTTTATAATACATCAACATTAAAACTATATTCTTCTGATATTGTGAAAAAACCCTGAGAAAATTATCATCAAGGGATCTGAGATCTTCTGTGTCTGCCAACAATCTGCATGTAACACTATCTCCTGGAAAATGGAACTAACACCAATGAATATCTATTTTTCTTAATCAAGGCATACAAATTCTGTGTGGCTCTCCCAAAAAGACAAATTCCCTTGAAAACTAGGGAAAGAATATGCAACCTCTGCAATTTGTATTTTTAAAAAATCACTTCATGTTAAAAAAATCATAGCTGTTTGTTATTTAGTTTATACAAAAGAATGGGAATATGGTAGGGAACGCCTCCGAGGAAGCCAAGAGAACGATGACTGGATATTCTTAGTTCACACAACCCTCCTTCCTGCAAGATGGTGAAGGATTGAGTCAAACTAGTCTAACTACTGTTATCGACTCTTTTTTCCTCAACTGTTACCCCATTCCCTAGGTGAGGTTTTACTGTGAGCAAAACCTATGGATTTATCCCATTACTAAATGAACCATACCCTTTCAGTATACAGAATTCTGCCTTGACTGAGGGCTGGAAGTAATACAGATATTTGACTGTTGCATATCATTGCATCTCATAAGAGCTAAAAGGCAGTGGTCTCTAACTATTGTTATTAAGGATCAAAGCATAGCCTAGCTCAGAGAAAGGAATCTCTGTTTATTTTACAGACATCCATGGTTGCTCCTTCTCAGTTTCGTATGCAATCTTTGTTATCCTCTTGTGTTCTAAAGTTTCTGTGTAAGTATGATGGCTATTTCATGTAAATCTTTTTCCTAACACAAGTTTATATATGTCCTTATGGTTTCAACTACTATCAGATGGCTCCCCAAACCACATACACTCCAAGGCCTTCTCCTGAGCTGCAGATTTATGTCTGCTACCTGAACCTCTCTAACTAACTTTCCCAGAGACACCAGCCCAGTACATCCAAATCATAAATACCTGTGCCCAAACACCAAAACAAAAGCAAACAAAACTTTTCCTATGTTCTATATCCCAATGAAAGGTGCCATCATCCACTCAATCTCCCAAGTCTTCATTCTGTACACATACCTTATTCTGTTAAAATACAGTCAGGCCCACAACTATTACAGTAATTATGACTCTATTGATCTTAGAAGGAGATCAGAAAATAATTGTTTTAATAAATAACTTCCAGTGATTCCAATGCAAGTGTCTACGAATACATTTTGAAAAGCACTTTTAAAAACTCCTGGAAAGTACTGAAAAATATCATCTGAATGAATGCATATTTCCCGTCTAATTTCTATCCTACTAACCTTCTAGTAATCAACTTCTTTATAGTAAGTAAACATCATTTCTTTACTTTTGATGTATAGTATTTGCCTTGTTTGTAGCGAGTTTCCTTATCTAGCTATATTTTAAAATGACAACTTCTGATAAGGGTTACAGCTAAGCCTAATGTCAGTTTCCAGCCAAATTTTGAGATATAGTAACTCTAAACTTCCATATGATGTTAACTGCTGAACCACATAATATCCCAGGAACTTCTGGGGAATCTGAGAGATAATACAATATGTTTTCATAAGATAGGAAAATATTAACCAAGGGATCTATGTAATCAATAAACTAAGGTCACCGCTTACCTGACTGTCTGCTTTAAGAGTCTAAAGAAAAACTCTTGGGATGACTTCAAAGTTTTCATTGTTAAAGTTCTAATGTTAATACTTAGCACTACAAAAAATAACCATTTGGGCCAAGGTTCTTGGCTCAGATTTAGGTTCTGCCTAAAGAATATACACATACAGTGCAAATGTATACTAGTATGGGAAAAATATATCCTATATAGAAACTAAAGAGAACAGAAAAAAGAGTGAGTTATTCGTTGCTAAAATACATACTTCTACTATAAACTTTTGTCAATTGTCATCTACTAGTACATTCTGAAGCTTAATTACCTTGCTATCCATGAATTTTTTAAGTGTTAAGATAAAATATTTTTAAACTAAGTTATAGACACTGTACTTAGCATCTTTAACTATAATTGAGATCTACAACTTTCTTAGACAATTACACTGGTTAATGATTCTGAGATACAGGGTGTGTGTGTGTGTGTGTGTTCTTTTGGTTCTTAATTTTTTTGCTATGCTGCTTTTTCCTCTTAGGCTAATGTCACAACAAATCTACATCGCTGACCTGAAAGGAAGACTTAGGGCTTTAGGTCGTGCTACACAGTATGCACACTGCATTGGAATGAGTTAATCTGCAAAACTAAATGTACAATTAAATTTATAGTTTACTTTTTTCCCCATTAATTGTTTCTGTAAGCCATGAAATAGATATCTTCATATTCACTTTTATGTAAGTGTGATATGAATATGGGTGTGCTTTCTCTCCCCATCACAATAAATATCTTTGGATTAAAAGTGTCACAGCCAAGTTTCTTTTCTTCACCTGGCCATCTACACTAACATATATTCAAACTTTCCCTCATTCTTAATCTTGCTTTCCAGCAGAAAAAAAAAAACAAGTAACATTGAAAATCACTCCATGTGATCATCAGGAACTGCAAATCATTTTTCTTAAAAAAAATATTTAAATGTTTTTAAATTGAGTTGTATCTTCACTAACAGATTTACAATATGAGCAAGTGTGTGGATTTGTATGTGTCTGTGTTACATTTTTATATAGTCTGTTCAACTTTAATTTTGCCCAGCTCTATCTTGCTTTGCTAGAGTTAGACAAATAGCAAACAGTAACCATTGAGTGATCAAACTATCTCTTGGCTCTTACTTGGAAATCTCCCCATTTCACACATTATTATGTATATCAATTATCAGTGTATTGCCTCTCAACTCCAAACTCACTCTACTTTACCCTTCTTTGTGATACAAGAGAAGGTCTCTGTAAACATTGCTTCTTTGCCAGCTCATGCAATGTTGGGTTTTGTCAACAGAGGGTACTGAAAGGATATCCCAGCATCAGAGCAAAAAAGGAGGACATTTTTTGCTGTTTATCTTCTTGGTTCAGGTGCACTGACACTCTGTGGCACAGCTTCAAGGGACTGGCACTCCTGAGTTTTCAGCCACCAGACCGAGTATTCCTACTGGTCAGATTGAAGCATGTACCGTCACTTGTTTCTTCACAAGCAGCAGATGTATGCTCCTGTGGCAGCAATATCCTCTCCAATGAGGTCTGAATCTTGGCCTTGAAGTGGAGGGTGCTTTTCTAAGCCCTTACTTCCTTTCTTGTTTATGATGCTTCATCCCTAGAAGTATATGATACCTTCTGCATTTGCTAATTCTGAATTGTTTTGAGTCCTTTCTTATCTTGTTTTATTATTTAACCATCTTGTACTAGTTAATAATTTATTATATTAGATTTCCCCTTTTCAAATTACTGTTACGGATCCTTTCTTTGACTGGACCCTCGTGACAGAATAATAAGTAAGTGCTCACTTGGTGTTCTTGCAATTAATCAGACTTCCTCTAAGCCAACTACTAGTAAGACTGAGTAAATATGGTGAATGATGATGGAAATAAAGTAGACAATCTGACAGACCAAAGAGAATTTATAGAACTCTGATAGGTGATTCAGGGAAATGTATCATTAGAAAAATGTCAAGGGCCCTTAAGCTTTTTAAGAGCCTACAGAGATGTTAAATATGCATTTGATTTGGGGAAATATCTCCATATACAGGTGTGTGTGAACACGTACATACACATATACACATGTACAATCCAAAATGAAAAATAAATTAAACACTAAAAGAATTTTTAATTTAAGTGTTGCCAAAGACAATTTCAATAAACTCAATTCAACTTACATACAGCTTGGAATGTAAGTGAACTGCAATGTTTAATGTAATGTGTGGTAGGTTCTCCCAAAATAAGAAAACACATCTTGAGCCTGCTAAAATTATTTAAAGCTCTTGGGCAAAATTCACTACAAGATAAATGAGGTGTTAGGGTCTACTGTAAAACATGGTAACTATAGTTTATAACACTATACTATTATTGAAGTTTTTACTCCAATTGCGAGGTGAAGGAGTTTAAATTTGTTCTGTTGCTAATGACTACATAGCTAACATTAGCTACCAACTTTTTATTTTTGTTTATTTTCACATAAACTTATTAAGATTTATTTTATTTTTGAGAGTGGCAGCAGCAGATAGAACCACAGACACACAACAGCTAGAAGCATGATTGTTTGATCATGACTACTCCACTTGGACATGATCCTGGCCAAGTTCTGGGACATGTTGTCTTTAACCTTCAAGTCTTAACTTCACATATTTGCATTCCCTGGTCTTGATTGCGATTCGACATCAGTGGATTCCTTATGCTGACTGCTAAGATTTAATTTTTACAGAATTATGATACTTTTTCTCATTTTTTATTACTTTATATTTTTCAGAAGTCCAAAATTGTAAAAATTATAAATTTTTCACTAAATTTCTGAAAGGAACTCCTATATGAAAATACTAAGTTAATTCTCACAGTTTCTTTTTCTTCCTTTTTTAAAATTTCAACTTAATTTCTTTTTTCTTTTTGCTTTTTGGTATGTGGGTAGTTCCCTGGCTGGGAATCGAACCCAGGCCGCAGCACTGACAGCACCAGCGCCGAAGCCTTAAGCCACTACACCATCAGGGAACTCCCACTTATTTTTTTTTTTTTGAAATTTCAACTTAATTGAGGTACAACAGACAAAATTTAAGATGTTTAAAGTGTGCATTGTGGTGATTGAATTATATGTATTCATTGTGAAAGAATTCTTCCACCTAATTAATTAGCAATAGATAACCTCATATAGTTAATATCTTTTGTGTTTATGAGAACATTTAAGTTATACTCTTTTAGCAAATTTCAGTTATACAGTATAGTGTTATCAACTATAGTTACCATGTTTTACATTAGACCCTAACACCTCATTTGTCTTGTAGCTGAAAATTTGTACCCTCCCACCTTTCCTTATTTCCCCTACTTCTAGACCCTGGCAACCAATTTTCTACTCTCTGTTTCTATGAGCTTGATATTTTTTAAAATTACTCTCTATATAAATGATAGATGTGGGATTTGTCTTTCTTTGTCTTAATTCACTTAGCATAATGATCTCAAGGTCAATCCATCTTGTGGTAAATAGAAGACTTCAGTTGTTTGTCATGGCTGAGTAATATTCCACTGTGTATATATACCATGTTTCTATATCTTACCCAGAAGTGGGATTCTTGGATCAACTGCATCATATTTTCAAACTGTTTAGGAACCTCCAAACTGTTTTCCAGTTTACATCCCCATCAATAGTATACAAAGGTTCTCTTTCCTTTACATTTTCACCAACATTAATCTCTTGTCATTTTGATGATAGCCATTCTAACAAAAGTGAAGTGATATCTTATTGTAGTTTCGATTTGTATTTCTTTAATGATTAGTGATATTGGGTACCTTTTCAATGTACCTATCGTCTATTTTAGGAAAAAAAATGTATATGCAGCTTTTCATGCACTTAATTAAATTGTTTCTAGTTTTTGCTATTGAATTATATGTTATTTATATATTTTAGATATTAACCCCTTGTCAGATGTGATTTGCAAATATTTTCTCCCATTTCACAGGCTGCCTTTTCATTTTGTTGCTGGCTTCCTTTGCTGTGCAGAAGCTTTTTTCCTTGATATAGTCCCACTTGTTATTTTTGTTTTTGTTGTGTCAAACTCAAAAATTCATTGGCAAGACTGATGTCAGTGAACCTATCCCCTATGTTTTCTTCTAGAAGTTTCATGATGTCAGGTGTTGTGTTCAGGTCTTTAATCCATTTTAAGTTGAAGGTACCAGATTTTAAGATGTGTGTTAGTTATCCACAAGAATTGTCAGAACAAAAAGGTAAAGAATTAGTCTTATCCAAATCACTACTAAATAAGAAATTGTGAATAACAAGTCATTTCATACATTTTTCTAGAAATTTATGACCTGACTTTGTCTAAAACCCCCAAATGACAAACATTTTATATGTCTGGGAAAAATTGTATATATTTAATTGTTTTAATTTTTGAGGTAAAATAATTTACTTTGCAAAGAAAAAGAAGTTAAAGGCAGTAGCCATTACCACTAATATTTACAACACAAAATCTGCAACATTGAAAATTTTTATATTTGGGGGTTCCTTATCATTTGCCTTTCTGTTTTGGCTAGTGATAAGACACTGAAGGTCACCATAAAAGAGCCATCATTTATATAATGTTCTGCTAGTTTTCTCAATGCATTGCTTGACAAAATTCTGACTCCTTCCACTCCATTCCACAGAGAAATCAGGTGCTCATTTTCACTGTCTCTCTCTAATACTTGGGAGCATTTTCTAAGACAAGATGCCCAGCAATATTATTTTTTTCAGCGAACCAGTAATATTTGAAATATGCACTCTTGATAAATATGTCTCTATCATCTTTTTAAGTTCTGATATTCTTAAATGACTTATGAAAGAGGTATATTAATATTTCTGGCCACAATATGATATACTATAAAGAAAAGGAGTAGAATTTTTCCTTTTTCTCCAGAATTGTAGTTAAGGTGAGAAGTTCAGAAAAAAGAGAGGGAAAAAAGCATTTAAATCTTTACATTCTAACTTAAAAGAACTTCAGAGGCCTGCCTGTGTTTGGTATCAACAACCTCCTCTTAGCTGTGGTCACTATCTCCACTGCCACCTCCCAATTAAGCCATTCAATTCAATATAAGAAAAGGATGTGAGGTTCAAGAATTAGCTCTGGTGAAAAAAGAAAAAAAAGCAGATAATTTTTATATATTTGCTCCCTAAAGGAAAAGTAAGGAGGTCCCTATAAACTGAGTAATAATGTTTATGAGTGAAGAGGGAAAATGTTTTGTTTTTGTTTTTTTGTCCAGGTGGAAAAATCTCCAAACCTGTCATCCTTCCCCTTGGATTACAGAGAAAAGGAAGTAACTGGGGAGAGATGACATGATGAAGGATGACCAGGCAAAGAAGGCACAAGGGCATTTCCTCTAATTCAAACTCCCTAGGCCATAAGAAAGGTGGATCTCTAAAGAGCCCATGGGCCTTGGAGTGAAGGATGCCTGAGGCAGACAAGACTGTCAGCCAGAAACTCGTCAGGGAGGTAGCATGGGACAAGACATAGGCATATCAAGAGAATGCAAAGTAAGGCAGGCATCAGCTGGAAGATGTGGCAGAATCTGACAAGGTACAAATGAATGAAAAATTATTTCAACAAAAACTTTTATAGCAAAGCACTACAGTTAGCAGGAGAAATAGAAGACTGATTACTTGAAGTTTTATACTTAATCAAGAATTTGCCTTTAAGTTTCTAGCCCCATCCAGTTTCTAAACCCATTTGTCTCTCCTGCCCTTCTTATTTTAAAGAAAAACAAATAAGGACCAATTCTATAGAATCCAAGTATGTTAAGATTCTAGCTTTTTTTTAGATTCATTTATAAGTGCTTACTCATATATGCAATTTGTATGTATGTAGATAGTATGGCAAGGTACCCACCTTACTTAGTGCCAAAAGAAAGTTTCCATTTATAACACTGACTATGACCACATTCTGTAACTATCAGTTGTCTATGAAACTGTAGAGAGTTTACCTATGGAAGCCCAAGCAGGTGCTTTGATCCTAGAAAATGGTTCTCAGTAATATAATTATTTTTATGTAAATAATTATTTATTTACCACACTGTAGTTAGCTAGACAAGTTTGGAAAATAATATAAATTACAGAGGGCTAATCTGAACACCCATGCTGGAATGGTGCATGACAGATACAAACATATGAACATTCTTATTTTTCAATGCATTTCAGTAGACTTAATACGCATGAGAAAGTCACATAATCCAATAACACTAAAAGTACTTCTTTAGTCTAAATTATCCCTCCCAACTTTGCATGATATGAAGTAAAAATACTGTTTAGTAAAAAACTCACCATATCTGTATCTGAGACAGGGCCAAAACTGGTCACATAGATGTTAGTGAAGACTTCAGTAATACTGTCTGATACAAGAAAAAAAGATTGAATATAAATATTACATAATGAAAGCCACAGAAGACAGAAGTCAAGTTTATGTCATGGTTAAAAAGCTGTAAGATATTTAAGAATATTGCTTTTTACTTTCTTTTTAACTTTCAGAAACAATAAAATAGGCTATATTGCTCAATTATTTCATAGGTTCTCACAACCCTAAATGCAAAATGCCTATGAGTAACAGGATCTTCTTAGTTCAAAACTATACCTGATTAGAGCATACCATTTTAAGCATATTTTTCAGAATTAATAATTTCTTTGATTCTATTCTAGTTGAACAACTTTACAATAAAATGTCCACCAGAGCTGAAAATAAAGTATGGTTACTATGGTTAGCATTTGTTGTAGACTTGAATTTAATTCTTAAACTAAATATTTTAGATGTTATTTCATGATGGCAGTTTATAGATTGTAAATTAGTATATCTTGCAATAAAACAGAAACACAGTTTGTTAATCCTTACAAATAAATGTAATCCTTATTAATGTAGGAAGCTTTAATATTTAGTGACATAAAAATAAAAGTAAATAGCATACTTTTTTAATCACAATAGGTTACTTTCATACAAGTTTGTCTTTAAATATACTTAAGAATGCCTGAAATGCTAAGATTTAGCACACATCTTAAGTGGATTGCATTAGATTTGAAAGTTATATAACTTATTAACTGTAACATAATAAACAGGATTGCTGTAGTAACCAGGTGATTTAGATCTTTGATTTTAAATAAGGTGAATGGTGATGGGTAAAAACTCAAAAGAAATATTTAAAAATAAAAGGCATTTCAATGTTCCTATATGAAAAAAATACATTATTAATTTCTATCATAAACTGAATGTCTTATCTAGTAACTGCCAAATGTTTAATTCTATACAAACAATATCATAAAATATTTTTTAATATTATACTGGACATTAATGCACAATCATGAAAGAGAGAGTACTCTAAGTCTGGGATATTGCATCTGTTAAGGCAAAACTAAAGAATAAAAAGGATTTGAAATAACAGAGTGGACTACTTCAAAGGACTTGAAATATAGTAATCTACATGAAAAACCAATGAGATTAATTTTCTGTTATCACCCCAATGTGTGTATACACTAATGCACAGAAAAGTAAGGAAATATACTCAATGACCCACACTTAGTAGAGAAGATAGACCAAGGTTTTAGAGCCCAAGAAATCTGGCTCCTGAGTTCTCCAGGTAAACCAAAGCATTATACCATGGTTAACAACACATTTGAAACTAAAAGACTTTGCTTATTAACTACATTATTTCTATTCACAAGACTTAGTGTCAAAAACATAGGTACAGTGTTTCAAATAAATATAGTCATTGAAATTTATTTTATTTATATACCAATTTATTATAAAAACTATTTATGAAATGTTACTATAAAACTGGTTTGAAACATAAATATATATTTTAAAGTTAATACTTAGCTGCCACCTGCCCCAAAGACCTGCATAGGGAGAAACACAGACATATGCTGTCTAGGAACCCACTTCAGATCAAAAGACATATACACAAACTGAAAGTAAAGGAATGGGAAAATATGTTTCACACAAATGAAAATGAAAAATGCTGGGGTAGAAATACTTGTATACCCGACAAAATAGACTTTAAAACAAAGGCTATAAGAGACAAAGAGAGACATTATATAATGGTATAATAAAATAACCAATCCAACAAGAGGACATAACACCAGTAAATATCTATGCACCCATCTTAGGAGCACCTAAATATGTAAAACAAATATTGGCCAACATAAAGTGAGAGATCAACAGTAACACAATTATAGTAGGGGACTTTAACACCACAGTGACACCAATAGACAGAACTTCCAGACAGAAAGTCAATAAGAAAACAGCAGTTTTAAATGACACACTAGATCAGGTTAATTTATTGATATTTTTAGAGAATTTTACCCCCAAAGCAGCAGAATATACATTTCTTCTAAGTACACATGGGACATTTTTCAAGACAGACCACATGTTAGGACAAAAAAATACATCTCAACAAATTTAAGAAGACTGAAATCATATCAAGTGTCTTCTCTGAACCCAATGATATGAAACTAGAAATTAATTATGAGGGGTAAAGAACACATAAATACATGGAGGCTAAATATTATTATATTAACATAAATATGATGTAAATAATTAACATAAATATTATATAATATAAGTACTGAATGAGCTAACAACAAAATAAGGAAGAAATTAAAAGATACCTAGAAACAAATGAAAATAAAAACACAATGATCCAAAATCTGTGAGACATAGCAAAAGCAGTCCTAAGATGGAGAGTCACAGCAATATAGGTCTATCTAAAAACAAAAAACACGGTGATTCCCTGGTGGTGTCGTGGCTAGGCTTCAGTACTCTCAACACCACAGCCTGGGTTCGATTCCCAGCCAGGGAACTACCCCACCAAAATAAATAAATAAATAAAATCAAAAAAACAAACAAAAATTATTAAAGAACAAACAAGAAAAATCTCCAATAAACAATCCACACTGACATTTAAAAGAAACTACAAAAAGAACAGCAAACAAAGCCTGAAGCAAGTATAAAGAAGGAAATAATAATGAATACAGTGAATATAAACAAAATAGAGTTAAAAAAAACAAAACAAAACAAAACTAAAATATCAATAACATCCAAAGCTGGTTCTTCGAAAAGATAAACATAATTAATAAAACTTTAACCAGACTCATCAAGAAAAAAAAGGATCCAAATAAGCAAAATCAGAAATGAAAGAGAAGTGACAAATGACACCACAGAAATACAAAGAATTATAAGAATATATTATGAACAATTATATGCCAACAAATTGGACAATCTGGAAGAAATGGATAAATTCATAGAAGCATACAATCTTTCAAAACTGAATAATAATTAAAAATAAATAAATTCTAAACAGAATGATTACTACTAAAAAAAACTGAATCAGGACTAAAAAACTCCCAACAAACAAAAGTCCTGGACTACAGGGCTTCACAGGAATATTTTACAAGATAGTCAATGAACAATTAACACCTATCTTTCTCAAACTATTACCAAAAATTCAAGAAGAAGAAAAGCTCTCATGCTCACTTTGAAAAGCCCTGACTACAAAACAAGACAAAGACATTACAAAAAAGAAAATTATAGGCCAATATGTCTGGTGAACATAGCTACAAAAGTCCTCAACAAAATATATGCAAAGCAAACTGAGCAATACATTAAAAAGATTATAAATCAGGATCAAGTGAGATTCATTCCTGGGATGCAAAATTGGTTCAATATCTGCAAATCAATTAATAAAACATGCCACATAAACAAAATAAAAGATAAAAATCAGATGATCCTATCAATAGATACAGAAAAATCATTTGACAATTCCAGAATCCATTTATTGTAAAACTCTCAGCAAAGAGTGAATGCAGGGAAAATACCTCAAAATACTTAAGGCTAGATATGACAAATGAACAGCTAACACCATATTTTACAGCTAAAAGCTAAAAGCATTTTTAAGATCAGAAACAAAACAGGGATGCCAATTCTTACCACTTTTATTCAATATAGTATTGGAGGTTCTAGACACAGCAATTAGAAAAGAAAAAGAAATAAAGGCATTTAAAAGGGAAAGGAGGTAGTAAAACATTATTATTTGCAGATGACATGATACTATATATAAAGAACTCCAAAGATTCCACCCAAAAACTATTGGAACTAATAAATGAGTTTAGCAAAGTAGCAGGTTACAAAATTAACATTCAGAAATCAGTTGCATTTTTATACACCAATAACAAACCAGCAGAAAGAGAAATTAAGAAAAACAATTTCATCTATAATTGCATAAAAAAAATTTAACCAAGAAAGTAAAAGATCTGTACTCAGAAAATCATAAGAAGTTGAAGAAAGAAATTAAAGAAGATACAAATGAATGGAAACATATTCCATGCTCATGTATAGGAAGAATTAATATAGTTAAAATGTTCATACTACCAAAGGCAGTCTGTAGACTTAATGCAATCCCTATCAAAATACCAATGGCATTTTTCACAGAATTAGAACAAATAATTCTAAAATTTATACAAAACCACAAAATACCCCATATAGCCACAGTGATCTTGAAATAAAAGAACGAAGTTGGAGGTATCAGGCTACCTAATATCAATTCATACTACAAGGCTACAGAAATCAAAACAGCACATAATGATACTGGCATAAAAACAGCACATAGATGGATGGAACAGACTAGAGAGCCCAGAAATAAAGCCACATCTGCATCGTCATTTAATCCACAACAAAGGAGGCAAGAATATATAGCGGGGTAAAGATAGTCTATTCAATAAATGGTATTGGAAAAGCTGGACAGACACATACAATTGGACAACCTTTTTACTCCAATACAAGAATAAATGTAAAATGGATTAAAAACTTGAATGTAAGATCCAAGATGATGAAACTCATAGAAGGAAATTAAGGCAGTAAACTCTCTGACATTACTCTTAGTAATATTTTTTTCTGATCTATCTCCTAAGGTCATGAAAACAATAAATAAACAAATGAGACTCCATCAAACTAAAGAGGTTTTGCACATTGAAAGAAACCACCAACAAAATTAAAAGACACCCTACTGAATGAATTGGAGAAGATAGTCACCAATGATATATCTGATAAGGACTTAATATCCAAAATTTGTAATGAACTCATATAACTCAATACAACAAAACAAAACAAAACAACAAAAATTCAATTAAAAATGGGTAAAGGACCTGAATAAACATTTCTCCAAAGAGGACATACAGATGATCAATGAACATATGAAAAGATGCTTAAAGTCACTAACTATCAGAGAAATGTGCATTAAAACCACAATGAAATATCACCTCACACCTGTCAGAATGGTAATCATCAATAAATCAATCAACAAATGTTGGCAAGGATATGTTGAAAAGGGAACACTTGTGCACTGTTGGTGAGACTGCAAATTGGTGCAGCCACTATGGAAAATGGTTTGGAGGTTTTACAAAAATTTAAAAATAGAACTACCTTGTGATCCAGCAATTCCACTTCTGGGTTTTTACCTGAAGAAACCCAAAATATTAATTTGAAAAGCTATACGCATCCCTATGTTTGTTGTAGAGCTAGTTATAGTAGCCCAGATATGGAAGTAACACAAATGCCCATCAATAGACAACTGGATAAAGAAATGTGGTACATGTAAAGAGCTGTCCAGAGAAAATTCATCCACAAATGGCTCTAATTTTCATATTACATGGCTGGATACTCCAGATAGCCCTCATATACAACAGAATATTACTCAGCTATAAAAGTGAATGAAATCTTGCCATTTACAACAACATGAATGGATCTAAAAGATATTATGCTCAGTGAAGTAAGTCTCACTCAGAAAGACAAATACTATATAATTTCACTTAATATGGAATCTAAATAACAATGTAAACAAACAAACAGAACAGAAACAGACTCATATATACAAAGAACAAACAAAAGTTGCCGGATGGGAGGGGAGTTGGGAGTTGGGTGGAAAAGATGCAGGTATTAAAAATATTAAATTTTATGATTATATTAAAAAGATAAATAAAATGTTTTATAAAAGCAAGAAGTCAGCAAAATGGGACTGAAGCTTTTCTCCATCTTATTTATACTAATTCAACAGTACTATTAGGTTGTGTACACATAATTGCACTTTTCTCATTGTTGAAATTTGCTGTTTGAATACATTCTTAAATAAATGTGATTATGTTGCACTTCATTATAATGCACATTTCTTGGTTTATTTTTTTGCTAATGACGTATTACTTGCTGTTTATTTTATATTTACTGTAGACAATGGAAATGATGTTAGACAAAAAACAAATTTGAGCAATTTTCTTATTCGAACTTGCACATTGGCAACACATTTGGCCCATGAACTGCTAACAAATGTACAGTACAGTGTTGGTTCAAGAAGTTTTGCAAAGGAGATGAGAAACTTGAAGATGGGAAGCGTACTGGCTGGCCATCGGAAGTTAACAACAACCAATTGAGAGCAATAATTGAAGCTGATCCTCTTACAACTACAGGAGAAGTTGCTGAAGAACTCAACATTCACCATTCTGCAGTCATTCCACCATTTGAAGTAAATTGGAAAGGTGAAAAAGCTGAACAAATGGGTGCCTCATGAGCTGACCAGAAATTTTAAAAAATCATTGTTTTGAAGTGTTGTCTTCTCTTATTCAACACAATAATGAACCATTTCTTGATCCGATTATGATGTGCCATGAAAAGTGGATTTCATATAACAACTAGTGATGACCAGCTCAGTGGTTGGACCAAGAAGAAGCTCCAAAGCACTTCCCAAAGCCAAACTTGCACCCCAAAAAGTCATGGTCACTCTTTGGTGGTCTGCTGCCAGTCTAATCCACTATAGCTTTCTGAACCCCAGCGAAACCATTACATCTGAGAAGTATGCTCAGCAAATTAAAGAGATGCACTAAAAATTGCAATGCCTGCAGCTGGCATTGATCAAGAGAAAGGGCCCAATTCTTACGATGTCCAACCGTACATCGCACAACCAGTGCTTCAAAGGTTGAACGAATTGGGCTACCAAGTTTTGCCTCATCCATCATATTCACGCCTCTCACCAACCAACTACCACTCCTTCAAGCATCTCGACAACTTTTTTCAGGAAAAACTCCTCCATAACCAGCAGGATGCAGAAAATGGTTTCCAAGAGTTCATCAAACCCCAAAGCATGGCTTTTAATGCTACAGGTATAAATAAACTTATTTCTCATTGACAAACGTGTTGATTGTACTTACCCCTATAAATTTAACAATAAAAAAGGAAAAATGTTGATTTCAATGGTTCCCATTTTAATTAATAAAGATATATTTGAGCCTAGTTACAATGATCTGAAATTCATGGTCCAAAACCGCAATAGTGGTTCCCTGGTGGTGTAGTGGCTAGGCTTTGGCGCTCTCAAGGCCGTGACCTGGGTTCGATTCTTAGCCTGGGAACCACCAAAAACAAAACCACAATTACTTTTGCACCAACCTAATGCCATGTTTATTCAATAAACAATTGAATAAAATTTTAATCATATATTGACTTAATATATTATAAAAAAGTGGAACTGAAATGATATGGTAGTCTTCTCCAAGATAGAGGCAAATGAAATTATTCTCCTTAGTCTGGAGTAGTAAAATTGAAGAAGAGAGATGACAAAAATGTGTGAGTTCATGTTGTGGTTATAAAGAATATCCAACTATACGCCAAATGACAAGCAAAGGGTAAGGAAGAGTATTTTATTAGTACTGCAGGGAAATGCCAGCTAAGAATCAAAGAAAAGAAAAATAAGATTACCCGCAAACCTCTAAGAAATAAAAGCAACACCTAAATAGGCAGAACATAGATATGCAAAGTTACCTTAAAAAATGATTCATGGTTTATTGACTTCAGAAATATAGCTAAAGAATATGCAAGTTCAGAGAAAGGAAAATCATCAAGGCAAACCCTGACCATAAATATGCAAGAGGTGCCTGAGATTGGGAAAGAGATTCTTGGTATTGAAACTTTAATGATTTCTTGATATATGCCCAGAGTTGTAAGCAACCAATATGCATAAGTAAAATATTTTCATGTGACTACCAATATTTGATACATCTAACACAGATTTCCAGGGTTCTATATTTGGCATGAAATCTTTGATTATGGTTTGGCTTTCCATAAGAGAAGAAAGGGAAGATGCAGGAGGAGGAGGATGATTATATAAATACATATAGGTTAATTTTTTAATTTTGTGACCCTGATCTTCTGGTATTATTTTGTATTCCCATTGGGACATAGGACAGGGTTGAGCTGTGTTATTAATGCCTGCTATAATATTCTGATCCATGTGACAAATACATGTCACAAATAAACAGATATTCTGGTGGTAATCACAGTCTCTGCACTTTAGGAGCCGTGAGTTACCCTCTTAAATCTTAACCACTTTTAGTGGAAACACTAAGCACTGTCCTGACTTAGTATTTCACATTGGTTTTTACTTCTCTCCCTGTCCTAGTTACCATATTTTGCTGTGTAATAATGCACTCCCCTATATAATGCACACCCATGTTTTTGGCTCAAACTTTCAGAGAAAAAATTTTTGTTTTAATTTTTTTAATTCAAATTTCATTTGTTTATAGTTAGGTACTTATTTTGTATTATAAAGACATTTTAACATTTATTTGTTAACATATTATGGTACAGGGAATGTATGTAACAAATAATTACAAAACACAAGAACAGATATGTACAGTAAATTTTATATATATATATATATATGTGTGTGTGTGTGTGTGTGTGTGTGTGTGTATTTAAATATAAAGAAACAATGAACATATTCCAGGGTATTATTTTACATATTAATATCATTAATGATTTCTAGAGTTACACTTTTAACTCATAAGCATAAATAAAGGAATGAAAAACATTTATGTAAATATGGAATTAGTACTACCCATGTATAATGCACATCCTTATTTTTCACTCATGAATTTGGGCAAAAAAGTGTACGTTATACATGGCAAAATATGGTAATTGCTTCTCTGCCTTTTAGTCTCCATTTAAATGCTTTCTCCTAAAAGTAGGGGTTCACTATTTCTACTATATAACGTAGGTCCTCTTCTCTCATTTTCACTGACACTTCCTTTCATACAATGTTTTAGAATTTGCCATTATTTTCATGCTTTAATATTTTTTACTTGTGGTTTATTTTGTTTTGTTTTATTTGGTTTTGTTTTGTTTTGTGCTTGGTCTCTCTTCCTGACTAGGATTCAAATTTGTTAGCCAACAGGAATTGTTTCTATTCTCTGTTATATCACTACAGTGAATACAATGTCTGGTGCATATTAGATGCTTTATTTGAATAAATAAATAATTTCGAATTATAGTTCAATTAGAACATATACCTTTCTCCAAAATGTTTCAGCATTGAAAATGTCCATGAAGTTGTCACGACTCATAAAGGAAGAGCACTTCCTTTCTTTTGTCATTTATGAAGGCAGAGACCAAACTGTCCATTGACAGAGGCAATTGAAAGCCTAGAGAATAGGTTACAAGTGAATAAACGAAGTCAAGCAAATGGGCAGAATGTATTCAAAGGAAGAACTGTCACTGTAAATCAAAATTTAGTGACTGAACAGTAAGAGGCTTTTAAGAGAAACGTCCATGATGAGTTACTTCAAAGTAATTGCTCATCAGCTAGATTTTTTTGTTTTAAAAAAGCCAACAACATAATATGCAAAAGTAAGAGATCTTCTCTACAGACTTTCAAAGGCAAAACACCATGAGTTAATAACAAGTACTTTAGAAGAAATAAGGCATGCATGTTGTAAACACAGAAAAATGTGTGCTTCTTAGGAATAGTCATCAAACTCACGACGGCCATTATCACCGGGGAGAGAGAAAGGGGAATAATATGCTGAGAGGTATCAAAGAGCTTCCAATACATTTCTAATATTTTCTTTCACCTGAAATGGAGCTCAGTCAATTCTGGCGAAGTCTTAAGATTTGATGAAGCTAGTTATGAAATAAATCATATTATTCTCCATACTTTTTTGAATACAATAAAAAATATTTCGCAAATAGTTAAGCTTGGTTCATGAACACAATTAAAATGTGCAGAAGTGTGGGGTATAAGGTTGGAAATGTAAAGAAAGAGTTTGTATCAAAAAGATCTGACAATGATGAGAATACTGTCTTTCTCCATATATCTACATACAACAGCAGGGTATTCACTGAAGGACTTTGATTTGGAGAATGCTATATGCAAAGCTATTGTACTAGAAATGTTATGTCATGTTTATAACAGTGGGCAAGCTGAATCAGAGGAGATTGAAGACAATGAATCCAGTTTGAAAGATATTGCAATAGTTAAGACAAAAGAATAAAACGACATGGAGAGTAGGAAAGCATAGATATCATGGAAATAGATTTTATTTTTTTTAAGTGATATTGTTAACAGAGCTGAAATAGGCCCTTTTGTTTGATTATTAGCTTTTTAGAGTGTTTCCAGTGGCTCTTCACAAGTGGACAAAAGTTTTCAACACAACTGAGTATTAGTAGTGAGCTTTCTGTTACCAGCTCAGTGAGGTCCACCTTACCATCCTATTCTAATTACAACCATTTCATATTTCTCCCTGACTCTATATGTTCATTTACTTACTATGTTTACTGTTTACACTGACCAGTATGGTAGACACAAGCCACACATGGCTGTTTAAATAAAATTTTAATTAATTAAAATTAAATAAAATTGAAAATGTAGTTTCTCAGTTATATTAGCCACATTTTATCCACCTATGACTTTGCCTAGCATATTGGATGGCAGAGTTGGTCATTTCCATTATCACTGAAAGTTCTATAAGATAATACTAGTTTATATCCTTCCACCGGAAGTTAATATCCATGAAGACACGAAATTTCATTTGTTCAGAAAAGTAAAACCCCAGCACAGAACAATCCCTGACATTATGTATATTCTTAATAAATCTTTGTTGAATAAATGAATTCTCATTGTTGTTTATAGAGTTACTTAAAGTAGTAAGTATGATAGAGTACTTCTCTATCATAATGGAGCTAACCATAGTTTACTGAAAAGAGATACCGGGCAAAAAGCAAATAAATATAAAATTGCAGACATGATATATGCTATGAGAGCATATAATGAGGGGATTCTTCTTCTCCTGAATATACTTTGTTCACTTGGTCTCTGGAACACAACAATCTCTTGATTTTATTCTAATTTCACTGGTTATGTCTTCTCTGAATCCTTCATTCCCTCATTCAGTTTCTGGTACTCCTTACTTATACTTCTTGGTGGTTCAACTGTCTAGGAAACATCTCCATCTAGCTATCTAAAAGTTTTCTCAAACTCATCATGTTCCAGACAAAATTTATTTTCCTCTCCTAAATCAGTCATACTTGTAAACTTCCCCACCATTTTGGTTGTTGTTACAACCTTCTGGGCCCCAAATCTTTGTTTCACAAGCCTGGTCAAGTCTCAAAGACATCTATAATCCAACAATTTCTCACCTCCTCTTAAAACTGTTAGTACTACTCTTAAAGCTACCCTTATCTCTCTATAGGAATATTACCTCCACTCATTTGTCTCTATAGTCTCTTCTTTCATTTTTTTATAACTGTCTTGAAACATAATTCATATATACTAAATACATCCTTCAATAGTGCACAATTCAGTGTTTTTTAGTATAGAGTTGTACATTACTACTATCTAATCTTAAAACACTTTTATCATCAGAAAAAAAGTCCTGTACCTATTAGAAGCCATTACCTACCGTCTTCCCTTCCGGGTTCTGGTAGCTACTAATTTAGTTTCTGTTTCTATGGATTTGTCTATACTAGATAGTTCATATAAATGGATTGCCTTTGTGCCTGGTTTATAAAGAAAATTGTTCTTTTTAATCAGGAATAGGTGTTGTCAAATACTTTTTATGCATGTGTACATAAGATTATAAAATATTTGTCCTTTATTCTATTAATATGACATATTACATCAATTTATTTTCATGTGTTAAAGCAACTCTGAATACCTGGAATAAATCTCACTTGGTTTTGGTTGGTGCATAATTTCTTATACATTTCCGGGTTTTGATTTGTACTCATAAAATATATAAGGGTGATATTAGTCTACAGTTTTTCTTACATTGTCTCATTTTAGTATCAAGATGATACTGGACTAATAGAATGAGCTGAGACATGTTCACTTCTCTTCTATTTTTTAGGAGATTTTGTGAAGGATTGGTGTTAATTCTCTTTTAAATGTTAGGTAAAATTCATCAGTGAAGCCATATGGACCTGGGATTTGCTTTGTGGGAAGCTCTGTTACTAAGTCAATCTCTTTTTTGTATAAGCTATTTAGGTTTTTCTACTTCTTTTTTTTTTTTAACTTAGTTTTGGTATTTTGCACTCTTCTAGGAATTTGTCCATTTCATTTAGGTTATTTAATGTGTTGTCATACAAATGCAATACAAATGTATTCTCTTACAGTATTTCCCTTACAGACTCTTTCAGAGCTTTCCCTGGTTGTGCAGGGCAGATTTCAAGTGCAACGAAGTTTATGCTCCTGGGAATAATCAGCAACCACTGACTGATGAGAGTTGGAGGAAATATAACTCAGGTTTCTCTCCCCATCAGTGGAAACAGTGCTAAGGCATGTTCCATACCACTTACCCAAGGTCCTCAGTGAGATTAAGGCTGTTCATTAGTGTACCCTGCTTTGGCTCCCTTTACTTCCCTGTGTTTCTTTGACACCTCTCTGCTAAAGCCTCCTGATATACTTCCCAAATTAATCCATACCTCAGAATCTCCTTTTAAAGGAAACCAAATACAGATACAAGTATCATTCACTTTCTCTAAGAAGGAAAAATGAGCACAGTTAAAGAAATGTATTCACTGGCACTAACTATCCAAACAATGAACTATATTGCATTCACCCCTATAATTTAGATATTAATAAGAAAATAAACTTATAATACTAAGAGTAAAATCAAACTGTAGATGGCACTCCTTCAAGAAGATCAGAATGCTAATAATTTTGTTCATCATATATCATAAATACAATACCACACACAAATTTTAGAACAAGTTATTTGGTGTTTCTACTCTCTCAGCAATAACAAAGACATTTTTCTTCCTGGGATGATTCTCAAACACCTATGTGCGCGATTTGTCATCAATCAATTTCACAACAGTCAAAGAATACATACTAGGTGACTTTTGAGTATATAGCACTAAATGTTTCTTATTAAAATTGAAATCTTTGAATTTTATTACATATTTGCCACCATTCTATCACAAAGCAATTGCTGCATTTTATCCAGTATTTTCCTCCCAGTAGAAACACGCAAAAAATGTTTGATAAAATGGAATGAGTTGAACAATATAATGCTGCATTTGGATGATCAACAAATTGCCCATAAAAGCAGAAAGAGTTAACAACAGTAATAAAACTATTATATATAATATTATGTTTTGATACAATTATTTTTCATTATAGTTTTACGTTTTGGTCATTTTGATTCTTTGTCATGATTGGGAAATGTAAAATAGCAACATAAAATGAATATGTGAAAATTCCTCTCAGTGTAAGATTCCTGGTACTTTTTAATTTTTGCACCTTTTTATATTCTGTTTGTTCTTACAGTTTTGCTTGTTTACTTTGATTATTTTCCCATTAATGAAAATGCATTGATTTTAAAAGTAGAGTCCATTTGGGAATCCTGAACAAGGAACAACATGCCTGCATGCTTATGGACAGGATACAAAACGTTTTTAAAAGAGTAACCAAACACACCCCAACATGAAAGTCACTGATTATGAGTTACAAATGAATATGACTTTGAAATCACTTCAGAATCTACTTATTATCAACAGAGTTTGGGACTGTTCTGGCCTGTAGAACCATCATCAGGTAGATTTGTAGTACCTTCTTTCTCTTTGAAAAGTCTGTCTTCAAAATCTAATGATTCCATTTACTTTAGTGAGAAGGCAGAGGACACACCTCTTTCCTCATAGCATTAGTAAAGGAAATAGATGAGGAAAGGGAAGGGGAGGGTAAATGCACATTGAGTGCCATCAATTTAGTGGAACCATTTGGTTCAATTAAGAAAAAGCGACTAAAGGCTTACTAAGTACAGTTCAGAGACATTCCCAGCCTGACAGACAAGGGAGAGAATGTTTCCAAAGGGAGGCTACGTGTGGTACCAGAAGCAATTTATATTCCTCAAGGTAATGTTTCATCAAGCAATTGCTAGATGCTTAATCTGGGATTCTGACATGGGAAAAAGTAAACATGTTCTCAAAGACACCACAGTTACTATTACAAGTTAGATTCTCTTGTAAGGAGATTCTAGTGATTGTGCCTAATTTCAAGTGGTTAAATACAGCATCCAGAGCACACGGATTGTGTCTCAGCACTAAGAGGCCAAAGTTCAGTCTGGGCACAGGCTATTATATATCTAGTAGTCTTGAGTTAGGTGGTAACTTGGAACTTACCAGTTACCAATTGGAAATCCTATGTTCTCCAAGTACTGATAAAAACCAGCTTAACAACTAAGTTATGAGAATTAAGAATAAAAACTATGTTGATATAAATTTACATTTTGCTCCCCAAACACACATTAATAAAAGATTCTCATACCTACCTAATATATGATACAAATAAAGTTTTATCTTCTTATGATAATAAATTATTTTATAAATCAACATAAATTAAGGATTCTTAATGCAGTAAAATATAATTCATATATGTTATTAATATCAAGGGATTCATTCCTGTATTCATTTTCTTTATTATAAAGAAGTATACAACTTAAAGCATGCTAATCGAATTTTTCTTCTATATCTGTCTCACCATACTTGCAGAATACTGCTATCAACAAAAATATTACTGTTTACTATGCAAAATAGTGCTCCTTTTTTTCTTTACTATTTTGTAGAAGGAAAGTTTTTAATTTAATAAAGTATTAACATTGAAAATATAACACAAACATTATAAAAGCTTATACAGGCCATTGCTTTCAATCATTCAAAATTTCTAGTATTGCCTCCTCTATTTCCAGTCTTGGTAAAAGAAACCATCATCTTGTCATTTGTCAAACCTGTGGACTCAATCTGAACTTCTTACTCATATTCAACATTTTAATTTTTTAATAATTCTGTTGATTATACTTCCTAAATATTTCTTGAATTTTCCTTTCTATTGCATCCTCATTAGCAATGACTTGTGGATATCTTTTTTTAGTCTTCCTGCCTGTAGTCTTGCCAACTCCAATCTACTTGCCATGATCTGCTAAAGTTTTCCCTCCTAATTATAAATTGTGTGACGCCTCTTCTCTGATCAACATTTTTCTCAATGATGCTCCTTAGCTTATGTATCAAGTTCAAAGATTATAGCATGGCATATAAGTCCCTTCATGATCATCTTTGTCTATTTCCACCCCATGTCGTTCTCCTTCACCTTTTCTTTCTTTGTACTTGCCCTTAACTCTGTAGAGAATATCTCCTTATTTAATCATTGCTCTTAGAAAAATAATCTCAAATAACACTTCCCCTGTGAAGTTGTCCTTACCATCCTTCAAGTATTTAGACTTTTTGTTGCTTCCAGGAATTTGTACTTCTTCAAATGAAATAATCGTATCATATGCTAACTTTTAATGCATGAGAAGTTGTTAAATAGTTCTTTGTAACCCTCACTCTATTCATCACACATTAGCTCCCAGAACTTTGTTCCAAAAGAGCAACATAGACTATCGTAGATAATCATAGAATGATACAAAGCAACATCCTAAAAACAATAATTTTATCATTCATTGTCATCTATCATGTACTCTATGGACAATTAATTTCACGAATTCATCCTAAAAAAACTACTACATCCCTCAAGGCTGAATATCACTACAGTCACGTTTGAAGTACTCCCCTTGGGAAGCTATGCACTGATGCCAGAAAGTAGTTCATACTTCAAAGTGACTTTAGAACTCTTTTTCTGGCATGGACATCAGAGTTGTCATCATACCCAAAATCTAACAAGTAAGTTCAAGAACTTGCCACTGTGCACTTACATTGGCAGCGCTTTACAAACTCAGTAAGGTATCAACATTACCTTGGCATCAGTGCATAGTTTCCAAAGGGGAGTACTTCAAAGGTGACCATAGCAATACTCAGCAATGAGGTATGTAGCACTTTTTCCAGGATAAGTTCACGAAATTAACTGTGGCTTTTGAGGAGAGAGGGCAAGATGGCAACTGGGGAGGGGGTCCCTAATGCCTCTCCCAGACAACACAATTGAATGGCCATCCAAGAGACAAGAAGGAGGACCCTGAATGACACAACAACAGCTGAGAAATCCATGCATCACAAGAAAACACCTGAAGGTTGGAGAGAAGAGGGCAAGCAGGAGAGAGGGGAAGAAGCAGAGTTGGATTGCGACAGGACCCCATTGCAGCTGACTATTGGGAGCAGCACAGTGCACAGGAGGGGATAGGCCAAGAGGCAAGAAGAGTAAAAGCCAGCCAAAGGGATATAACGGTGTGAGACTGTGGAGGAGCTGGTCCTTAGATCAGTGTGTTGGGGACATAGCTTGGGGGCCAGCCTCTGAAGCTCTTGAGTAGCAAGAGGGCTGAGTGAGGACTCTGAACAGGCACAGGCTGAAGTGGAGCCCCAGAGACAGCGCCTCGGCTCCCAGCACCCCCACAGCCCATAGCACGTGTGCACAGCTCCTCCGCAGGGCCACGGTTCTGGGTCCACAGCGGAGGTGAGCCGGCTGCCTTAACATGACCCATGACATCAAGCCCACGGCTTTGGACTGGGGGCTCACATGCACCCCACGTCCACATGTGGCACATGCCTGTAGACACCATCCGCAAAGGCTGGTTCTGGAAGAAAGGCAGATTTGATAGCATTTGCCCCAGCCAGCAAGAGCAGCTTCAGCCCACAACTCCCAGCTTCTGGAACACGGGGCAGGAGGTAAAGCTGTCCAAGCACACTTTTTGTTGGCCTCTCCCCTCTTCTACAGCCTCCCCAATGAAGGAAGCAGAGGTACCCCGGATACATGCGCCCCACAACCAAAGGCAGCTGGAGACTAGAGATAAGGCATAAATACCTCCTCTCTCTCCCAAAACTTGTCCCCCAGTGCCACCTAGTGTCTGCCCTCCAGCAAAACTACTACAGAGTTCCTGGGCTCTGCTGAACATAATACCTTCATGCCCAATAGGAAGAACCCAGCAGACATAATGAATTGCTTAGGATCTAAAGCTGCTCAGAAAGAACATGAAAAATATCTAGAAAAGAGTCTCATAGACCTAGAATTTTCTGAACTAAATCACAGAGAATTTAACATAGCCATTCTAAAGGCTCTGAGAGAAATGAAAACATACTGGCAGAACACCATAATTAAAGTGAATGACCTAAGAAAGAAAACCCATGAACAAAAGAAACAATTTAACAAAGAAATTCAAAACATAATGAAGATCGAGACGAAAATTTGAGAGAAAAATAATACAATAAAATAAGTGAGAAATAAAATAACTGCCATAAGAAACAGGGCCAACCAGATGGAGGAATTAGTGATATTGAAGATCAGAACATGGAAACACCTCAAAAAGAGGAAGAGAAGGAATATAGAACCAAAAGGATTGAAAGAACTCTGAAAGAACTATCTGACTCCATGAGACAAAACAACATCAGGATTAGGATTGGAAGAAGGAGCAGAGCACTCTACACAGAACATACTCAAACAAATAGTAGATGAGAAATTTCCAAACCTATGGAAAGATCTGGAACCCCAAATTCAAGAAGAAAACAGGTTCTCTTGATATCTGGACCCTAACAGATCTTCTCCAAGACACATGGTACTAAAGATGTCAAACACTAAAGACAAACAGACAATTCTCAAGATGGCCAGGGAATAAAGAATTGTAACCTTTAGAGGAAAACCTATCAGCCTGGCATCAGACTTCTCAGCAGAAACTCTGCAAGCCAGGAGGGAGTAGAATCCAATATTCAAAACTTTAAAAGAGAGAAATTTTCAACCAAGAATAAATTATCCAGCAAAACTATCTTTCAGATATGAAGGTGGAATAAAGACCTTCTCAGACACACAGAAGCTGAAGGAATTCGCCAGCACAAGGCCAGCACGTCCAGAAATACTGAAGGAGGCTCTTCAGCCTGAAACAAAACATCAGGACAAATGGAAAAGAGTTGGGGCAACTAGAAAGAAACAAAAATAAAACAATAACAAAAAAGTAATGGCCACAGGAAATTCTCACATATCGATCATCACAGAGTAGCACACTGGATTAAAAAACAAAACCCA
Source organism: Lyroderma lyra (assembly GCA_004026885.1). Lineage (NCBI taxonomy): Eukaryota > Metazoa > Chordata > Mammalia > Chiroptera > Megadermatidae > Lyroderma > Lyroderma lyra. The sequence continues at coordinate 122,347 of PVJL010000970.1, read as the reverse complement.
TCCATATGCCGTCTCCAAAAGACACACCTCAGCCATAAGGACAAACATAGACTCAGAGGGAAAGGATGGGAAACAATACTCCAAGCAAATGGTAATCAGAGAAAAGCAGGAGTTACCATACTGGTATCTGATTAAACAAACTTCAGGTTAAAAAAGATAGCAAGAGACAAAGATGGACTTTACTTCATGATAAAGGGTACAAAACAACAACAAGAAGATCTGACACTAATTAATATATATGCTCCCAACCAGGAAGCATCAAAATATATAAAGCAAATACTAACATATCTGAAAGGAGAAACTGACAAAAGCACTATCATTGTGGGAGATTTAAACAACCCCTTAACAGGTATGGACAGATCATCCAAATAGAAAATAAATAAGGAAATATCAGCTTTAAATGACACATTACAGCAATTGGATAAAATTGACACTACAGGACACTTCATCCAGCAAAAAGTGACTATACCTTCTTTTCTAGTGCACATGGAACATTCTCAAGGACAGACCACATGCTGGGACACAAAAATAGCCTCAGCAATTTCAAGAAGATTGAAATCATACCAAGTGTATTCTCAGACCACAAAGCTTTGAAATTGGAGATCAACTGTAAAAGGAAAGCTGACAAAACCACATATACATGAAGATTAAAAAACATCTTATTAAAAAAATGAATGAATAAAAGAACAAATAAAAGAAGAGATTAAAAACTATACAGAAACTAATGACAATGAAAATACAACATATAAGAATTATTGGGACACAGTAAAAGCAGTAATAAGAGGGAAATTTGTATCATTACAGGCCTATCTTTAAAAAAAAGAAAAATCACAAGTAAACACCTTAGAATCCCATCTTAAAGAACTAGAAAAAGAAGAGCAGATGAAACCCAAAGTCAGCAAAAGGAAAGAAATAATAAAAATTAAAGCAGAGCTAAACCAATTAGAGAACAGAAGGACAACAGAAAAAATTAATATTACAAAGCTCTGGTTCTTTGAGAAAGTAAAAAAAAAATTGACAAATCCCTGGCTAGACTAATAAGAGGATGAAAGGAAAGGGCACAAATATCCAAAATTAGAAATGAAAGGGGAGAAATTACCACTGATACCACAGAAATACAAAGGATTATAAGAAAATATTATGAAGGGCTGTATGCCACTAAATTTAATGACCCAGAAGAAATAGACAAGTTTCTAGAAACTTATAGTCTACCTAGACCAAAGGAAGAAGAACTGGATAATGTACATAGACCAATCAATAGCAAAAAGATGGAAATGACTATCCATAATCTCCCTAAAGGCAAAAGCCCTGGACCAGATGATCTCACCAAGTTCTACCAAGCATTCAAAGAAGAATTAATGCCTATCCTCTTCAGACTCTTCCAAAAAATCAAAGAGAAAGCAATACATCCTAACTCATTCTATGAGGCCAACATTACCCTAATACCAAAGCCTGGCAAAGACAACACAAAAAAGAAAACTATAGACCAATATCTCTGATGAACACAGATGCAAAAATCCTGAACAAAATATTACCAAATAGAATACAACAATACATCAGAAAGATTATACATCATGATCGAGTGGGATTCATCCCGGGAGCACAAGGTTGGTTCCACATACGAAAATCAATCAGTGTGATACACCACATAAACAAAATAAAAGATAAAGACCATATGATCATTTCAATTGATGCAGAAAAAGCTTTTGACAAGATACAACATCCATTTATGATCAAAACACTAAATAAAATAGGTATAGATGGAAAGTCTCTCAATATAATAAAGGCCATATATGACAAACCCTTGGCTAACATAATACTGAATGGGGAAAAGCTCAAGCCTATTCCCCTAAAATCAAGAACAAGACAGGGATCCCCTCTGTCACCACTGCTATTCAATATAGTACTGGAAATTCTAGCAACAGCAATCAGGCAAGAGAAAGAAATAAAAGGCATCCATATTGGGAAAGAAGAGGTCAAATTGTCCTTATTTGTGGATGCCATGATCCTTTATATAGAAAATTCCAAAGATTCCACCAGGAAACTATTAGAAACAGTAAATAAATGCAGTAAAGTCACAGGATACAAAATCCATGTAGAAAACTCAACAGCATTCCTATATACAAATAACGAACCCCCAGAAAATGAAATGAGGCAGTCAGTTCCTTTTGCTATCACAACAAAAAGAATGAAATACCTGGGAATTGACTTAACAAAGAACATGACAGATTTATACATGGAAAACTATATGACACTTTTGAAAGAAATTAAAGCAGACATGAAGCAATGGAAAAATATCCCTTCTTTATGGATAGGAAGACTTAACATTGTTAAAAATGCCATTTTTCCCAAAGCAATCTACAGATTTAATGTAATATCTATCAAAATCCCACAATCATACTTTCATGCAATAGATAAAAGAATTATCAGATTTATATGGAACCATAAAAGACCTCGAATTGCCAAAGCAATACTACATAAACAGAATAAGTCTGGTGGTATCACACTCCCTGGCTTCAATTTATATTACAAAGCATCAAGAGTTAAAACAGCTTGATATTGACAGAAAAACAGAAACACAGACCAATGGAATAGAACTGAAAACCCAGAAATAAATCCACAAATTTATGGACAAATAATTTTTGATAAAGGAGCAAAAAATATGCAATGAGGAAAAGACAGCCTCTTTAGTATGTGGTGCTGGGAAAGTTGGAAAAACATATGCAAAAGAATGAACCTGAGCTATAAACTCCCACCATACACAAAAATCAACTCAAAATGCATTAAAGACCTTCCTAAAAGACCTGAAACAATAAACTGTATAAAAGAAATTACAGGTACTAAACTTATAGACCTAGGGCTCAAGGAAGACTTCAGGAATCTGACATCAAAGGCAAGGGAAGTAAAAAAGCAAAAATAAATGAATGGGACTATATCAAACTAAAAAGCTTCTGCACAGTAAAAGAAACTATTAACAAAGCAAAGAGACAGCCAATTGAATGTGAGAAAATATTTGCAAACAATGAATCAGATAAGGGTCTAATATCTAAAATATATAAAGGACTAATACAACTTAATACAAAACAAACAACCCAATTAAACAGTGGGCAGAAGAACTAAACAGACACTTCTCCCATGAAGAAATACAAATGGCCAGCAGACATATGAAAAAGTGCTTATCCTCATTAGCTATCAGGGAAAGGCAAATCAAAACCACAATGAGATACCACCTCACACCTGTGAGAAAGGCTATTATCAACAAGACAAGGAATAACAAGTGCTGCAGAGGATGTGGAGAAAAAGGAACTCTGGTACACTGCTGGTGGGAGTGCAAACTGGTGCAACCACTGTGGAAGATGGTGTGGAGGTTCCTCAGAAAATTGGGAATGGAGTTACCATTTGACCCAGCAATCCCCCTTCTGGGGATCTACCCAAAAAACTTGAAAACCTTAGTCCACAAAGACTTATGTACCCCAATGTTCATTGCAGCGCTGTTCACAGTGGCCAAAACATGGAAACAACCAAAGTGCCCTTTATCCAGATGACTGGATAAAGAAGCTGTGGTATATATACACAATGGAATATTACTCAGCTATAAGAAAAGATGAAATATTGCCATTTGTAACAAAATGGATAGACCTAGAGATCATCATGGTAAACGAAATAAGCCAGACAGAAAAAAACTAAAAACTGTATGACTTCACTCATATGCGGAATGTAAAACTGAAAGCAACAAAGAAAAAATGAACAAACAAACAAATAACCCATGGACACAATCAATAGTTTAATGTTTACTTGAGGACAAGTGGGGAGAGGATGAGAGAAGGGTAAGGGGTGGGAGAGGAGGGATGGGGAGCTAAATATATGGTTAACTTGTTACACAACAAGTTGACAATGCACTGTAGAATTGTATACCTGAAACCTGTGTAATTCTTGCTAACAAATGTCACCCCAATAAGTTTAACAAAAAAAAAGGAAAGAAATGTGGCTTTTAAGTAAGAACTTTATTTTGACCCTCTTTCTCTTCAACTCTAAATGCATAGCAGATTATGACCAAAGGTAAGGCCAAACTCATCCTGTCACACTTAAATATGAAATAGATCAATGCATTATTTGTAAACCTATGGATAATCTGGACTAAATTACATGTGGGCAAATTACAATGATGTTAAATTACTAAATTACCTTAGAAAAATTTAAAGGCAAGGTAAGATTTTGATGCTAAAAACATAGGACCATTTGATTTTATTTCATGTAGAGTTTAGTTCTCACATTCAACAACCCAACCTTTTCCATCTACAACATTCCAAAATTAAATAAGTGGAGAGTGTTGTTGGCAATTTTACAAACCCTTGCTATCTTTCCCTGAATCTCTTGGATCAGCCTCAAAAAGAAACTCTCTACTTATAACATGGAGTTATAATTCTAATTTTATGATAGTATCACTTTCTTCCTAAAAATAAATTTAGCTTAAAGTAGTATAAAAGGAAAAAAAAAGAGCTCTCCTAAAGTAATTAACTTTATCATCCATCACTACATGGTGGTTCCTGATGGTATGTACGTTGGAAAATGTTATGATCCCTCTATACCTAACATGTAATTAGGAACTTTTAGAAACTTCTATAGCAACTCTTAGGTACTTGTCCTATCTGTTGAATTTTTATTGTGTAATAATAAAAGGAACTTACCACCTGTTAAGTGTATACTTTATGCCTCAAGTAGGTTTTATTTTTATATATAATCCAAATTTATTTTCATGTTCGCCCTATGATCTGTGTAAAATTATATTCATTTTATTCCTCATCCAAATTCTAATAAAATATAGAACTGCACTGAAATATTCTTTTTACTTAAAATTCCATGCTCATAACTATTCCAATAATAAAATACCATTCAAAAATGCAAACAATGCAAAGGATTTTCCATTAATTTAAGACTGGTCCCTTGAGTAGTGCCAGCATATCAAACCACTTATATTTATGGCACATCTGTCATGTGCCAGCCTCAAGTTATCTATCTGTGGAGATTTAATAATATAAAAATACTACTAAAGATATCTACAATCCAGTTAAATAGTCAATGCTAGTTTTGCAAACATAAGGCCATTTAAACTTAAGGATGAAAAGTTTATATGTAACACACACACACACACACACACACAATATATATATATTAAATATATTATAATATATAAATATATGTTATTGTATGTGTTATATGTATATGTGGTGTGTGTGTGTGTGTGTGTGTGTGTATATATATATATATATATATATATATATATATATATATATATGTCTGTGTGCATATATAATATACAAATTTTGATGTTGAACTGTCTTATATTTAAATCAAAAGGCATATCATTCTAACTTAAATCTGAAACTTCTGAAGAGGGCTACATGTAAAATTACACTGAGAAATGAATAAATGAATTATCTTCCTTTTCTCCTTTCTTCCTTCCTTTTTTTCAACCTTCTAAAAAAAAACATATTAACTGAGTGTTACACTATGTAAATACACTTAAAGAACAAAGAATATAATATTGTCACCATGATGGTCTCAGAGGAAAAAGGACAAATAGATTATTGTCACAAAGTGTGCATAAATGGTAACAATAATAAAAAGTGCTACGTGTGGTGTGAGGTGGCAGAGATGGGTGGTGGTAAGGAAAGAGGTAGCACTGAACTCAAAACTGGGGTGTCAGAGAAAGGCTTAACGAGCCATCCTTTTATTGTAATGCATGCTTCTATTTATTTATTTTGTCCTTTCCCTTCTATCATTTTTTTTCTCTTTTTTTATTTTTTGCCTTTTTTTTTTTTTTTGTATGTGGGTAGCTCTCTAGATGGGAGTCAAACCCAGGCCGCAGCACTGATAGCACCGGAGCCTTAAGCCACTACACCACCAGAGAACTCCCGCCCTTCTATCATTTTAACACAATTTGTTCCATGGTCGCATAGTTAAAACCTAAAGGGAGAGAGAGAGAGAGAGAGAGAGCTGTTAATGTTAAGAAATATTAATATTTATGATAGGCCCTTTGAGGGAATTTTAGGAGATCTAGATTTTTCCTTAGGGAGAAAATTCTAAGTAGATTACACCATGTATTTTAGACCTCAAAGTCAGTGCAGAAACTGGTAGTAGAAGGAACTTAACAGAAAAATTCACTGAACACAAGAGAGAAATGAAAGAATGAAAAATAAAAGATTACTAAAATTCAACTGAAGGTAGAATTCTCTCATGGTCTTTCAAAATTGTTTTGGCCTCTATACTTAGATCTGTCAAGACATGCTCATTTTAATTTAATGCAAATTCTCAAAGTCAGCACTCTTTGCAATTTACAACTTTATTTTATTCTGTTGTAATCTGTCCCTGAATTTTAATGATATCTTTATATATTTTCAGAAAAATAAATTATTTTTATTTTAGTCATTTTCTACTAAAGAAAAAGTAAAGATATAATTCTTTTATAATAAAAATTTTTAAAGTGAGAATACTTAAAAATATATATGTATAGCTAATAACAATAGTCAAGACACAATACATGAAAAATTAAAATTTTAAAGACAGTGATTATGGACAACATTTGAAATTTTTACCACTTACTAGTCTATAGCATCCCTTCAATTTCTTGGCTATTATCATATGTCTTATAGAAAATACTTTAATGTAAATATTTAAGTTATTTCTTCATTTTTGATTTGCAATAAATTTCATCTTTTGTTTTACTTCTTTGCTCATTATTATGAATAGTTTATTTTTCCCCCTCTCCCAAATTCAGTTTCCTGCAGTGCTTCCTATGAAAGAATTTGTATAAATTTGTAAATTGATACATTTGTGTTTTACCAGAAAATGATTCCCAATTGTCCACCCATACTTGTCTCTTCCATTCCTAGGAGTCTTTTTAACTGCTGTTTCAACTCTCCAGGCAGTTTTAAAAGGCAGCTGTGGTACAATCTTAGCTAACAGATCAAAGAGATTCACCCATTCTGAGCTAAGTTTGCCTTCACTCAGCTCAGAACATGGGATGCAGCCTTTTCCTGTAAGGGCAGAGAATCACTCATAAATAAGCTATTGTTCCTCATGCAATTAAAACATATCCAGTTTATCACCACAGTTACAGCCAGGAGACAGTTACAGCTAAGTCAAAGTATTTCATTTGTGCCCCAATTCTCCTTATCTGTAGCTCTTCGGTTTGGATGACACAACACTTCTGAACTCTATTTATTTGAGCCTCCACGTTCTGCTTATATTTTTGAATCACCAATTATAATGAAAAAAAAAAAACCGCAAACATAATAAGTAAGCTACATAATTTATTTTCCTTTGGGTCTCCCAGAAATGTTTGTTTCTCCTCTCAGTGTGAAAGTTTTTTTGTAACCCATCTGTAAATGTTCACATATAAATCCAACACAAAAGTTAAACACTCACTTCCAGAAAGTACTGTGACCATTCTCCTTAGTCCCTAAGTATATAGCACCACATAAAGAGAATAACTGAGATCCTTTTTTACATATATAAGAAAAACATTAGACCAATTTTTTTAACTTATTTAGTCAGGTAATATTATTCATTGTCATTTCCATTGACTGTACAGTACTTATCTCTATGTGATCAGACAACAATGGAGCCAGACCACTGCTAAGGCTCTTAACAAGGGAGACCATTTTCTGTAATGAAGAAGGCTTTGGGAATCCATAGTGACTTTGGAGAATAGCTATAGCAAAATGCCTGGATCAGACAGTTTGATGGTGGATGAATAGGTAGGGCTGGATCTAGATCAAGCAGTAAAATATAATAAGTTTTTCTCAGGAAGGCCTTATTATCTTTTCATTCCTTACTGTTTTCTCTGTGCAGTGGAGTTGTCACTATACCCCTCAAAGATTTAGCAATCATTTATTCAGCACCAATTCTGTACATGTTATTTTCATAGTGTTGTGGAGAATACATATTACAAATGAGTTCACTGGTTTTAAGTGTATAAACAAGAAGCCACAAATTATAAAATAATAATCATCATTGCATTTATTATAATCCTTACTAATGCTTAAGCCAAAACCTGTAATAATGTTGTAATTATCCTTGACTTTCCTCTTTCACACTCTTATTAAATCCATCAGTAAATCTGTTGTCTCTACGATCAAAATATATCCAAGATCCTGCTACTTGTCAAGATCTCTACTGCTATCACCCTGGTCTGAGCTGTCAGCATCTCTCACATGGATAAGAGTAATGTCCTCTTAATTGGTCTCCCAGCTTTCATATTTACCCTCAGACAGTCTACTGTTATCACAGTACAAAGAGTGGGTATTATATTATAAAACATAAGAATGAAATCATGGCATGCATCTGCTCTGTAACCCAGAAACAATTCCCAGTGTCACATTGAGTAAACGCCAGAGCTCAGAGAATGGCCACCAATGTCTTAAGTGATGTGAAAAAAATCTCCATGACATCTAACTTCATCCCTCCTGATTTCTCCTATTATTTTGGGCTTCTTGCTCTAGGCTCACTTTTACCTAAAGCCTTAGAATTGGCTGGACTCCTCCCCATCCTAGATGCACTTCTCCTGGCCATCCATATAGATAACTCCTTCAACCTTCTTTAAATCCTCATGGAAATCTCAATGTCCAATTAGGTCAATAGTGATGACTCGATATAAACTGGAAAATTATCATCTTAGCCCCAGTTTTCCCATTACTTATTTTCCCACTCTACTTTCATTTATTTTTTTCCATAGCATTCATTATGTATGACCATCCTATATTATGCACTTATTTATGTATTTCTGCTCCATTCACTGAGATACAAATTTAGGGGCAGATGTCTGTTTTGTTCACTGATGTATTTCAATGGATTAGAACAATTAATGACATATTTGGCACTCAATACTTACTAAATAAATGTGTAAACTCACAAAGGAATGAAATAAAAATAGCTATTTTACTGAGTGCACACTACATGGCAGTGTTTGCATACATGACCTTAATCTCCTCTCATAAAATCCTGTGAACTAGGTGTCACTCCTTCTCTTGGCAAATGCCAAAACTGGTATTTAAAAAAGTTGTTACTTGTCCAATGTTACATAGCAAATAAGGGAGAAACTCACCTCCAACTCTAAGGCTTGGGATGGTAGCTACCACAACATTATAAAACTAACAACTTTCAACGAGGTTTACTACACAGTTCTGCATAGTCATAAATTTTACTGCATGTAGAAAAGGATTAAATTTTATGGACTGGCAAACCAAAAATTATTGTAAAGAGATAACACTTTTCCAGAGTCTAATCATAATTTAGAAAATTTTTCAAACAAGGTACTGGCTCATAATTTCTATGGAAAAAGGTGAGAAAAACAGAGGAGATGTGGAAAATTTTTAATTTGTTATCCTTTTAATTCATTGCATCATATTCTGTTCTCAATTCTCCCTTGGGAATTACTCCTAAATTTCTCTAATGTTTGACCCCTGTTTTCAAATCTTCTAATCACACAATATCCAAACCATTTGGTAAATTTAGCATTTTTATATCAGCTAAGTGATTAAAAGAAATAAACAAACTATTCAAACTGCTGGTTTGGACTCATGTAAACCAACCAAGCAGCTGATCCTCAGTTTCTCTAAGTGCTTCCTCTTAAGTTCAGCTATGGTGTCAGGAATAAAATCCCTTGATCCCACCTTCATAAATCATGAGAATGTCTTACTTTCCCTTATTCATAGGGGTTAGCATATATACTTGTGCACATTAGCTTATTTCAAATTTGAATTTGTCATCCAGTTATGTCCCATCTATGTCAGACCTGGCACCACTTGTGTCTTAGCTTTTAAAATACTCTGGGAGAAAAAGAGGCCTGGATATAATTATATATACTAACTTTATTCATACCTTACCAGCAGCCATCAACTGAATAGACTCTTAATATGTGCATTCTAATAAAAATATCTTCTTCTACTCACTTCCAAGTCACCCTCCACCCACACCAACACTTCACTTTCTTTCTCATTTGTCTAGTGAGTCATATCAGTACTGGCAATTTATATTAAATGCTTCAATCTGAGTTTTTTGCTATTTTTGCCAGTATTTTCTTAACCTGAATAGTTCTTATAACTGCAGTTATTCACTTCTTGTGATATAAACATGGAAAAATATATAAAGATAGATTCCTGACATTTCAATGCACTAAACAGTAATTTTTAGACTTAAACACCTATCATGCTTAAAAAAATACTCCAACAGATTGTCTTTCTACATGTGCCTTAAACAGTAGTTGTCCTTTCCTTTGCAAGAACAGTGACAAGATAATATATCCTTTGAGGTCAGGCTATGCTCAATTTTTCCCCCAGTAGATCATTTAACTGCAAATAACTTTTCTTAAATGGATTCTCAAATTTCTCTTTAAAACAAAATTATTATTAAAGAAAACAAGAGAAGAATTTCTACATGTAGAAAGCATTTACTTAAACACTTCCTGCAGCGCTGCTCATTTAAGTATGTAGGATTCCTGATTCTCCCATTGCCAAAGATCCCCCCTGGGCACAAGAACCTTCAAATAATCAGGACTATGCTGGGCACAGCCCAATTGGAGCACTATTAGAAGAAAATACATTACAGTCTAAACTGCTATAAGATTTCTACCTTGTTTTCATTTATTTATAATATTCTGCATTACTTTAAAATATGACTAGATCAATTTGAATGATAGCTCAAATAGTAAAACATTTTAAGTCTCTAAACACAGGCTTTATCAGATTATTAGACCACTTAGAACTAAATGAAGTTATAACAATTTTGTTTACATTTCTATCCATTATTTTCCATAATAGCATTAACGTATTGCCTATTCCAAGAATCATACCCATCTTTAATGGACCTGCTGAAAAGTGACATTTCTTGCTTTCCATAAGGTACCAAATTCATATACCTGTTAACTGTTATTTAGATTATGGCACTCACTGCTCCTACCCACAGCAATCTTCATGAAAGGTAACCACCCCTTTACGTTCCTAAAATCAATTTCTTCAACCACTGAATTTACTATGTTTCTTGAAAATTGTAATAATACTAGAGTTTTCTAAAAATCAAAATCAGCTTTCTTTTGCTCTGCTTGTAATCTCTTTGCCCAACACTTCTAATTTTATCCTCCTGTCCCTCTTTATGGATTTGCCAAAGCCAACCTATTTTTTCACTTTTCCGACTTTCTTAATATCTTCCATTCAAGAACCTGTTAGCTGCAGTCTCATCACACAAAATTCTGAGCAGAAAACTTCTTTGCAATTATCTGGGGGTGAGAAATATGGCAAACTCAGTGAGCAGAAAGTGTCCACTGCTTTTCAGCTTCCCAAATTTATAGTATCTAACAGCTCCTCTCTTTGATGTTTATCAAGCAATTACAGGCTTCCTGGCAAGAGTATCAAGGTAAGTATGCCTTTGAGTAATCTAGGGTGCTCATCAAAATCACTTCTGAGATTCACATGAACGCTGGGTCTACATAGACTGTCACAGGACAATCAATCTAATGATTTCAGAATTAGCATATTCTATTTTCAGAGACAAAAAGAACAAGACATAACTGCCTCCCTATGGGATCTGATCTAGTGTTAGGGGGAACCCTTATTCCACATTCTTCATATTGTCATGTACTTTTCCCTCTTTAGGGGAAAGAATATTGAAATAATACTCATATACTGCTGATGGGAATGCAAATTTGTACAGCCACTATGGAAAACAGTGTGGAGTTCCCTCCAAAAATTAAGAATAGAATTATCACATGACTCAGCAATCACTCTTCTGGGTATCTACCCCCCCAAAAATCTGAAAACATTTATCCATAAAGATATATGTACCCCTATGCTTGTTGCATCATTATTCACAGTGGACATGGAAACAACCCAAATGTCCTTCAATAAATGATTGGATAAAGATGTGGTACATATGTACTGTAGAATATTACTGTCATAATAAAACATGAAATACTGACATTTGTGAAAACATAAATGGATCTTGAGATTATCATGCTAAATGAAGTAAGTCAGACAGAAAAAGTTAAAAACCATATGACTTTACTCATATGTGGGATATAAAACTGAAAGCAACAAACAAATAAGACAAACAAAGACTCAGAGACACAGACAACAGTTTGGCAGTTACCAGAGGGTAAGTGGGGAGAGGGCAGTGGTAGAAGAGGCAAAAGGGGGTCAAATATATAGAGGGGGAATTGACTCTGGATGGTAAACACATAATGCAATATATAGATGATTTGTTATAGAAATGTACACTTGAAGCCTTTATAATTTTACTAGTCAATGTCATCCCAATAAATTTAATAAAATTTAATGATAATAAAAAAACACTTCTAGCCCCATTCTCTACTCACTGATACCTCCTCTGAGAGAGAAATTACTTTTGTAATAATAATACAGGGAGAAGGGACTGAACATACTGAGCTTGCCACTTTCTTTGATTTAGGGTCTACTTGTCCTGGAAGAGCTGCATCCTCTTCTCTTTGTGCCCCCAGTGATAAGGATACAACATGAGCATTGGCCTGTCAGCTCAAGACAGATCTGAGAGTGCCCCTTTCTGAATACACTATTAGGATTCCACGTACATGAACGAGTGACCAGGAGTGAGTTCGTTTATCTTCAGGCCCAAATACTGTGTTAAATATAGAATTACCGAGCCTGACTATGACAACATATCTAAGTCACATTCTCCCACCTAACCTTGTCAGTAATCAAACTGATATTCTGGTTTCCATATGCATGCTTTCTATGTCTAGTTTTTGTTTGAGTAGGAATTTAGGAGGAGACTAAAGGAATCTTATTACAGGCTTCATCGATCCTCAACAGCTAGAGATAAACTATTATGTATAATTTTTACCCAGAATATTGAGTTTTCACTTGATTGAATTTTGTGGTGTATAAAGAACTCTGGTTAAATCTGAACTCTGTCACTATCTATATAACATTAGACACATTATTTAACCTCTTAGTACCTCAGTTTCCTCAACCATGCATCCAACTAATATTTAATGAGCACATACTATGTGTCAGGCACTATTCTAGATCTGAGGACACACAATGAACAAAAAGACTAAAATGTCTACTTTCATGGAGCTTTCATTCTGTGAAATTGGAATGGTTTTATGACATAGGTTAGTATGAGGATCAAACGGACTATTATATAACATGCATTTATAGTGGTGCTATTAATGCAGTCCTTTCTCTGTGATTGTTTCTGAGCTTTAGGATGTTCCATGATACAATGATGAATCTCAGGTGAAATATTTTACAACTTCTGATTTCTAAACTCTACTCTCAAACCTTACACTTAATTCTTTAGAGGATACAGTTATTTAACCCTACCATACCACTGTACCGATTTTTCAGTAATTTCCGAACCTGCTGCTATACCACTGTACCTAATTTTCAGTACTTTGCCTCGTAAGTGAAAAAAATGACTCCAAGTTCCATCTTATTCTAACCACTTGTTTGCATGTAACTAACATTTTTCTACGTCATGTTGGTTTTTTCTCTTTAATGCTCAGGAGCCCAGGTATAGGGGACAGTTAGGTTCTGGGCCTCAGGTCTGGTAGGGTTAAAATGCTATGCTGTGTCAGGAAAAATCATTTACTGACTTTGAAAGTACAAGGCTTTCAATCTGTGGGCGTGTTTTGTTTTGCAACATTCAGGTAAAAGATGCTCTGTATATAGTACTTTTGATTAGATTGTGGTAGAAAATATTAAAAAATTATTTTCTCATAATTTTCTTTGCTAAATAAATACAGCTTTAAAGTCAAAGAGGATGTTTCCCAACAGAATAGACATTTCTTTAAGAATATTCTAATAATTACCTCAGTTATTGACTAGTTAGAGATTATAGGCTTATATGTTTGCTGGGTTGATTCTAGTACAGAAATGGCTACTCCTGCCCTTAGTTCAAACATAGCCACTGTTTGCAATGCAATGGATATAGATTTTATTTCAGACAGAACTCTGCATGCTTTTCCTTTACAGAGTCCTTTCATCTACATGCAACACTAGTTTTGAGGATCTTATGTACTAGTTTGTTTACTTGTTAGAATTTGTCCATTTGAATTCTTGTCTCACTATCTGTGATGCATCCATTTCTCTCTGCCACACTAATGGTCTATACTAAGAAATGATTAATTGCTTTCACAAGAATAAATAACTATCAAACACAGCTCATTTGTTCCTCTGTTCATTCAACCACCAAAACATGTCTGGTATTTTACCAATACTGTGATCTGCAATTTTATATTCATTTTAAAACAGGAAATCAAGACCTGGAGAACTCAATCATAATGTATATGAGGTTATAATCAAAATATTTTCCTCCTGCCACAAAGTCTACCAAACTACCGACACAGTCTACCAAAAACTGTCTATTTTTGTAATCAAATCTAATAAATATCACTCAGTGCAACTTTAAAGAGACAATTCTTAAAGAAAATCCTTAGGGAAACTAAGTCAAACACTTTAAGGACCTCATTCAACTATGGATACTCATGATATTCATTATGTTTAACTCTGTAGTACCCAAGAAAAGGCACTTTCGGTTTCTTCTAAAATAATCAACTATAAGATGACTGACAAATGTCATGTTTCTTTACTCAGTAATATATTGCTAAATGAATGTATCTACAAATGCCTGTTCTTATATTTTTTAATAAACCAACTAATATTTGAAATACTTTCGGTGATTTCTCTATTGTTCAGAACTCCATATGTTTATTCAAAATAATTACTTTCAACATGGAAGGACTTCTCATATAGTGACATTTATTTTTACATCACAATGAAATAACAAATGAGAACATGAAAGAATCGGAAGAGCAGTAGAAGCTCCATTCACATCCCTGAAAGCAGATGGGTGGAGAGAAGAAAACCAATTGGCAAAAAGAAGATTCCCCTCTCCTGTCCTACTACTTCTGGGAGCAATGAAACTTTATAAAATACATTCTGGCTCTTTGAGAATGTGATATGTTCAGCAAATCTAAAAATAATAAAGACAGCATTCCTTAAAGCTTCAAAAGAGAAAGTTCATTAAAGAAAGTGTTTTGTATGGTAGAGGTTAACTAACATTCCATCTAGTAAAAAAAGCATCATTTGGAAATAGAACTAAATTCAAAAATATTTAAGTGAAATCACAATAACAGAATCATAAAAAGCTACTAAGTACAGACCTAAGATGGTGGAGTATGTAAACACTGTGCCTGCTTTATCCGATGAACACATTAAACATTACAACTAAATTATAGAACAACCAGCCTGAAGAACCATCTGAACTCTAGCTGAACAAAAGTTTTATAACTAAGAAAACACAGAGACCACATCAAGACTGGTAGGAGGGGCAGAGACATGAAAAGGAATAGCCCCAAACCTCCATGTGGCAGGCAATAATCAGAAAAAATATCTCAGCCGCAGAAGCTCCCCTTGGAGGAGTGAGGGGCCCTAGTCTCACATCAGGCTCCCCAGTTTAGAGTACTGGTGCTGGAAAGAGAAGCCCCACATCTGGCTGTGAAAATCAGTGGGGATTCCAACTGTCCAGGTAGAACATAAGGTTGTGGTAAACCCAGACGTCCTCTTGAATCATCCTCGCACAGACCCAGTCACTCACAGGCATTTATCTTGTGCTGTGTCAGAAAGATGGTGACTCAGGGAATGTTGGAAGTATACAGGAGGGTGGCAGACTGAGGTGTGTGGCTTTGGGGTGAGGGCTGGAGGAAAAGTTGCCACTTTTCCTGAGTGTGGTCCTCTTCCTGCACATCCAACTGGTGGGCTTCATCTTTTCTGTGTTGTGCCTGCCCCACACAGCCAAATCCAAAACTGATTGGTCTGGTGAGCTCTGCTCACTCTGCCTGCTGACTCCACCCTGCTGACTCACCGGGTCCCCAGTCCCCCAATTCACCCAATGCAAGAGACTCTTTCTCCTGTGATCAGCCAGCCCCATCAGCATTGCCATCTTTCTTGGAAAACTATTACGGTTTGCAGGCCACAGATGAGCAACTACTGGTCTCAGTGTGCTTTGAGACTGCTGCTGAGTAGCTCCAGGCACAGCACTACCACCAAATAAGAATCTACTGGAACACCCAGTGCAGGTGACCAGGGAGAAGCTGTCGGCCCGCACAGGGGACCTACCACATAAGGCTACCCACCAATACTGGAACACTTAGAAGATCTACCTAACACATTGAATCAAACACAGAGAATTAACCAAAGTGAGGAAACAAAGAAATATGTTCAAATGAAAGAACAGCAAAAGAACTATAGAAAAAGATCTCAACAAGATGGAGGCAAACAACCTATCAAGAGACAGAGCTCAAAACAATGCTTATTAGGATGCTCAAGAAAGTTGGCGAAATTTTCAACAAAGAGATAGCAAACAAAAAGAAGAACATAGAAACCATAAAAAAAAGAAAAACAAAAACAAAAACAGAATAAAGACTACAACTGAAATGAAGAATGAAATAGAAGGTATCACCAGACTAGATTTGAGCCTCCTCAAATCACTGATTTGGAAGACAAAATAACAGAAAATACCCAATCAGAACAACAAAAATAAAAGGAATCCAAAATAATGAGTATAGTTTAAGATTCCTCTGGGACAACATCAAGTATAACAACATTTGCATCATAAGGGTACCAGAAGGAGAAGAGAGAAAGCAAGGAACTGAAAACCTATCTGAAAAAATAATGACTGAAAATTTCCCTAACCTGGTGGAGGAAACAGACATACAAACCCAGGAAGCACAGAAAGTCCTAAACAAGATGAACCCACAACAAGACAAATCATAATTAAAACAGAAGTTAAAGACAAAGAAAGAATCCTAAAAGCAGCAAGAGAAAGGACAAGTAATAACTTACTATAGAGCACCCATACAACTGTCAGAGGATCTCTCAGCAGAAACTTTGCAGGCCAGAAGGGACTGGCAGAATATATTAAACGTGATGAAAACCAAGTATCTACAGCCAAGATTACTGTATTCAGCAAGGCTATCATTCAAAACTGAAGGACAGATAAAGAGCTTCCCAGGCAAGAAAAAGCTAAAGGTGGTCATCACCACTAAACCAGTATTACAAGGAATGTTAGAAAGACTTCTTTAAGATGAGAAAACAACAAGAAAGCAAAAAGAAAAATTATGGATCATAAAATGGCAATAGCTGTATATATATCAACAGTTACTTTCAATTTAAATGAATTAAAATCTCCAATCAAAAGACATAGAGTGTATTGTACTGACTGGAGTGTCAGAGAAAGGCAGATGCAAGTTAATTACACTTATAGGTAGAATCTAAAAAAGAAGATAAACAAACAAAACAGAAACAAATTCATAGATACAGAAAACATTTAGATTGTTGCCAGATGGGAGGTGGGTTGGAGGCATCAGTGAAATAAGGGAAGGGATTAAGAAATACAAATTGGTTGTCACAAGGTAATAGCTATGGGGATGCAGGGTATAGCATAAGCAATATAATCAATAATATTGTAATAACTATGAATGGTGTCAGATGAGTACTAAATTTGTTGGAGGGGTGGGTGAAAAGGGGGAAGAAATTAAGAAATACAAATTCATAGTTATAAAATAGTCATGGGACATAAATTACTGCATAGGGTGTACAGTCAATAATATTATAATAACTGTATATGATGTCAAATGGGTACCAGGTGTATCAGAATGATGACTCTATAAGTTTAATAATATAAATGTCTCATCACCATGTTGTACACCTGAAACTAATATTGCATGTCAGATGTAATTGAATAATAAAAAAATTATTATTAGAGAAAAAAGCTACTAAGTAAAAGATTTGAGATTATCTCTAAACTTTTAATAAGTGGTTTTAAGTATTTATTATGTGGTTGCTGGTTGTTATTAATAAGAAAGAAATTCAAGTCTTAGTAGACTTATATGTAGTAGTAAAGCAATGGTTTGCCAAAGAACAAACGATAACATTAAACTGGACTGTTCAATTATTAAACATTTACTGAGTGATACTTCATGCAGGATGCCATGTTAAATGCTGTGGGGATAAGACAGTCAAGAAGACTTAGTTGTTATACAAGTCAAGAAATTCTTAATCTACTCAGGAAGTTAAGGCATGTCGAAAAGTAACATTAATTCAAATATTTTCTATTTAAGTAAAAACCAGCCCATTTGCCAAAGTAAAAAATCTGTGAGCCCTTCTTCATTTTTCTTCTTCTCTCACTTGGTCCAATCTTACAAGTTATATTTCCACTTAAGTGCAATGCATATCCAAAATCAGGTTATTTGTGAAAAATAAATAAAGCAGCAATAGATGAGACAGTGAATCTATGAATGAAAGAATGAAGTATTTCTACATGCCACCAAGCATATAGGTGGCAGGAAGAGTGTTAAAAATTAGTGGAAACAGCTAATAGGGAAGCATTAATGAATAGAGCTAGGAGATGTTTACACCTACAGAGGTAGAGTAGGTGTGCGGTCTCCAAGCTAAGAAGAAAATTGGAAACATGTACACATCAGGACAGCTGAATCCTTGGGAACAGATGGATGAGGTCACTATCAGGAATGAAATGTGAGCAAGAAATATATTTTCATGTATTAAAGGAGAAAGAAGAAATCATTGGAGATGAAGACAGAAAAAAGACAGAAGCACACTAATACTAATTTAAAAACTATGACACGATAATGGCCTGTTTGAAACTATATAGTGACTTATAACTAATTTGAAGAACAATTTAGCAATGCAAAGGGTAAAGAAAAAATAAACTTTATTATGTAGAATTTCTAATGTGTAATAATTTAGCTGATCAACTAGAAAGTTAACATTCTAAGAATGTTTTATACAATATTTAATAGACACATTAACAATTTTAAGATTATTTCAAATGACATTTATTGAATGTAGGCAAAGGTGATAAAAATAAAATTACACATTATGATTGTATCAACATACTTTAAAAGTCAGTCATTTCATAATATATAATTTTATTCAGATTATTGATAATTTTGAGACATAACTTACATCTAAAAAAATTGTTGTATATAATTCAACATTTCCATAACAATTTTGAGGGGAAAATTCATTAACAATAATGATTTAAAACTATAACACCCACAGCTAATAATCTCATCATGTAAAAAATAAAAAGAAATTTCTTTATCTCTTGCTAAGGGTTCATAAATAAAATTTTATAGATTGAGTATCATATCAATGTCATATATTATCCTATAGATGGCATCTTATTGCCTCCATGAAATATTCATTCTTACACAATTAAGGGGTTTGAAAGATCCCAAAATATAAAATCAGAGAAATTTAAGTTCAAATCTGAGTTATAGACTAATCATTCCATGACTCTGTGCACATTTCTTAAATTAAATGTACTGCAATTTGTTCACAGACAGGCTTTATAATGCCAATCTTACAATGCTTTTATAAGAATTAAATGAGATGTTGTTTGTATACCATGTCTAGCTAATACATTAATAGTAATGTATTAGCTTTATATTGTGTAACAAATTACTATAAACTTACCAGCTAAAAACAATACCCATTTCCTAGTTCATAATTCTATAGGTCAGAAGTCCAGCATGGTGTTGTTGGGTTCTCTCTGCTCGGGATCTGAGGCTAGAATCAATGTGTGAGCTGGGCTGTGTGCCTTTCTGGAGGCTCTGGAAGAAAATCAGCTTCCAAGCTCATTCAAGTTGTTTACCAAATTCAGCTGCTTGCAGAACTCCCTTGTAATAGTAAGGTCCCCATTTCCTTGTTGTCTTTCATGGCTCATCTTCTAGAGGATGGCCATATACCTTCCCACAGGGCCCCTTCCAGCAATAAAGACTCTCCTTCATGTCACACTCCCTCTTCTGTTTCAAATCCCCCACACTTCATCTCTGACCTCTAGAATCAGATTTGAATGTCTAATATAATTAGGATAGCCTCCTTTTCCTAAAGGTAAAGGACCATATCAAAAGGGCCATACTATGGTATTGATGTATTAATAGTCTTGGGGGTTACACATGACCTATAAAACATGGCAGGAATCATAGAAGGCATCTTAATATCCTATCTGACCATGGTGATTGTGGTAATAGTCTTAATAATTGTCTATTTATAACACTTTCAATAATTTAAGTTACCTTTTTAAGATTTGAAAAAAATCATAATTAATTATGATTTAAAACCTCATGTTTTTATACCATTAATGTTTAATTATATTTATATACAGGAGACAATGTTTCTATGGAAATTTGAAATCTAAAGGAAAGCTAGAAAAAGCGTGGCTATCATACCTGCCTGTTCATATTTCCTCAGAAACCCCTTATTTCCATTTTGTTTTGTGCTTCCATAAATGTAATATTGAAAGCCAGGAACTGTCTTTGTCTAACTCCATGTGTGATAAGAAATACAAAGCAATTCACAGATTCTGACAACCTTCTGGAGTTCAATTTTTGCACAATAAGGGCAACCCAAAAAGGAGACGTTTAATCATAGTGAACCGTAGGACAAGTGATTGAAGATCATACAATTCCATGAATTGTCTTAGTATAAATAAGTACTTATGCCCTTTTTTAAAAGAATCTCTTATTTTAACTAATTATTTCCTAAACTGTGAACAAATCTCTACATTATGCCATATTATATAGAGATTATTTATATAATAATCAAAGAGCAGTGGGAAGTCACCATTAATGAACACGTAACACATGCCAGGTACTTTTATGGAACATTACACACATAATTTCACTTAATCTTTTCAACATTCCTATGAATGTCAGTTATTTTATACCTGTTTTACTTATAAGAAATTAAGGCTCAGAGAAAGTAACTAATGTGCACAAAAACCATCTCGTTAGAATATGCTAGACCGAGAATACAAATTCAGGTTTATCAGACTCCAAAGCTTGATCTCTTTCCAAAGTACACTATGCTGCATTTTAAGATTAACATGAGTCGCACATGGACAAAGAAAAATGAAAGCATTTCAACCCAATGCATCTAGGAGACAGGATTCTTAAATTTAATATTCCTTCATTGCTTTAGCTTTTATAGACTTACCCCTCTTTCAAGTGTCATATTCTTTAACTGTGACTTACAAGCCAATCAAAGTTAAAATTTATGTGACAGAATGGATCATTATTGCATTCTGCACATAATCTAAGTACCAAATTATTATGTACCAAGAAATATTGGAGTTATTTACTTAATCCACACTGTCTTCTTGTGCCTTTCTCATTAACTATTCTTTAGCACAGTAACAACAATAGCTCTAAATTACATCAGGTATGGGGTAAAAACCAGCAGCATGAGAGTCCAAGATTCTGGCTTTAATTCACCAATATTCTAAGAGATTTTCAATTAATAAATGTCTTTTATGTCTCTTCATATTTAAACCCAGATCCAAGGCTAGGATATTTGTCAAAGTCAAGGCTGATCAAGAAATGCGATAATGAGAACCCCCAAGCAAATTAAAATAAGTGGGGTTACAAAACATCATTTACCTTTCAGAAGTACTTATCCAGAGGCTGATCACACAAGTTTAATGAACAATGACCTGACTCCTAGAAAAGAGAGATTCTCCCATTGCTAGTCACCACTTTTGTTGGATTTGGAGATATTTAATTCCTGATGGATCAGACAAGGACACTGGAGAAAATGAATCAGTTAGAATGTCCATTCTATCACAAAATTATTTTGAAACAAAGGGCAAATAATTAGTCTTTAATTCTCATTTTCTTACTAGTAAAGTAAGGATCATCAAATTATCTACCTCATGGGACTAATAATGAGTATTACATCAGAGGTAATGGGCTTAGCATATTATCAGGCACTCAAAACAAATTAGAAATTATTATTAATTTACTATCATTGGCATTATTTTATAATATTTAGTTAGATAAATTATGTTAAGACAGTTGCAAATTTTAAATAGTCCATATTAAACTAATAATAGTCCTTCATAATCTCAACATAGATAAATATTTTAGACTTATGCTACTCAGACTTGTGAAATACATTTTTGCAGTTTTTGTACTTGTCCCTATCATGTACAACTCACGTCTCTTCCAGAGCTTTCATTCCCATGTTAGAATGCCATGCAGTATCTCCTACAGACAACAGAACCCATGGATCCTTTTGTTCATAACTTCTGCTCACATGGTTCCCAATTCAGTAACAAGGGCTACTGAATTAGTCCATTTCACTGTATTAAACCAACAGTCGTCTTAATGGTTCTAATATTACATGCTACTGAATTTTAGGGTCAGCACAGCAACTGAACCCATATATTAATCAGCGTTGTCTCTGAGAAGGATGACTCACTCACTGTAAGGAATTCCAGAAGACTAAATCACTACAATTTAAAGATAAAAGTGACTATTAAATACCTAAACTGTATCTAACCACCCCAAATACGTAGATAGGCAAAGTACAGATGTTTCTATGTATTTTTAGGTATATGATTGTTGGATTCGCATATGTAATCAACTAACAAACAGTGAATTCTAAGAACTGTGCCAGGCACTGAGGACACAGCAGCAAACTAGGAAGACCTGACCTCTGCTCCTTATCCATTTAATTTCACTCTCCCCGGCAATTACTGTCACAGATGTTTGAGATTGCAGGTTAACACTTCAAAGACTATCTCCTCCTAAATATCTGCAACTGAGGCTCTGACTTCATAGCCCAAATGGCAAAGTTCTTTATTCCTGGGAACTGGAAAAGAATGCTTTTAAGATATGTCGAATCACTCATGCCAAAAAAGGATAACAATGAACTTCATGAACAGGCTATGCATATTACACAAAAAAAACACTGCTGTTGAATTATACTAATATATATTTTGAAACAAGATTTGAACTGCGTCAGCAGGCAGTGTGTATTATCTGTCACTACACTCTGAGAAATGAGTGCTTCTTACTAAGTATAGTAGTCATTAAGCTGCCAAATACTTCGAATTCTTCTACTTCTGAGTAAATAGTGGAGTTTACTTCCTTGCCTCTTGAAGTTGAACAGGTCTGTATGGCTTTCTTTGAGCAATAAAATGTGAACAGAAAGGATGTTAGGTCACATCTGAGGAGGAGCTTCAAGTGACAATAGGCTCCTGGCCACTCTTATCCCTGACACAGTAATCAGCAATGTTTTGAAAGGAGGGCATCCATCAGCCTGAGACTCTAAGTGAGGATGATGTGTGGGAGAGCCCAACCCCTACATATGCAACTTCAATCGACAGTGCTGGGTCATGAGCAAGATAAATGAGACAGAAGTACCACTTGATTGTTTTAAACTGGGAACTGTTACTGCAGCATAAGCCAGTAAATTCAAGTTAATACACTTAATATACAAATGTAGTTCTCCAACCCTATAAAAGTGAAAGCCAGCTCAAAGCGGTGGTGCAACAAAGCCCCTATTTGAGTTTTTTGAAGAAAATGCTAGTCAGATTCATCTGGTGACAGAGTGATCTTACTATATATTTTATTTTTCAAGCTTAACTGAAAGGATACAAGTAAAGTACTATAAAAGAATGGAGAAAGACACCATCGCTTTTTTCCAGAAATTTGAAGACAGATGATTTAATCCAGTGTTTGAACAACTTGAATCAGTATCAATAATATTTGATGAAATGCAAGTTCCTGGGCCTGAACCCAATCTCTGAGGATTTGTTAAATTTGCATTTAACAGGTTCTCCATTTGATTACTTCATAGCCTTCGGGAGAGATCTCGGTTTAGGGCCAGAGACGGTAAACTAATAATGCCCCAGTGTGTTTTGTTTGAGATGCACATGACTTTATTTGTTTTTATTTGAATTAGAATTGTTTGAGCTTTAAAAATTAAGAAACTCTCCATTAAAATTAATATTTCTAACAACTGTGAAAAATAATTGGACTACCTGGCAGCTCTAATCTCAAACACTTGTATGGCAATAATCAGATAAAACTTAGCCCCCTTCACACGAAGAATGCACATGCGCTAGTTTCTTCAGTCTCCGTAATGTCAACCCATACCTTTATCTGTCCTGCCCAAGAGAAGTGTAAGAGTTCTGGTGCCCTTATTCTAATTGCTGATGCTATTACAAGAACCGGAGATTATATTCTGGAAATTGAGATAAAGAAAAGCCATTGAAGACTGTTGAGCTAAAGAGTTACATAATCAAATCTAATTTAAAAATAAAAATCTGGTCATAAAGAAAATAGGGTAGACCTAGGTTTATATACGCAAATATTTTTGCAGGCAACACAGTATTTGGCCAGGCAGGCACCTTGACTGAGTGACTTGTGATTCTGGCTAAATGTAGAGGATATCCCCTTTCTAATAGAGAAATTGTTATTTAGTTTCAAATTCTGTCATCAATTTCAATTCCAATTTCTGTCATCAGGAATTCTGTCTGGGGTCACCGTATCTGCCATTTTAGAACAGTAGATGGGAATCCACATTTGTATTGAAAATACATTGATATCTAAATTTTTAAGTTAATTTTTTATCTAAAAACAAAAGCTAGTTATTCAATCAGGTAGATAAGCTGTGTATTAGAGGATAGCACAGTTAGAGTAAGAAGACTGGAAAAGAGTAACGAGAATTTGAAAAATTACTCTTAGATAGAGTTTTAAGCTCTTGCACCATGACAAATAGCAATACCTTTAACCATACAAGGGAAACACAGGATGAAAACAATTTTAAAGGGCAAATTACGAATGTAGTTTCTAGAAGTTTAAGAAATTTCATGTGTGAAAGAACACAGTTCATCATTAGTCTATTCATGTATTCAACAAACATTATGATTACTATCTACCTCCTAGAAGCATTATACATAGTACTGGGCTAGAACAACAAAGAGTCATAAATCTCTACATTTAGAGAATTTAAATTCCAGTAAGTGGAACACTGAGTTACAAAATA
Source organism: Lyroderma lyra (assembly GCA_004026885.1). NCBI lineage: Eukaryota > Metazoa > Chordata > Mammalia > Chiroptera > Megadermatidae > Lyroderma > Lyroderma lyra. Next base: position 97,454 of record PVJL010000970.1, on the reverse strand, counting down.
GTACATTAATTTTATGCCAAATATAGTAATGGGTGATTTGTTCAATAGAGATGTGTGCGTGCATATGTGTGTGCATGTGTGTGTGCCTGTTAGTTATATAAAGCTGCTAGAAAGTAGTGACATCTAAGCTAGAACCAGAAGAAAAAAAATGTGTTCCCTATTTAAGCAACAGCCTGTATAAAGTCCCACACTGTCTGGCAGAGAAAGTGAAATGCATAAAAAAATGAAATCTGAAACAGGTCAGTGAATTCATTCCACTTGGTGTAAGGGAGTGTTATGCAGTGAAAGATGAAGTCAGAAGAGAGACCAGAGGCTAGAGCCTGTATACATTACCTTAAGTGCTCTAGATCTGATCCTAAAAGTAATGCATGGTCATAGAGAGTTCATCTGTGCACTAAGGAGCAAATTTACTTCAGGAAACAGCATCTGGACTACAGATCATTCACATATAGGTTAATATTTGAGGCTGTGGAACTGAATGAGATTGTTCTAGACAGACCAGATTGGGTGTGGCAGCAACTGAAGGAGTGACAAAGGCTGACAATGTAAATATTTTCATGGGGAGTTAGCAACTGGGTCCCATGGTACTTTTCACCACCCCTGAATTTCACAGATAATAATGGAAAGTCTAAATGACCCTCCAGCTAAAGTTATGAGTCATATCATCAGTTTGGTGGGAGCCAACAACACCTTCAGGAGCCTTTCAGATTATCTGAAAAGTTTGAAAGAATGAAGGTTGAAATGCATTCTTCTACAGCAATATTCTCCTCACTGCTTCACTGTCTGGCATTATCCTTTAAGAATTCAAAACATTATTATTTTGATTTATGTTTTAAGAATAACAAGTCTATTTTTGATACTTAATCTCTTTTAAATGGTGGCATACTTTAAGCACTATTAGTAATATGATTCTATTTATTGTTTTCTTGTTAGTTATTTCTGATTTTGTAACTCTTGTTATAATTATTAAGGCAAAAGCTACTCGAAATGATAAAAACATACTCAGTTTTGATTTTTAGTTATCAAGGGACTTTACTATTCTCTTAGTAATGCTCTAATGATAACTTCCTTTAAAATGCTCTACAGTCATCACCAGTCCTTTATAGCACTTCACGACCTGTGCCCACCCCATTTACTCTCTTAAAATTCTAAAACTTCTTCCCTTATTTGGAGTTGATGATTCTTTTGCTATCATCAGCCTCAGCCTCTCATTTTTTGCTTCAATGATTATCCTCTCACATGCCCCAGATAACTAATTAAATCTATCCTCTTATGTTCCCTCTACCTGACCTGAACCTTACAGTTCTATTTTCTTTTAATTAAGACTTCCTCTCTCTCGGTATCTAAATTTTAATCTGCCTTGTAAACCTGGCTGGCATCTTAGTTCACTGTTTTCTTTATTGAGACATTGGAGTTTCTCTATATAATAATGTGACAGAAATGAATATGCTCCATTTATCCTCATTCTCTGACTAAAACTGATTTAATTCTATCATAAGGGCTTCTTAAAACTTCATATAATGGAAAACATTTGGACTCTCCAACTCAAATGTATGACTAGTAATTCAGCATCTTTTGCTTCAAAATTTAAAATCTCACGAGTAACTAGGAGTATACTGCAAACCTCTCATCTCTTTCTAAGTGTTTTCCATGGTGTTTATCTTCGTTCTCCAAACCATTCCAATTCAGGTCTGGAGATCTCTTAATACACACCATTCTAAAAGCAGATGATCCCTTTACCTTCTTCTCTCTTTTTTCTTAATGTGGGTAGTTCCCTGGCTGGGAATCGAACCCAGGCTGCAGCGTTGACAGCGCCGAAGCCTAGCCACTACACCACCAGGGTACTCCCTATCTTCTTAATGGAAGTCAAATGCTTCTCCAAAACTTGCTAAAATATTGTCAGTACCACTACCAAACACTATCTAAGTGATGGGTTTGGGAATGCTGTTAGGAGACATTCATAGTTTTTATCCTTCCTTCAACCTTCCTTAACTTTCTGCTCTACTCTACTCCTTCGCTCATAGAAAAAAAATCTAATTGTACCACTCATTATATCGCATTCCTGAAATATTCTTTAAATCATTAGGCTTTATTAATCATCTCCATAAAAGTGTGAAAAACAGCACAAAATAGCAGTATCTTATTTTTGACATTATTCCCCCTATGGATACTATATCAGAAGAAGAAAAACCTTACTTACTTTTTCATGGTTTAAATCAAATTAGTAATACCCTACCTGAACAAATCCTCTGAGGATTATGAAATACTTTAATACAGAAAGAATGACACCACACATAAACAATGTTTTGCATTAATTACTCTAAAAAAGGAATATCCTGAATGCTAATAAAGATGTTTATAAAAATGATGCTCTTAGTGCACCATATTTTTTAATTTTATGGAAAACCATTGTTTTGTTCTTGACATGTTTTAAATATTGAAAAAACAAGAAGAAACATGAAAAATATAAAAATTCACATCATAACTCATATTCAATTAAGATGAGGACAGACTCATACTTTTCTGTTATTTTTTAAATTTATTAAAAGGTATAATAAAAACAGAAATATATGAAAACTAAGTTACTTAATATGAAAAAAAACCCAATGGAGAATTCTAAGGAATCTATGTCTTATGATGAACTCATTTTCCTAATTTGATGAGCTTCTATATAAAATCTTTTCAGATTTAAAAATTAATTTTATTATGTACAGCTTTTACTCTTAAGTCATAAAATCTATACTTTGAGGGATGATGATTATAAGTTAAAAATGTTTTCAGAATTATTTTTTTCAGGAACATTAAAAATTCAAAAGAAACTAAATACTCATTACATTACACCTCGTCATGTTTTTATTTCACAAAACATCTCAAGTTATTATTAAACTCATATGTAATATGTAGCTCAAAACAAATTATGATAAGACATAAAATAAGTTTTGCTTAAAAAGAAAACTGAGAAGTATCCAGAAGTTTCAACTGGAATTAGCATTTACCTTACTGCCTCTGGGAATGCCACACAACACCCATGTAACATATGCAAAAAGACCTGCTTTCTTATTATTATACTCTTCTGTAGATATCATGAATCTCAGCCTGGCAGGAATATACCAGAAATCACTCTTCCCTTTCTGAAAGAAGACTTACAATTCAATAAAGATAATAAAAGGTGATTACATAGTATTCTTAATTAAGGAAGAAAAGAAGAAATCAATGTCTAGGATACTCAAAAAACAGAAAGAGCCAAAATATGGTGTAATATTATATTCTGCAAAGACAGGTTCTTGTTCATCACAGTATGTCCAGTATTTAAAATAGGATAGGGCAAATTCTCAGCCCTTACTAAGAAGCAGTTAAATGAAAGAATATAACTTACAGATACAGAACTTGGCTAACCCCGGTTACATAAAGATCACAACTAAAAGTGATCTTTTACTTCTCTAAACTTTAATGTATGTTCTTATAATGGGACACGTGTTGTACTGTTTCATGTTATATTAAAAGAATCACAGTGTATTAAAGAATCATAATGTACCTATCTTATCTGCCAAGGGACTTTCTGTCCTGGAGACCAACACTACACATTTACATCTTTATATCCTACAGAATGTCTGGTACATCAGAGGCCTTAAGACATATGTGTTAAGGAACAGAATACTAGAATAATTTCATTTGACTCTTTCCATGTTAACACATTGAAACGTAATGAATTGCTTACTGGTCAAGCTGTTCACCTAGCCATCTCCATTATCAACATAGGTTTTGACAATATGATTAAGTTGTATTATAGCAATAAAAAATATTAACACAAATAGATCAGTCATGCCTATAGTCCAATTTATCCACTGTGTGTATAGGGGGAGAGAAAAGAAAAACTTTGGTTGCACCTGAGCTTAAATCCTTAAGGCAAAATAATACAGTTAATGAGGCATCTTATGCCTGAAAAAGCAAAAATAACAACTGCTCAAAATTATAACTGAGAGCAATACCTTTCTAGCACCAATGGTTGCAAGAACAACTACTATTAACCAAAATTTTTTTAAGGAAATAACAAAGTCTTAGTATTAGTCTATTAAAATATAAGTAGTATTCTCTGTGCCATGCATTTCAATGATGTCATCTTGAATTTTCCTGAAGAGATGCTATTTGGGAAGAAAGTTCCACCATCTAATCTAATGCATGCCATGTACTCAGCGTTCCTTTCCTCTAAAATAGTCCTGAGCTATATAAGTTCAGTTAAAACAACAAACTGAGAAAAACTTCTACAATTAACCTCATTCTAAACATTTCCAAAGAAGCCTATTACTACTATTCCCTGACAGGGAGTGAGTGAACAAGCAACATACAGCATGAGTGAAGGTGTGCAAAAATGCAAAGATATTGGTTAGCCCTGCCTTGAAATACAAAAAATAAATCCCCAAATCTATACATAACATTACCATGTTTCTTTTAAGCTAATGTGCACTGTGATGAAGCCCATACTATTCCCATGCCACAGGGAGAGGAGCAGGAGAAGCCCAAGACAAAATCGAAGGAATTGACTTTGAAAGTCATGTCTGCAGTTTCTAGCCTCCCCAACGACACTCACTCCAGAACCTTCCTGCTTGCATGTTTCATGCTTCCCACAAAGTTGTTTAAATAAATAGCAAATGGTAAATAACTTTATCTTGATTATTTAGACATTTATTGAATGTTATTTATATCCTTCTGTGAAATCAGCCCAACTAATTTCTACTTTGTCACTCATTAAATAATCAAATGCAGTGTTTCCTGTGATTTTTAGGTAAATTCAAGTGGGATGGAGAAGATCTGGTGGTACAGAGTGATAAAGTTACTGAAATCTTCTATTCCCAAGGCTCAGTCTGAAAGTTATCCTACTATGTACACTTTTATGGGACCCCAGAAAGCTGAGTCAGAGGGAAGAGAGACAATATTCTCAGGTGCCTCATGCATTTTGGGGAGTATCATCCCCAATCACAATTGCTGAATGAAAAGAATGAAATATATAACAGCATTTCAAAGAAGTGGAGGCCCCAATAACTGGAGTTTATTATTCTCCCTTCATCTAAGACTAGAACTTCTTGATAGCTTAGTCTCTGCCTTTCTACTCATCCTGCAACCCACTTTTACCCTCCTTCCCCTTCCAATTCTCTAGAGAGATTTCAGATCATTCACAGTGTGCTTTCTTTCCTGATGCCTCCACCACCCTTCATCTCATATCATGATGTCAGAAATACACACTATAGCTGCATGACCCAGAGTTTTTGCCATTGAAGTATCTAACACATCCCAGGTTAGATTGGTGGGCTTACTTTCAGTTTCATGTCTCTAAAATTGTCACTGATGTCATTCAAGTATACTGACTTTTTTATTCTGTAAATATAACTTTGCTCCTACAAGCAAATTCATTATCATAAGTTAATGATGTCAAACTTACATATTGTGGCAATAATTACAAAGAGCAACAAATACATTATATTTCTTTAGTGATAGGTTTAGTTTTGAAAAATTCTGCACATATACAAAAGTGTATCTACAAAATAAAACTAATTTCATAAGAAAGACACAAACATCTTTATTTGAATATGGGATATATGTATTATAAACTTATCAATTACTAGAAGTCACGGTTGTTATAAATTAAGTGAAGCATTGAGTGATATTCTCTATTGCAGCATGCCCCAACCTTTTTGGCACCAGGGATTTGTTTAATGGAAGACAAGTTTTCCACAGATGGGGTATGGGATGGTTTGGGGATAATTCAAGCACATTATATTTATTGGGCACTTTATTTCTATCACTATTATATTGTAATAAATAATAAAATATTCGTACAACTCACCATAATGCAGAATCAGTGGGAGCCCAGAGGTTTTCCTGCAAACAGATGGTCCCACCTGAAATAAGTGCTCAGTGCAGGAAAGAGGTGCAGACAGAAGTAGTAAATAAAATAATGGGCAGGCTATGTGAAAACTAAAATAAGTGCTGAATTCTGACTTAAAACCTGCCACCAGATGCATCTGTACAACTGAAGTACGTCAACTCACTTAGCACTATAAAGCCTGCCACCAGATGCAGCTTAATTGTCACTTGCTACTCACTGATAGGGTTTTCACGAGTCTGCTAGCAATTAATTTATTAAGGTCTCTGTGCAGTCAAACCTCTCTGTTAAAGTTAATCTGTATTTGCACCTGCTCCCCAGTGTTAGCATCACCTCCTCAGCTCCACCTCAGATCATCAGGCATTCGATTCTCATAAGGAGCCTGCAACCTAAATCCCTCACATGTGCAGTTCAAAATAGGGTTCACGCTCCTATGAGAATTTAATGCCACTTTCGATCTGACCGGCCGCAGAGCTCAAGCCATAATGTGACATGGTTAGGAACCCCTGCTCTATTGCATTCATAGATATAGTGTAGAAGAACCAACTATAACAGCAATAATATAAATATGTATTGAGTTCCTACTCTGCGCGTCAGAATCTATCCAAAGAATTTAGATAAAACATCAAATCCCCAGAAAATAAATTAAGTCACATAATTTTATTCCCATTTTACAAATGAAGAAACCAAAGCAAGAAGATTTTGAGTAACAGGATAAAACTAAATGGTAGCAACAGAATTCAAATCCAAAGGTATTGCTATCCAGAGCCACTGATTTTAACCACTACTTTACAGAATTAATAAGATGCTATTTTGCGGTCAGACTCCTTCTTAGGTTCTGGAAGAGATCATATTTTTCTGTATTAATCTGTATTAGTCTATATTTTTTATTTACAAATTTGAAAGCAGTAAAATTCAGAGAAACATGTTATCATACATTTGTCTACAGCCTGAAGATAAATATCCAAGGGTGAAGTTGGAAACTGACCCTCAGACCCTAAGTACACAATGATCTGACTTCAGGTCTTTCGCAGCTTTAAGCAAAAAGAATCTTCAAGGTTTCAGAGTATAAAAAAAGAGCACCGAGGAGAAAAATTTCTCTCTAGACAACCTCCTCAAAGCAGCTTTTCAAAATGCAGTTAAGCGTAGTACTCAATCTAGATTTTTCCAGACTGAATCTATAATTTAGGTACCAAGCCTTGTCATTTTTAACAGTTGTCACTATTGAGCATTATGGATGTTAGCTGTCATAAATATACAAGGTCTGTCTACACATTCATTTTTCCAATGACCCCATAAAACTGGTCCAAAAAAAACAAATGTTGCTTCTTTCATTAGGTTAACAATGTGAAAGCTTGTTATAGAATGTAAAAATTAATGGGTGGTACTCTATTAGCTCCAATGACTAAAATGAAGACAAAAAAGGAAAAAATGATGCAGTTATTAGTTCTAGCTAATCTGAATGTATAGACTCGGCAGATAGGATATCAAGGCAAATCCATCTCAGGTTTCTAGGTTCATAAGGAAGTAAGCCTACCAAATGCACAAGACCTACCAATAATTTCTTTCTTTTTTAAAAATTTAAGCCATTTATTTATTTATTTTTAAATTTTTATTAAATTTATTGAGATAACATTGGTTAATAAAATTATATAGGCATCAAGTGTACGATTCTGTATCATGTGTATATTGCATCATGGGTTCACCACACCAAATCAATTCTCCTTCTTCACCATATATATTTGACCCCCTTTACCCTCTTCTACTTCCCCTCTCCTCTCTTTCCCTTTGGTGACTAAACCATTGTCTGTGTTTATCAGTTTTTGTTAGTTTGTCTTGTTCATTTGTTGCTTTCAGTTTTATACCTTCACAAATATTTTCCTGTCTTGGTTTTAAAGGATACTATCCCTTAAAATGATGTTCTCCTTGAAGAACTCTCCTTGGCTATTCCTAACAATACTAATACTTATCAATTGTAGATCACATTATGTTTTCTTAAGAACTTTAATTTACTTGAGCCACAGAATATCCTTGTGAGATATAAAAAGAATAAGTAGAATGGCTCCCATTTCACAGATGAATAAATTAAGTCATATATGGGATACATAAATAACCCCAAATCACGGTTAGTTCATGGCAGAATTACAGCTAACGTAAGACAGGAATTTAAATAATTAGTGTAACAATTGTTCCAATTTACCAAGAACTCAGCCTAGAATATGCTGATGTTAATAGTGAAAGTCCAGTGTGGTAATTAAATGATAATTGCTCCACTGACTTTAAGGATAAGGTAAATTCTAGAGTTTTGTCATTTTCTGGTAGCATATTAAAATAAAATAAATAAAGTTAAAATACAATCAAGAAATACTTAATTGAGCACTTACTGTGTAACAGGCACTGTTCTAAATGCTTGGGAACCATGCAACAAAAATAGCAAAAATCCCTGACCCCAAGGAGTTTACATATGTTCAGGCAAGAGACAAAAATAAGCAATTGACATAATGGTAATAAAGAACTAAATAATCTTGTATTTATTTGGTTGGTAAGCATAGGCCTCATTGAGAAGATGAGGCCAGTGGATATCCAGGAAAGACTGACAGCTAGGGTAAAAGCTTCATGGAGTGTCCTAGTGCATTCAAAGAACAAAAAGGAAGCCAATGTGATTGCAGCAGCAATAGCAAGAAAGAGAGTTGTGTGAGGTGAGGTCAAACAAAGAACAAGAAGACAAATTATACAGTACCGTGGAGGCCACCAGAAGAAATCTGGGTTTTATTCTGAATGAAGTACAAGCAATTGCAGGGCTTTGAACAGTTGAGTGGTATGATCTGACTTAAATTTTGAAGAGAATCTATATTAATCCTTAAATATCTTAAAATTTTATTACTTAATATATTGTATAGCTTTCCTCATATATGAATTCCAATTTATTCTCCTCCTCTCAGAATAAAATATTATCATTCCCATTTTCCCAAGGAAAATACCAAAGCTCAGAATGTCAAAGTAACTTTTCCATGGTAAGATTCAGTAAGTGGTAGAGCCAGGTGAAAAGAACAATTCTTCTAACTCATGGTCCAAAACTGTTCTTCTTTTATATGCTCATTTATATTAAAGTCACAAAGGGAAGAAAATAATAATTAAGATTAATTATCCAGAATATTCATCAATAGATATGTTCAGTTTGATATAGTAAAGTTAAATCAAACCAATTTTTCCTTATTAATTTCTGGGATATAATGATACAGTTAATCTCTCTGAACTTTCTATTTGGAGTGACATATAAACTTTCAGTCTAAGAATTTTGGATGCAGGAGTAATTATAATAATAATTTAAATTTTCAACAGTACATTCAAAAAGTTTTTCAAAGACTTTTATTTATTGTTAATTATTAACTCTGCTACATACCAGTCACTGCAAAATTCTTTGCATATGTTGTTTTACTTGATATTCATCAAAAATTCCAAGCATAATATTATAAGAATCCCACTTTATACACGACAAATGTGGACCAAGAAGGTTAAATACTGAAAGGTTCCAAGATTGCTCAGTACAGAGCCAGGCTTTTAGTTAAATCTCCACAGTCTAAAGTTAGGTTCTCTTCACTAAGCCACACCATCTTTCTGCGGTATGATGATTCAACATCCTAACTAAACAGTCAAGCAGATCTGAGTAGCCCCATTTTACAGATGATTAACTGATCATAGAAAAGTTAATCAAGCAATCAACATTCATTTTATGGCCACAATATGCAAATCAATATTAGGTTGCTGAAAACACAGAGGATTTATGGTACAATATCTTGCCTCAATGAGCTTGCAATCTTGTTAAACAGGAGACACATAAAAAGGCAATAAATAATACAAGATAGCACATAATAAATACCAAATGAGATACAGAGCCAAGAACCACTAAAGAAATTCAACAGAGAGAAAATTGAATCTGGGTGTTTTGATTCAGTTAAGAAAAATCTTTACTAAAAAGGAAAAGCACTGAAGTGGTCCTTATAGAAAACATAGGGTTTAGATCATGAGTGAGGATGAAGAAAAATAGTTCCAGTGAGAGAGGATAATATGACCAAAGACCAAGGGTGCAGACATGAATACGTTATTAAGGGAAAATGAATAGATGTGTTTGAAGTGCAAGACAGAGGAGAGGGCAAGTTAAAAATGAAACAAGAAGTAGATCTAGAAAACCTTGATTGGCAAATCAGAAATCTAAAGGAGGAGGGAAGAAATAGATTTTTATTGAACTGTTGGTATGTGGCACATGCTTTGTGTACACTCGTATATAATCATTTGAACAATCCAATAAGGTAGACTTGGAAATATACCGTGGCCATTCTAAATGAAGAGAAATAGAGATTATCTGATCAAGGCACAGCTTTGCATGTGGGTGGAGCAGGAATTCCAAACTAGATCTATCTGCCTCCAAGGCCTATTCTTTCCATTACTCCTCACCCCTTTCTACTGAAGGCAGTGGGAGTCACCAAAGGTATGAGATCAAGAGGAGAGAGTGGCATATGAAAAGCATTATAAAAATAAAATGAGACTAATATGACTGTGAGATATTATCATATGCACAATATCAGAGAAAGATTGGGGCAGGTAGACACTAGGCAAGCTCCACTTAGTCTATTGCATTAACCGAAATAATAGGATGATGAGGATCTATAATTGAGTCCTGATAATGGAAGTTAAAAAGAATGTAAGAGATATTACAAAAGAAATACAAAGTGATAAATGGCAAAAACTGTGTTCTGCAACAGGTAGTTTGCACTGCCCAACCATACACCCACAGCATAATTATTTCTCCTAAAAACTCAGGGACAAAATCCAAAGTCTACATCAAGTATTTTACATTTTTGACAGCATATAATTTACTTAAAAATAATAAAATCTATGGTTTAGGAAAAATATCTTCCTGAGTGCAATCTACCTCAAATCATTACCATGAATTATGAAAGCTTTCTATTATTAGACATACTTCTGTTGTATGAGTTTGGCAATAACTCATTGCCATATGCTAACATGGAGAATAATTCCTTATATTCATGCACATTAGACATATTAATTACTAAGGAAATATTCTCTTTTAGTTTTTCGTTTTAGAAAACTAGTGTGGATTAAACAATTGAATTCTTGCTGAGAGATACAATGTGCCATATTTCTGAACATTATTCCATCCTAACACTTCTCTCATTTAATGAAAAGTATTACTCATGATCAAAGTAAAAAACTAATAGCAATTAAATGGCATGTTATTTCAAAACAAGTTGGGTCTTTTCTGACTTCTTCTGACTCCTGGACAATGCTAAGCATACAGTTACCAAATACCATCTACATTTTTCGAAGGAAGTGTTTACATAAACATCCAAGCATTTAGTAAATAAATGTCTTTTCAAGCAATTTAACACTGCTAACATGCCAACCTGGTAATAACCAGGCTAACTATATAAATCTTTGATTAGTATCAAGTGTTCAACTAATTGTCTTAATTTTTAATTAATTGTTAAACTGAACATTCTAATAAATATAACATACATATGATAAATATATGCATGCAGAAATATATATATATATATATATATATATATATATATATATCATGCTAGAAGTGATGAGTAGCAATATTTTAACTCAGAATCCTTTTAAGAATTACACACCCACCCTATTTTCACCTAATCTTCTTAGTATCACCCAGCTATCCTGAAGGATAATTAAAATTTAACATCTTAGCCAAGCTTAATTTCCTTTATTTTTATAGGTAAAAAATAGATTTGTTTCTTCTGAGTTGAAAATGAATGTTTTAATTTGCAGTCAAACTGTGCCACAGTCCAATACATTTTGACTTATAGCTAACGTGTATCTAAAACATCTTAGAAAGTTTCAAGAATGCAAACCTGTGCCACATTTAGAAATGTCATGAGAATGTGTAAAGAAATTTCACAGGAACCTAAAAAGAGTATGTGTTGAAATACAATCCAGATACTCTTTTATTAATGTTTCTCATTTCTGCATGTCTGTACCAATGTGAAAACAGGTATCTGTGAAATGTGATGAAGGAAACCAAAGAGACTACACAAGCATTTCTGCCCAATAATGTTACCCTTTAATATGCTGTAAGTTTAAAAAAAACAACTAGCCATTATAAAAGAACTAATTTTTAAAATTTTCATACAGAAGATCTGGGTTTTTATATGACTTTAGGCATTCTATAAAGGATATGTTAAATACATTATGTGTATATAAAAGGAATCACAGATAATGTTTATTTCACACACCTTACTTTCTATTAACTATGGTTTTTAATACATGGCAATGCATTTATACATAAAATGTGTTAAAATATAAACATTAAGCCTAAGTTTTAAAGGTATTGTTCTGTAAGAGTTTAAAAAAATTAAATAAAATTATTTTTACCTCCCAGTCCTGGTCTAAGACGATTATCGTAACCATCCAGAAGTCTGTCTAGAATTCTTGTAAAGATGGTAATGTTATTTTTAGCCTCATCTTCTTGGATGTTAGCCAGCACCAACCTAAACAGATAATTTTACAAGCTATTATACATACATATCAGTGTTTTACAAATGTTAACATGTTCTTTTTCCTTGATTTGAATTTTAAGGCTTCATAAACAATTAGTGCCAGTCATTTTCCTCCTTTTTGTCCACTTCTGTACCAATATGTCTACAAGGAAGGTAAAAACATGCTGTGGGAAATGGATACTAAATACTAACTTATTAGAAAATTTCATGTCAAAATTATTTTAGCTACCTACCATTCAGCATTGTGTGTGGACTATTCATCTTTTTCTAAAATCCATTCCCTAGAACATATTACAATTGTAGATTATTGCATGCAGACACTATTAGTAATGTTATTCTGGATTTAGAAAGATATAATCACCAAAGAGTGTCCTGAAATAATTCTTCAGTGATTTAAATATTAATTGGAAAAAAAAAAAACTTGCCTCCTTGGAGGCACAGATTTTTTCTATCCTCCTCATAAATGTCTTCCTTTTCCTCTTTATGTCTTTTCCTCTTTTAAACCAAGCTGATTTCCTTACTTTGGGTATACCTCCACCCAATGGCTAAGTACAATATAGACATCAGGGGAACTCCGCTGGCTGTGTTCCAGGTCTCACTGTAGCCAGGAGGTGGTGAGCTTTGAAAGCATCAGCAGCACACATACAGCTGCAGAGAGCCTTGGAGAAGACCCCCGTGATTGGCCTGTAAGGAGAGTGATGGGGGTCACCCAAAGACACAAATGCCCAGCTACTTTTGTATGTGTGTGTGTGATAAATTTGTGGAAAAAACAAATGGTCTTAACACATCATTAGAAGAGGGTTTGAAACAACATTTTTTTCCAATTATTTGTCCATCAGAAAACCAGAGACCTGATTTTGTGACATCTAGCAATCTGGTACAGAAGTAACTGAACATATAAAACAGAATGTCCCTTTTCACTGCCATTTTCTGCCCCTAGAATGACTCATAGATTAAAATTGCTGATTAAAAAAAAAAATATATATATATATATACACACACACACACACACACACACACATATATAAAGATACTGGCACGAGCATTCATTACTGGTCAAATATAGAACAGAAATCTATAGAGCTAAATATGGTTAAGCACTAAAGATATTTCATAATTACTAATAGATAATGCTTTGTTTACACCTTTAAAATCAAAGATTCTATGTAATCTGCAATCTGATCAAGATGTATTGTGTAAAATATCATTGACAGTTCATCTGCATTTCAATTATTATAGCTAGTAGCTAAAATAGTCATAACACAAAAATTGGTAACCAATTTAAAATAAATATTCTCTTAAGAGCAGAGAAAATATTAAAGCACTGATATAAATATAAATGTTAAAATTATGTAAGCAAATTAGTTCATATCCTCCAGCCTCAAAGTTTCTACATCAAGCTAATTTTAAAACCAATCACTAAGATAGTCATAAAATTCCACATAGACATTTTCAGTCAAAAGTGTTTTTTAATCACATGTCACATTTTCTTTCTAGAGTCAGTATTCAGATGTAAAATGAGAATTTTTCCAATTAAAATAAATCTTTATAAAGAGATTTCTTCTCAATTCTAGAAAATATTGTCATACTTTGACAAGTACTCGGACAGGAAAAAGAAAAAGTAAAAGGGAAATAAAGGTATAATAAAGACATTGTTTTCTAAAAAATGAATGGTTACATGAACATTCTTATGAATCTTGTATTTTAAGTCCCATGTATTTTGAAAATATATTCTAAAGGCAATAAAAAAATATAACCATTGATGATAAAAATCAGAAAAGATTACAACTATGATGACGTTATTACAAGCTATAAAAATAATTTCGTGTTTGTAAAACATAGACAAAGCAAAATTAGTTACATGTTTAAAATAAGGACTCTTTAAAACGGTCCTTTTAGGAATAAAAAATCTCTAAATCAACATTATAAAAAGTTGGTTACTGAATCAAGCTTTTATTTTATTGTTTGTCATTGTGAAGTTGTATACTACCTCCACCTAGAGGTTTAAGTCTCACATATCATTGGGGCTTCCTATGTTGCTAAAAGAGCCAAGACCATAAAAAGAAGAAGAAAAAATTAAGTTAACATTCTGATCATTTTAGCTTGTGCTTTTTTGTTCGGCTTAAAGGAAAACTGTTGGCTTCTTTGCTGAACTTTGGTGTTAGTATAAGTGCATGTAACTTAATCACTTTAATTTCTTGCAAGAATATGCCATTCAATAGATTATTGTTTTAATTTTTTTAAGAAAATCCTTCTGTTTACTTTTGTATTGATAGTTAAAAAGAAAAAGCAGTGAACTTTTTATTCGTGTCTGCCACTTCATAGTTCAGTTTCCTGTTACAGTCTTGTTTTTATTAGAAATAATTCTTCAACACACTCTAGCTTTTCAAAACCACCCTCCTGTACTGATGATACCATTCAAGAAACACATCTTTACCCTGAAATAAAAGCGTCAAAAACAATAAATATCTCACCTGGTTGGGTCCCACATCACGAAAACAAGCAGCAGCAACTGCATGTTGTAGATGTTCAATTTCATCCTCATCGCCACTCTGTAAAGCCATGGGAGGAAAACAAAAAACACTGAAAATGAAACCCAGTCCCAGCATCCAAATAGCTTAAAAGACTGTCATTTCATTTGGGAATTGGAATTAAAGCTACCGATATTATTCCAGTGGAGTGAGTGCAAGGCGTGATGGGGTAAGGGTTTCTGTTTTCCTTTTCTTTCTTTCTTTTTATTTTCCCCTTTTTCTTTCTTTTTGTTTCTTTCTTTCTTCCTTTCTTTTTTTGAAAACCAAATGATCAAGTAATCAGACTTTGCTCTGCCTGCAACTTCCCCCAGCTCCATCGACAGCAAATATCATTTGTGCTCACACACGTAATAACACTTGGGACCCCCGAACTGACATATAAGCTAGAGAAGAGAATGGGTTGGAAGGGAAAGTGCGAAACGGGAGGAGAGATGGGTACTTCATGCCACAATCCCCTCAACCAAGACCACCCCCGCAACCACGAGAACAGCAACGGGGGCAGCCAGCCCACTTTTTCAATTATTCTTTCCATTACGGTGATCTACATTCCTCACATTTTCACTTTTTCACTCTCTTGAAAATAACCTCCCTCCCTGCCAGACCACAGTTGCCCAAGACCACGTCTTGAAGGCAGTCGGGTAGGGATCAACTGCTGCGAAACGAGGCGTTTGGCAGCTGCTCCAGAGCCAAGGAGCACAATCCGAGCTGAAGCGCGAGGCTCCCGGATCCGGCGCCGGGGGCGGGCGGCGGCAGGCACGGTGTGCAAAGTTGAAGACTATCACAGACCCAGGCGAACGCGCTGCCTGGCGGGCGTCTCCCGAGCTTATTGTGCTTGCAAATACGCTTCTTGTGATCAGTATCGAAATTATTTTTTAAATGTGCTGGGAAGGAGGGGGCGACCCGACCTCCTCGGTTTCCAGGGAGCAGGGAGAGCCGTGTGGGAGAGTTAGGGCATGCAGAGGAGGCAAAGGCAAATGGAAAGGGTCCCTATTGGGAACAACGTGTGCCACCTTACCTGAAACGGAATTGGGTGTTTTCCTCCCCTTTGCCCTGATCTTGAGGAGGTAGGAAACTTGAGAGAGAAAGAGAGACAGAGCCAGAGAGACAGACAGACAGACGGACAGACAGACAGACAGAGAGAATGAGAATGAGAGACGAAGAGAGAGAGAGAGACTGGCTGCAGCAGCCGAGCAAGCAAAGAGCGAAGGGCTGGTGGAAGCCGGAGAGAAGCGTGAGGAGCAGTGGCGGCACCGCGAGGAGTAGAAGGAGGCGAAGGCGTCCGTAGTGGCGGTGATGGGCGGAGGAGGAGGAAGAGGAGGAGGGGAAAGCGTTGGCAGGAGCCGGCGGGGTGGAGGAACGCGAGCGGAGGCGCGGTGCGCGCAGGCAGTGGCGGGCACGAGCCCCACGCCTGGAGGAGGAGGAGCCAGGCCCAGGAGGAGGGCTAACGAGGTTCCAGGGCACGCAGAGACCCCCCACCCCCGCCCGGATTTGGGGTAACCGTCCGCCGGGTACTTGCAGCGACACCGCCCCGGGCGGTGGCGGGCTCCCCAGTGCGCCCCGAGCGCAGCTCTGGGCATCCACGCCTGCCGTGCCGGAGGAGCGGAGCCCATGCCACTCTCGGGACTACTCCCCACCGCTGCCCGCCGGGACTACCCGGAGGCCCCCAAGGTTCCTGGGGGGCTGCCGGTGGATGTGGTTGAGGAGTCAGAAATACAATGTGTCTCGGCGGCCCTAGTTCTCTGGGTCCGCACCCTGACGCCCGGCCCCACAACATCCCCGGCTCTGGAGCTACGATGATACGAAGGAGAGGTAAAGAGGCACCTCTCCCGCTGGAGGGCGAGGGGACTAATCACGCCTTTACTTCGTCATTAATGCATCCAGGCAGGGCCAAGTTCAACGCATGTTCGTGAAATCTGAAATCAAGAAGTTTCTTTGATTTCATGAGCCCTCTATAGACGCATATATACTACTATATTTTTCATTCCTTTCACACTTCTGCCATTAGGACTATTTTCTCCCCTGAGGTTTGGAGAAACCTCTGAGATTTGGAGAATTCCCTCGAGCTAATCAGTAAAGACCTTTTGTAGAATATAGACCTTGGGAAACCTCCCGCTCACTCTTAGCAATTCTTTTCCCCAGTCCGTTTTGACAGGCCTGCTCCCTACCTGATGATCAAACTCAATCAACAGCTCTAGAAAAGTTTACATTTCCCTGAGCAAAATTAGACCCGCAGTGTTTTCTACCACCTCTGTGATGTTTCTCCCAGGTGGGAAATGAGTAGAGTGTGAGGTTTTCCCCGGCCTAGGGACTTTTATTTTCCTTGCAAAGGGACCTGTATAATCCCTATCCCTATCAGCATTATGTTTTGATCTGTCTCATTTCTCTTCTATTTTATCTGAGGCAATACGATTCAAACGTGCAACTTGAACAAAAAAGAAACATTTTTCTTTTTTTACTGCACATAACACAATGTTATGCACATCCTACTACCGCAAGGCAGAGTGTTTATCTCCTTAAGAAGTCATTATAACCATTAGATGCTTTAAAAAGGAAAAAAAAAGGTGAGTAGACGGATATGTTCTGTTACATTACATTTGGAGTTAATATATGCCAAAACACTTCAATTTTGTTAGTTATGAACCAAAAAATTCAGATGTTTTTCCTGGTTGGTGCAATTTTCATAACAGAAACTATGCTAATCTACATAAATTTTAGCTTTGCTTTATATATTGAGAGGAGACTAAAACCTTTACATTGTAAATATTTCAAGTTGTTCTTTTTAGCTTATTGATTACCACATTTTGAAGGAGCATTTAATATGTTACAACCTGAACAAACTTTTGCTCTCCTATTTAGCAGGCTCTGTGAAGAATGGTATACCACCCAGCTTTCTCCTCCATCATCAATATTCCCTTCCTGACTTGCCCATTGCAGAATCTAATTGAAATTGACAAAGATTAAAAAAAAAAAAGCATGCCATTTAAAACCTTGCAACTAGGGGATCTAAATATCTTCCACTTGCTGTGTATACTTCACTTGCTATTGTAGTTTCCTATTTTCCATTTCTATGAGTCAATCTTTATTAAGATCTCTAAAGCTTTGACATTTATAGTACTAATAAATTGTTTATATTTTGATAATGGAAGTTGGGCAGCATATGGTTTCCTCCCAACGTGAATTGCTATGCTCCAACAAAATTTCTCTTGTCACAATTTTTGTAAATATCTTTAGACTTACCACTACAAATTTTCAGTGAATTCTACTGCCAATTTGTAGATTTTAGTTTATCTCAAAATTTGTATCTATTGAAACTATTCTAAAACATTAGCCTTATTAAATTGGCACCCTTATTAAATTTGTAATCTCATTGCCTTGTGACCCATTTATAAGTAACTTCACAATGTTTAAGCTGTTTTGGATGATTTTCATCATTTGTCATTCTTTTTACCTTTATATTAGAATATTCTATAGATTTGGATATGCACTTATTTGAAAGACACAAAAATATCATTTATTAAAACCATGATTTTTAGTTTTTCTCCACAAAATACTTTGTAATTTTATTGCTGTTGGATAGCTGTGATTTAAACTTCAAAGCACATTGAAGGAAATGAAAACCAGAAAAGCTGATAGCAAGGAGTGGACCTCTATTTACTGCTATATCTTACTGATATTTTTCCAGTCAAATTTCTTCTAGGATCATCCATGTTCCCCAGATATCTAACAAATCCAGTCTGATTTTCTTCTCCCCTCTCTGTGATGGAGTGCAGTGAACAGCCTGTGATTTGAGAGCCCGGCTGTGTCAGTCATGACTAAGCTCTTCTTACCAACTTTTTTTGGAGTATGTCCTAAGGCAACCAATCCTATAGAATTCATAATTAATTGGTTGCAGGTAAATCCATTCCTACACAGGATAGGACAATGCAAAACCTTCTGTTTGAACTTGTTTGAATTACTGTCGCACCTATTATATTGTGGTAGGGAGGGTCACTTATTATATATCTCCCATCCCCAACACCCAAGCCCCTAAAGAAATATCCACATGATGACTCAAAATAAAAGAAAGATCAAGATTTGGGGGATGTTGATTTTGTCTGATTATTCTTTCCTGATATGTCACAATATTATGCAGTTTCAAAATTTATTACAAAACTGTTCATGTTTTTTGAAAAGATATTTTGTCGAGCTTCCCTTTTACTGGCCCAGCTATATAGAGATTTGACACTACTACTCCAGGGAACTACTAATACTACTCTATATAACCTAGGGGACTTGAATCTTTAAGTTCTATGAGATACTATGTATATGTGTGTGTATGTGTGTATATATATATATATACACACACACATACATACATACATATGAGTGTGTATATTACATACACACATGCAAACATATTTATCTGTAGAAAGATAGTTAACTGATGTAATAAAATAGGCATAAGGGTTTAAATGAGATAGCATTTATATAACACATTTCTACAAAATGCATTTAGTCTCACTACCACATAACTTGATTATAGTGATTTTTGAAGCACCAGAATTACTGCAATAAAAATAGCATCTCACTGTATTTATATTTTATTTTATTTATTTATTTTTTGTATGTGGGTAGTTCCCTGGCTGGGAATCGAACCTAGGCCACAGCGTTGATAGCGCCAGCACCGAAACCTTAAGCCACTACACCACCAGGGAACTCCCTTCACTGTATTTATAAATTTTAAAATATCACATCTATTTCATAAAATAAATTCATGTACACTTTACATCCTTTCTTGTGTGTCATTCATTCAACTGAGAATATAAACTGATGAAAACTTAGTTAACTCTTTTCACAGAATTAAATACTATCCTGTATTTTTACCTGTGTTTTACTAATTTCAAAATATGTTTGGAGTGCAAGTATGTTCTCACATATCACCATTATCATTCAAAGAAAAATAAAAAAGAAAACTTTAACAAATACCCATTTGTAATTCTCAAGTCAAAACCATGGTCAAGCTTCATTTTTCCCTGTAAGTTGCATTTAAATGGATGTAGAACATATGTCCACTAGACTCCAAGATTTTAAAAAAAAGAAACAGCTGGAAAGTGGGAGTAATTAAGCTTATAAACAAACAATTCCAAAACTCCTCTGTTACATTAATGTATCTAGGTCACATTTCATTAGAGCTAAATATATCGTGTATACTAGCTCAGATAAACTATGCACATTACATTCTTCACACCAAGTAACTCTCTATTTATGAAGTAATTTTACAAATCCTAATCCAACTGATCAACTATATAATGCATTCAGGATATCCTGGTGGTTTCTTAGATTTTAAAATCTAACTATATCAAACACATATATAGAGTAATTTGTAAGGAAATATTTTTGCTCTTTTTTGTGAAATTATAGATAGAATGTATTTTCAGGTTATTTGATTGCTTCCTGAAACAACAGTAACAATTCCAGTAATACAAGCTCAAAACTCTTTCATTGGAAAATATACTATGCATTTCATTAAAGGATAAGCTGCTACATGATTGGTAGCTTTTGCCTGTGAGGCAGGTACTGTAAATATTAATCATAGTAATGAAAATAATAAAATAAACCTATAATGTTTTCTTTCGTGTAACAGCATAGATCCCATTCTAAATGCATGTATATATTAATTTGGTTCAACCCATTTCACTGATGAGGAACTTGAGGCACAGAAAGCTTAATTTGGAAAAGATCTCTCAATGGTGGAGCCAGGAGTACACCCCAAGAAATATGATTCCAGATGTACATCCTCACCATTGAAACTTTGGACAAAATATTTAACCGTTGATGTGTTGGTGGTATCAGGCTATTGTAAATCTGTTAATAACAGCTATATATGTATTCCTCAAATCTTACTGGATATTTGCTTTTTACAAGACACACTGTTAGGTACAAGTTTGGATATAATAAACACAATAGCATGTTCCCTACCCTCAAAGAGCTTACAGCAAATTGAAAAGGCATAAAATAACATATGGTGTTAACTGCAAACAAATTAAAGACCAAGGCCTATATGCATACTCTAAGAACTTGTTTCCAAAAAAAATACTATCTTTACTAAGTAGTAACATGCAGATTAAGAATGCAATGTAGGGAGATTTTACCTCAATTAATAATTTACAAATCTAGTTATTATTATTATTATTAGCTATAAGTGGATTAGTACTACTATTGGTATTAAGAACTATGGCACAAAAAGTCCACTTACGCTTCTAGTACTGGCCCAGCCTTTGGCTTCTCTGGGCCACATTGGAAGAATTGTCTTAGGCCACACATAAAATACACTAACACTAATGCTAGTCAAAAATAGCTTCCAAAATAACTTCATAATGTTTTAAGAAAGAATTGTGTTGGGGCACATTCAAAGCTGTCCTGGGCCACAGGTTAGATATGACTGCCCTAGTCCAAGAAAAAGCTTATGTCTAGAATTAAAAATATATCTATCTTACATAAATACTTTTCAAGTAATAACATCTCATCATGCAAAATTATGTAGAAAAAGTCAATAACAGTACAACAGAAAAATCAGAAGATAGAGGGAATCCAGAACTTAATTGGGGCCCATTTATGTACTTGTCAGGTACATAAATAATTATTCCAGTAGCATTATTTTCAGCATCAAAACTCTTCCATCTTGTGAAGAAGAGAGGATATGTGCATTGTGAAGAAATAAATGAAAAAATATAATCAGGCTATGAGTATTTCATAGTCAGTCAGAGAGGCATGAAAGAGAAAATAGAAACCAATTATTTCTAAGAAAAAGTGAATAATGCCATAGCAAATTAATTAAGAATATCAAATGGTTTTAAATAATAATATGCAGATCTTTTTTCCTTGCGAGATACCTCCTCATAGTTGCCAGAGTAACTTGATCATAGACACACAGTAAGTAATTGCTGATTTCTATTTACAGTTGAGCCCTTTGGAATACAAATTGGGAGTCTTAGTACAAGAGTTACAAATGCCATGACCTTGGACAGCCCCAGCTATAATATACTGGTAACTCTCAAAGCTCTTTCTGTCTCTAACAACTCACTGTAAATCACTGATAGGCATCTTTCCTCAAAAACATATTTCTTCTGGTGTCCTCTATCTTACCACCATTCCCCCAGCAAAATCCTGAAATTGTGAGTCATTCTAGATTATTTTTTCTCAATACCCTGCTCCTCTACACCACACACACACACACACACACAAAACACACACACACACACACAAAGGCACGTGCGTACACACACACAAAGGCACGTGCGTACACACACACAAAGGCACACACACACACACACACACACACAAAGGCGCACACACACACACACACACACAAAGGCATGCGCGCACACACACACACACACACACACACACACTTACCCACACAATTTGCTCTTGCTGAGAAAACACCTCCTATCTCTCTATTATCTGATCCATTCTACCCATTGCCAATTCCATAGCCTTAGTTCTGTCCTCCCTTGTACAGTACCAATCAGCAGTAGCCTACTAACTAGTTTCTTTGACTCCAATCTCAGCTTTTTCCAGTTTTTTTTTTCTACAGGGTCAACACAAAAGTGTTTCAAAATCAGTTTGATAGTGTCACTGGATCATTTAAAATCCTTTCTTGGTAAAAAGTATAAGGTGCAAACACTTTTGCATATTACAGCTGACCTGTTTATATCTTCAGTCTCAACTCTGCTCTATTCGTGAACATGCTGTCACACACATAAACGCATCTGTTCATTTCTCAATACCATTCTCTGTTCTATGCATTCTGCAAATGAAAATATTTATTTTTCTCTCAACAGCCAGTGGTTTTATGTTTCTACTCTTTTGGTTCTCACTGCCCCTTTCAACTGGAATGTCACTTTCATACTGTCTGCCCGATGACTACTTCAAGCCTCAGCCCTATAAATTATTTCTTACATTTCCAGATAAAATTCTTTATACTTCTCTTTGTACTTCTGCTAAACTTAGCGCAAGTATTTAATATGAAATCTAGGATATCCAAATGAACTTATTTATTAACTTCTATCTCATTCTGTTGGCCTGCAAACTCTTTAAAAGCAATGAGCCTCATCTTAAACAATCATCATTACCATGTGAGTGCCTAGCACAGAATCAGATATATATATAATCTTTTAGGAAATTATTGAGGAATAAATGAAAGAAATAATTAATCATGCATACATGAACAATCTAATGCATAAATAAGACAATATATGAGCATCTGTGCCTCATATGTATATGAGAACCATAATACTTTCTTCAGAAAAAATTAAATGCAACAGAGTAGTAGTTAAGTTCTCAGATTCTGGCACCAAACACTTAGGTTCAAGGACTAGTTCTACTACTTAGTCACTATGCAAGCTTGAATAAATTCTTTAGCCTTGCTACGCCTTTGTTTTCTTACCTACAGAATAAAGGTAATTACAGAAGCTACCTCATATATTTAAATACTCCATATGTTAATATATGTGCACAGAAAAACACCTGCATGGTAGACAATACTACACAGTGTTTGCAGATATTCTGTATGATTTGAAGCTGTTAGTTCATTGCTTTGACATTTAGTAGATGAGATTTTATTTGCAGTCTGTGCTCTTGAATTTATTGAATCTTTAGACTCCTACCTTTTCCATATGTCCCCATCCGTTCTTTCCCCCTAACAATGTTTTCCAGCTCTGCAGAATAATTGGTCAGAGCCCTCCAAATGTAACCATATTCTCTTATGTTGCCTTACTTTTTTTTTTCTCATGAATACATTGTTTCTCTAATTCGGCTTCTTTTGTTTGTTTGTTTGTTTTATGTGGGTAGCTCTCTGGATGGGAATCGAACCCAGGCCGCAGCGCTGATAGCACCAGAACCTTAAGCCACTACACCACCAGAGAACTCCCAAAGCTAAGCTGAAGTCTTTTTTTTTTTTTAATGTGGGTAGTTCCCTGGCTGGGACTCGAACCCAGGCCACAGCATTGACAGCACCAAAGCCTTAGCCACTACACCACCAGGGAACTCTATTGTTTTCCTGGTTTTTTTCCCCTTGTCCTCCTTTTAATATACCATGCCTTCCTTTTTATTCCAACTTGGCCTGCAGTTCCATCTTTTGTTAGTCTCTATTGTCCCTTCTCCTCCTTTTCTAATAATATTCATAATATAGCATCGTTTATGTTTGTGTCCATTCTTATTTTATGGGGGAAAATTGTGTTTATAAGAGTACACACCAAATTATTTTGTGGTTAAACACCCTTGGAAATTTTAGAGGCCTAAAACAATAAATATTTATGTCTAGTCCATGCTATATGTCCAATGCAGGTCAGTTTGGAGCTCTGATCTTTGTTGTCTTCACTCAAGGAACCATGGAGTAACCACGATTTAGAGTAGCATTGGTTACAACCAGATAATGGGAAGGAGGCAGCATGGTGAATGTGACACTGGCTCATCCAGACTCCATCTGGAAATGACCCTTGTATCTTTTGCTCATAACAGAGGTCTATTGAGACAAATGGGGTTGTGAGTGTCTACACTGTAAATGCATGAACATACCAATCTGTGTTTCTGTATGTAGGTCTCTGTATAACTTAGGGTATTAAGTATACTCAAGTTATTTTATTGATTCACTTCATGACTACAAAAGTCAAGTGACTTTCTCTTTCCAATTGGCTTCTTGTTTGCTTACAATAAAGAAATTGCCAAGTGTTAAGTCTTCTGTTGAAAGGTGACCACATCTGGAATGTCCAGATAGCAAGCACTAATCAACATAGAAGGTTCCAGCTGCATTCCTAGATATAACCTAAATTAAAATATGGTTATATATTGTTCTTCCTTTTTTTTTTTTGGTGTGTGACTTTAAGGTGTCCAGTATCCTCATGCTACACAATTGAAAGTGAGAAATAAGAGAATTTTTTGCATTGAGTTAGAAGTTAACAAATTATCCTTAAAGAGGTTTTCTTGTTTTTTTTCTTTTTTTGCCTTTTCTGTTTGTTTGTTTGTTTGTTTTTTAAAGAAAGACATTTTAAAAGAGGCTTATAACAGATATTAGTTCTGTCCAGCAAATATTAACAGTTTCCAGCCTAGTTGTATGAAAACATGAAATGTTCTTACTTTTTTTGAAACTAGAAGTGGCAATGGATCTTGCTCTGGCCAAGGAAAGGTGAGCAAAAGGGGTCATTTCCAGATGGAGTCTGGATGAGCCTGTGTCACATTCACCATGCTGCCTCCTTCCCATTATCTGCTTGTAACTAATGATACTCTAAATTGTGGAATGGGGAGGGTGTGGGAGAGGAGGGAGGGGAGGCTGTATATATAAGGTGATGGAAAGAGAAGTCATAATAGGTGGTGAAATTATTATACAAGTTGACAATGCACTGTGGAATTGTATGCCTAAAACCTATGTAATTCTTGCTAACAGATGTCACCCCAAAAAAGTCTATCAATAAAAATGAATTTAAGTAAATAAATAAATAAATAAATAAATAAATACATAAATTGTGGTCACTCCATGGTTCCTTGAGTGAAGACAACAAAGGTCAGAGCTCCAAGTTGACCTGCATTGGACATATAGCATGGACTAGACATAAATATTTGTTGTTCTAGGCCTCTAAATTTTCCAAGGGTGTTTAACCACAAAATAATTTGGTCTATCCTGACAGCAGAAAGATGAAGAGAAAAGGCAGTTGTGTTGTGTTTGTTTTTTAAACACCAAATATTAAATGATGGAGGGGATTTTCCAGCAGGGGAGACTTTCTTAAAGATCCTAAAGTCAAAATATATAAATTTAAAAAAATACACACACACACACATATACACACACACATATATATACATACACACATATATATACGTGTGTGTGTGTGTGTGTGTGTGTATAGTTGCTTACCCAACTCTGAACCAATTGATTTCTTTGGTCTTTAGCAACATTTGTGCTATGTTTCCATAGTTTAACAGTTCTTCACTTTCTGTCTGTACCTAAACACTCAGAAGGATTGAAATAAAATCTGAGGTTATTCTCAACAGTTGTTCTGAATCTTGGCTTCACCCTTCCTCACAGAGGTATGGACGTTAAACGTGGTGATGCTAAGGGTGAAAGGATGATATTCACTGAGTTCCAACAGGAACTCTCATTACCACAACATCTGACAGATCCCAGAAATGGGATGGAAAATAATGAAATGAGAAAAGTTGAGAAAAAGAGACCTTATAAGTGCAGCAATTACTAATGTTAAAGTTAAAGAGAGTTGGATAAAAAAGTGGTTTTAAAGAAAAATGTATGTTATGTTAGGAATATATCTTTATATCTCTACTACATAAATAAAAAGAAAAGAAATTTACTCTGACCTACATAGACAATGTGAAAAACTTAAAGCCATATTCAGAGATTTCCAACAAGATAGAAAAGGCCAGTTAGTCATGGATTTTAATGCAAATTCGATTGTCATTACACAATTCACTGGAGCAAAAGTTCCTAGGTTCAAACTGCTCTTACCTAGTCAGTCAATATCATTCAAGTACAAACCATTGCAACAAATTAACATCCAAATTGTCAGAAGAAAAATACATATTTTTGATAAGCACTAGAGGCACCAGAAATTATGATATCTGTTTTTATGCTTCACCATGCTTCTGATATTATAAGTGCTCAGTAAGTGTCAATAGAAGGAAGAATAGGTAAGTGAATGAACAAACGAATAAATTACTAAATGACTGCAAGGACGTGTCCAAGTGTTCATAAATATTGTGCACTGTAGCTCAGCTGTTCTCTCTTTATCCACGCCTATCCTCTCCAAACTGGCCTTCCTGCAGTGGTCTGAGTGATTTTTCCAAAATACAGATCTGTTCATGTTACTAAATAGCTTAAAATCGTTCCTACTTCTCATAAGGTCGAGACCAACTTGTCATAATCATAGTCCTTGATTTCTACCTGGCCTTTACCATTGTTTCCCTTTCTCCATAAACACCAGCCTTCTTTCAGTTCCTAGAATGTGCCAGGTTCCCTACTGCCATTTCTCCTCCTGCCATAGACCATTGCAGCTCACATTTTCTCTGCTGGAAAGCTCCTACCCCTGATTTGTACTATTCATCCTTCCTATAAAAAAATTAAAAAACACTTCTTCAAATGACCTTCTCTGACATAGCTCTTGGCCCACCAGTTTCTGTTAGAATCCTTTATTGTATGAACTTTCTCTTAGAGAATTCATCTCAGTTTTTTTATCATCATATGTGATTATTTCATTCACTTCTGTTAACCAACCATACTGCACATACAATGAGTTCAAGGATCATGTTTATTTTTTACTTAATATCATATGCCTTGCAATTAGTACACCGCCTGACTTAGAATAAGCATTCAATAAATAGTTGTTGGGGAAAAAAAGGCAGAATAAGTGAGCAAACATGGTATTAGATGTATGATTTACTTTCAAAACTAGCATCTCATATCTGTAAATATAAAAACTATAAATCTGCAGTCCAGTAACTTGAATTGTTGCCAAATTTATAAAGCATCTATGGAAAACTAATAGCTGAAGACCATGTCACTGCCTTCCATGTATAAAAAATAAGAAGGCACAGTTAGTATTAATTCCAAAAGAGGATGGTAAAGTCACTTAAAATGGACCAGCAAGTGGGAAATAAGAAAGACAACCATGCACTGGGTTCAAAACAAGGAAGACTGTTTTTGCTCATCCAGTGGTGAAACTTGACTTCAAAGTCTAAGACCACATACAGGTATTTTCTGGTGCTCAAGAACCGATAATTCCAACAAATTTTGCCTTAATAGTCTCTGCCTAAAATGAAGTGCTCTCTTCTTATTTAGCTAGAATACAGGACTAATTAGCAGTTCCATATGAGCCATATGGATGCAAGATCTACAGATATTTTAAAATAATTTTTGTCATGAAGAAGTTATGTAGATAAAATGTAAGGTGCCTTTTGTTTTTTCATATTCTTACATTATGAAAATTCTCCATATCTATTAAGAGACTAATTTACCTAGGAATTTTATTAAAAATGAGTATTTTCTTTTTGTATCAGTTACTTTTAAAGCCTAAATTCTTGAGTAAAATGAGCTCTTCATCTGTCTCATACCCTGTAAATCCAAGTGTTTGCTCAGATAAATGTATTTTACATAACATAAATATATGCCAAAGTAAATATTTGCACATTTGTATATACTTATATTTGCAACATGATCTGACATAATAAAGACTCGGGAGTCAGTAAATTAATTGCTGCACAAATCTGGCCTGCCACTTGTTTTTATATATAAAAAGATTATTGGGTCATTGCCATTCTCATTTATTTATGTATTGTCTAATAGCTCTTTTGTGCTACAATGACAGAACAGAGTAGTAGTAACACAGTCCATTTGGCCCACAAAGCCGAAAATATTTCTATTTGACACTTTAAAACAAAAAGTTTGCCAATCTCTGAAGTAAGAGACGTACATATGGTCTGAGTAGAAATTTTGAGAAATTGAGCTGTATAACAATGTGATTCTTTCATACCTTCTTTAGTAATTACTATTTGGAAACTTTCTAGCTCCTGTGGGAATATTGTTCAATTAGTATAAAAAATGCCTTGGTAAATTAGTTAACAGTTTGGTTCCAAAAGAATTGAAAAATATTTTATATACAATTTATAGAATATAAAGCCTTATATTAGGCCTTATTTTAAAAACAGAAAAAAACAGGGTCACCACCCATGACAAAGCAGGCTTGATAAAAGATCATGTGACTTGCACCAAAAAAGTAACTAAAAGAAAAGGGCTTATGTAAACATCACCCATATTGGTGAGTGCCCTTCCCCTATGCTCTCTCATACTGAGCTCTGCTTGCATTATTCACTCCAAGTGAAATGTGAATTCTTTGAGGACAGAAGGCTAATGAGTTACCTCTGTATTCCCATCAGTGTAGCACATTAATAGTTCTCAATAAAAATTTGTTGAAAAAATAGATAAATGAATATACAGATGATACTAGGTCAAATGAATACTGTCATTCTGCATGATCAAACCAGTCATTGATCATAAGATCCTGAAACAAGGTGGCCTGGAGAAATAAGAAATGAAAAAGTATGGTTTTAGAGATAACCCTCTTTACACCTGATAATTTGATAAATACTCATGTTGATGTTACTTGCTCACTGTCACCTATACTTACTTAGCAGAGGGATTTTCTAGAGTTTCAACATAGTGTATTCCTTTGTCACAGTATTGTCCTAAAACATTTCTACTATTTAACTTACGAAATGAACTGAAGTATACAACACCAACAACAATTCACATCAATTGAAGTTTTATCAAAGTATCTGAAAGCAGAGGTAAAATAAAATTGAATCTAAACAAGAGCAGGTTGAATTCTTTATTCAGGTACCATTGCTTGCCAATTGTCAAGCAATTGACTATCTATAAAATCAAATTCTCATGCATTGGTCTTTCTACAGATGAATATGAACACTTGAGCTTTTATTTTTCTACTATTATTAGAAGTTACTGTTATCTAAATAAAAACATGGAGGTGGCTAGAAAAAGAATAAGAGAGAAAGAGGGAGAAAGAGAGAGATAATCTCAAAATGTGCAGTACAAACTTAATTGACTGCATGAAAATATTAGTGTAATGACTTAATTATTCTTGAAACTAATCTTTGGGAGTGGGGAATAAAACAAGGAAGTGCCATTTTATTCCTGTGATGATTTTGTAGGTCATTTAATTCCCCCCAAGAATTGATCCCACCCTAGGCCCCAAAAATAACTGGAGTAAAATAATGTAGTCTCCTGGAACCACAGTTTGATGACCAGACCTCAAGTCAGCTTCTGGGAGTTGCATTCTGATCTACCTTTATAATTGTGACAGAGTTCTGTGGTTAAGATTATGTCCCAGCTACTATTTGGTTCTGGTACAGGATCCTATTTTATTTTATTCCCCTTTTAATAGCTCCTCTCTTTAAAGAATCAGTTACAGTTTTGTTCTCTCTAGTCCTCTTAGGAACTCAAATCATAATCTTGAACTCTGTGTCCCTCTAGTTCTGTTTTCATTTACTTGTTTTTCTTTTTCTTTGCATGTTCTTGGGGTGTTGTCTAACAGCAAAAAAGGACCTAGCCCATTAAATAACAGAATCCTAGAGAAGGCTCACAAAGTCTAACAGATTAAGAATGCTGACTTCAGAGAATCACAGATTCAAGTGTTACAAGAGAACTTAAATGTCCTATAAACCTGTCCAATCATTTACTTCTACCTAGCATTACTAGTATGTCTGATCCACAAAGCTGAGTAACTTCAAGATCCCATTGACGTTATTTATTAATTATTTAGAAAATTACTGAAAAATCTTCTTACTTCTGTATCTTACCAGATTTCTTCACTGTATTTTCTGGGTGTAATTAACTTTAAATATTTTAGTATAAGTAGTATGGCATATATATATATATATATATATATATATATATATATATATATGGACAAGTCAAATTTAACTCTCTAAAGGGAGTTAATTAGCCTAATAAATATCTCAATATGAATTAACCCTTTGGGATAATTAGCTTGCATAAGACAAATCAGAAATAACCTTTTGTTGGTGATAGTAATGGGATTTGAGATATGAGTATATGAAAAGTTAAGGGCAGTTTAAAAGAATCCAGTGTTCTTGTATGAAGAAGGTATGAGAAGAACAAGCTCACCAACAACCAGCACTCCATCTCTATGGCCTTTGACCTGGAGACATCTTGCCATTGGTTCCAATTACAAAGCCTGCAAATTCTGCCATTAGAACTTCTGTGTCCCACTCAGGGTGAGTATTTTTCATGGATCAGGCTAGTCCATGAACGTTTTTCAATTAAGCAAAAAAAAGTTATATGACATGCCTTTTTTGTTAATAAATGTCTTCTGTTTGGCGGATTTGAATTTGAGATTTGTTTGTACTATGACTTAATACTTGATAGAGGTTGCAGGGTGGAGACTCCCTCTAACCATGGGCAGCCACTGATGTTTACAAAAGAATCTGACACTCATTGAAGGACCAAATTGGCTTAGCATATTTGGGTAATTTGGAACTGTTCACAGAAACTGTGGATTTTGAGAAAGAGAACAAGGATTCAGCAGCTGGTATTTGAAGAAATGTCGCCAGAGCTTTAGAGTTAACATAGGGCTAAAGGTAGCAATAGTGACACAAGGTGGCTGGAATGGGTACAGAAATGGAAAGCTTTAACTCACAGCTGAGCCTAGGCTCTTGAGCTTGGACAAGGCTGTCCTGGGAAAAGAAACTTATACCATAAGTAAGAGAGCATGGGGCAGAAAAGGTGCTTTATTTCTAGAACACTTGTAGATAACAAGGAAAGCAACTCTTGAACGTGGATGTTAGTACACAAGTCATAGTCAGAGATATTTTAATCTTTAGCATTCTTCTCCAAAGAAAGCTCACCATGGCACATGCTAGCATGAGTAAGTTTAGAATCGAAAGATCACAGATTTATAGCCATTGATTAGAGCTCATGAGAAAAATGAAAGGTTAGTAAGTCTAAGCTACTGGCCAAGAAATTATTAGATTCTTTTAGATTCTCTACTTGAGGGCGGGCATGATTATAAGTTAGTAACCAAGTTTGGGAGGCTGGAACAGTGCAAGAACAGGAAAAGGAGCAGAGATTTATACCATCTGGCCTTGGGGAGATTGACATTTATATAAGTGACTATTTGGAGAATAGACAAGTCCCTCTCCCTGCTCACTCCCCATATTGTCTCTCTCAAAAAGCAGCAGCTAAAATAGGATGTTTTTGGTTCTTTCCACTTAGCTGAAAACCTGGATGTCATCACTGGGTGCCAGGGAAAGAGAGATACTATGACTTAATTTTCTTCAATTGCTTTTCAGAATTCTTTCATAATTCACAAGGTAGAAGTAAAGAGTTTGTAATATTTTTTCAAATTAAAACAAATTTGTTATCATTTTTTAAGAGTTTGGTCAAAAACTTACTTTCCCTCTCATTTTATAAATCATCCTAATAAAAACTAAACGTATACAGACACGAAGTCCATGTAGTACATGGGCTCTGCATATGCTAAGGGACCTCATTGTATAGCCCAAGATATTTCACTTTAATGGATGAGTAGGTAAAATAAGCACTTAGTTCATAAAGTCATCAAATATCTTTACAAAGAACTGTTTTGAATTTGCCAAACCAGTTTCATCCAGTAACAATATAGCAATCAGTGTTAGAAGATACAGAGACAGGAGAAACAGAGCTCAAGTTCATTTTGGCTGCTGTAATGGAGATAAATACTTCACTTTTAGTAAAGCAATAGTAATTCACATTCATTGAGTCTCTATGCTGTGCATGACACTGTACAGAGCACTTTATACACAGCATATCACCAGTGTCTCATAACAGCCCTCTCAGATATTAGCTAAGCTATGCTTTAAACATTAGGAGAATAAGTTTCAACCTGGTTCAGTTATTCTAAGTTATCCATTCAAGGCAAAAGATCCACTCAGAAATGTATTAAGACTTTCATAAGCCCCGGTCACTTTGCCTTCATGGGCCTCTTTGTCCATTAAAATAATTAATTAACTAAAATTAAATAAAATTTTAATTGCACAAATATAAAGGCAATTATAATCCTGGCTGGATTCAGTATTACATATTATTAGATTCAATTATTTCTTTTTTTATTTTTAGACAAACTAACATTAAAATATTTTGTGAGTCTGTCAAAAAAATCGTGTGCCCTAAGCACCATGCCTACTGAGCTGAAGAAGTAAGTTGACGCTATAGACACAGGATTCAAACTCAGGGTTATGAAGTGAGTTAAAAAACTATGCTCTTCCACTTTATTTTCCTCATCTTGATCACCATCAAATCATCAGCCTCACATTGTTTTTCCACTTCTCCCAAATTAAAAAATACATATTAATAAACAAGCTTATCAACCTAAACTCTATGATATCATAGAATTCCAGTCTCTTTGCTTTTGAGATACAATAATCTAAAATTAATTCAGGAATTTACAAAAAAAAATCATCATATTATTTGCTGCAAAGTAAAAGGAAATGTTTTTTTCATAATCAGTTGACCTCTTAAAGCCATAAAGAACAAAGATGCCTAACATACCTTTATTATTCGTTTCTATATTATTGAACCAAAACTGCATGCACATGCATGAGGCTAATTAAAGGGAATTGTAAGTGGCTTTCATATCTTACTAACATAGTGAGGATGTATAAATAGCTGTACATGGTAGATAATTAGTTCATGCCAACACATTATTGTGCTTACGACCATCTGGATATCAACTACTTGGGGAAGAAACGAAAGGAAGTTATTACTATCAAAATACTATAAAGTCATTTGCAAAATGTTGAGACGTAAATATTGAAGGAACAAAAGAAATATGTTAAATTTATGCTCATGTATAAGATTTAAGTTAAACAATGAAATTCAGAAAAAAGTAGCTATGCTTGACAAGTAATAATGTGCTTAATATTAATGTTTCCTAGAACCTGTTTGTTTACCTTTTATTACTTTCTTTGTAAAAAAGAAGAGAACAAATGCATAAAGATACACATATAAGCTACACCTTTCCTACTTCATAAAAAACTATTAGAAAAGCATTAGAAATACTTATTTCTAGAAAATTATATATTATATATATGCACACACACACACACAAATGCATACACTAACTGCCAAAAAATGTATACATATTTTAAGAAAGAAAAAATTGTATTAAAATTGAAATACTCAATATATACCAATAACAAAAGATGAATACAAGTTATGTTTGACTTTTGCCATTGCAACAGGTGCTCAAAGTGGTTACTGCTGATTATGGTGAACTACTGCTTGAGCAATGTTGACCAAAGTGTCCAATAGTATTGCTGCTCATGCTGTTTCCATTTCTTCACAAACTACACCAATGTAGCTGGTTTTCTATGGTACCCCTCATCCTTTAAAGTCCCCCATAGGTAGATATGAAGAGGTGTTAAGTCTAGAAAACATGGAGGAAACTCAGATACCATTCTCAAATTTCAAGTACCGCTTCAAAATTGCCTTGTGCTTCTCTAATGACAACCATGCTTCTGCCATTTTCTTTGACTATCCTGCCTGTTGCATGGTGACTAACTAACATTTATTTGATTAATACTATCTTTTGAGCGAACATCATACTACACATTGCTGTGATACAATTCAGCTTCGAAAAGTAATACATTGATAACATCTCTTAAAATGTGCATATGTATTTTTGGAACTCCTAGTATATACGAGTATACACACATATACGTTCACATTCTTTAAACATTCTAAAATTTGTAGAGTAAATTGGCATTATTTATGTTGTTAAACAATCTGAAATATGAGGTGAAACAATTTCATGAACTTATTCTAGAAAAAGTGTTGCATACCTCATTGCTGAATATCATATGGTCACCTTCAAAGTACTCCCCTTGGGAATCTATGCGCCAATGCTAGTATTTAGTCCATCCTTCAAAGCAATTTTGAGGCTCTTTTTCTGGAATGGCCATCAGAGCTGTCATCACATCCGAAATCTAACAATTTACATTCATGAACTGTACAAACAACTCGGTGCCAAGGTTATGGCACCTGACTGAGTTCTTTGTACAGTGCGGCCAATACAAGCCCATGGTGGCAAGTTTGTGAATGTAATTGTCAGATTTTGAGTATGGGAACAGCTCTGATGGCCATTCCAGAAATAGTCCCAAAATTGCTTTGAAGGGTGGACTAGGTGCTGGCATTGGCATAGCTTCCCAAGGGGAGTACTTCAAAAGTGACAGTAGTAATATTCAGCAATAAAGTATGTAGCATTTTTTCTAGGATTAGTTCACAAACTTAATTTTCTAACCTCATATACACTGACTCTCCAGTCTGTATCTCTCTCTTAGAACTATTCCTGAATTCCAGACTCATATATCTAAGCACTTCCTTGACATTTCCACTAGAATATTTAATAGGCACAGCAAGTTTATCATGTCCAATACTGAACTTCTAGTTTTTATCTCTCAAATATGTTCTTCACAGTCTCCTCCAGTTCCATGAATGGCAATTTCATTATTTACTCTGTTCAGACCTAAACTCTGTTCTCTCTACACCTATTCTTGCCTCCCTATAGCTTATTCCCTACACACCTGCATCTCTGTGTAATGGTACATTCACTTCCATTCCCAGCCATACGGAAGCTAAGCTAACTGCACAGGCTTCCCTCAGAGTACAAGAAGTGGACACTAGATCAATCTGATTAGTATGAATCATTTGCATTTCTTAAAGTCACTTAAAATTTTAAACCAGACTAATTTGTACATGTAATTAAAATGTCCAGTATTATAGAGATCTGAATCTTCATACTGAATCTCAACCTTAAAATCTATTCATATATTGAAAATCTAAAAACTGATTTATACACCTAAGGTTGTATCACCTCAAAGGTGACAATGTTTAATTATTTTAACTGTTTTCTCTAGCAGTTATTTCTCTATAATACAAACAATGTGGATGACTGGCCAACAGATTCTAATTATTTGATTTCAAATATTATTCACAGAGTTCCTGCTATGAGGACTTGGGTCTCTTATAACTCAAACCCTCTTCTCTATCACATAGGATCTATCTGGTTTTCTCAGTAGTTCTAGTTGAATGAATAAATAGTACATGCATGACTATGCCTAGGCAATTATTTTGCTCTAAAGAGCAAAGTAGGGAAGTTCCCTGGTGGTGTAGTGGCTAGACTTCGGCGCTCTTAATGCCATGGCCTTGGTTCGATTCCCAGCCAGGGAACTACCAAAAAAAAAAAAAAAAAAAAAATAATAATAATAATAAAGCCAAGTAGGGTAATTCTTATACAATTTTATTTCTTTTATTGTATTTTCTTTTTCTCTAAAGTTTTAATTATTTCATACTTTCTTAACTATATCCTCAATTTTTTTTAAACACTGATGATGTCAGGGATTCTATTAAGATTGTCTCTCTCTTTACCTTTTTCTTCTAAAGATCTCTTTGATAGAGTCCTTAATCTACTGTAAATTGAATTATAGAATTTTGGACAAAAATATTAAAGATTAATTTGACTAGGGAGAGAAGTCCCAGAGGGCTGAATAGGTAAATGCTAGCCTACTGCATCTCAGGATCACACCTAAATTACAAATAAATTAGAAAACAGCTAACCTCCAGAATTATCTGAAGTGTAGCTGAACAGAAACCCTATAACTAAGGATATAAAAAGGAGGACTCATTGAGCTTGGTAGGTGGGGCAGAGACAGGAAATGGGATTGATCCTAGACCCACAAATAGTGATGAAACACCATGAGGGACACCTTGATGGTGAAGGTCCCTGATGAAGAGGAAGGGGTCCCAGCCCCACACCAGGCTTCCCAGCCCAGGGGTCCTGTGCCAGGAAGAAGAGTCCCTACAATACTTGGCAGTAAAAATTAGCAAGGACTATCTGCCTGCACAGTGAGATGGAAGGTGGCTGGAAACCTAGAGGCCCTCATATAGAACCAACACACAGACTTGTTCTCTTAAAACACTCACCTAGTCTCTGGTGGAGGGCCTGCAGCTTGGGAGGCCCAGGGACATATGGGGAAGGACAATGGGGAAGGCTGCAATGTGTTGTCTAGAAAGACAGAAGCCATTGTAGCCCTGTCATGGAGCCTGACACATGTGTAGCTGACAGGAGGGTACCATCTTATCAGTGTTGAGCCCTTCCCCCAAAGACCAAGTCTCAGACCACATTGGTCTTGTGAAATTCATGTGTGCACTGCCTTGGTGACACTCTGTATCCCAACCCCACTGCACACCTGGTGCTACATTGGCCTCGGAGCACTCTTGACTGCTGGGTTGCTGGCTCTACTCAACAGGTAATGGAATCCTTTTCACAGAGGTGGACAAGTGCTGCAGCCTGAGAGGCATTTGCTGGTAAGAGGTGACCAAGACCTGCACTGTAGTATCTCTTAGGCAGCTCTTGGGAGCCTAAGGACCTGAGGCAGGCAGTGGCGGGCCATGGTGTTATTGAGGTATTTTTGTGGAGTGGACATGAGCAACACACCATTGCAAGAGCCAAAACTTCATTGACTGTGTAGAAACCACTCAGCCCATAGCTCCCTGTTCACCTAGAGCTGTATTGCCAGAGGCAATCTTGGTACCTGGGTGGCCAGCTTTACTGCCCATAAGCTGGGTAAACTTACAGAAGCAGAAGGCCTGCAATAACAGTTCAGGGAATATTTGGTAGTGTACAGTGACCCAAAACCTGTACTGCAGCTACTCTTGGACAACTTTTTCTCATTTGCAAACTGGAGGCAAGCAGATGCTAGCTGTAGGGTTCTAAGGACATTTCATGAAATGATCATAGGCCAGTCACTGCCCTGAGTCAAGCAGTGGCTGACTAGGGTGTTCTCAGCATGCTGCATGAGATAGTCACAGGCCAGCCACTAGTTGTAAGATTTGAATCTGTGTTAACTTTATAAAAACCTCTGGGACTCCATCCTGCTCAGCTAGAGTTGCACCACATAGGGCACTCTCAACACCAGGTCAACTAGCTCAGCTAACATACCTAAGCAGTCACTTTTAACAGCTGGGTCTTACAGGCAGTCGGTGGTGGCAGTTGGCGTAGAGGGCCCAGGGCCTTTGGCTAAACTGCTTCAGGCCCACTACTGGTGGCAGCCAGCCTTGGTTCAGGGCAAGGCCACCTTCATACAACTCCAGGTTCAGCATGTAGAGCTTTGTAGAACCTACCAGGTAACTATGGACTGGTAACAGGCAAGGCTGAAAATGACCTGCATGAGAGACCCCCCCAAGAGATAACAGAAATAACACACCCAGAGGCCAGCTTCAGACCACATCAGAGCACTACCTGATTAGCCCCGCAAGTGGTACACCCAAAGGGTGGCCTCAATAGGCACAAGAGCCCACATGCATGAATCTCCTTCCAAAAGGTCAACCCCCACCCAGCAGCTCATACACTATAGGTATAGCCAGTCCTCACAGTCAATCAGCCTGGGAGTCAATGCCAAAAGCAATCAAGTCTCAACTACAATAAGAAAACACTCACAATACACTCAAGGTACATTCCTGGAACATACACAGGAGATCAGGGAGACTACACCATTGGAATACACAGGACACATACTACATAAGTCCACCCAGCAAAGGCTGAGAGAGATAATATATCTATCTAATACATAGAAGCAAATACAGAGAGGCACTCAGGATGGGGAAACAAAGAAACATGTCCCAAACAAAAGAACACAAGAAACCTCCAGAAATATAACTACAAGGGTGGGCTGATAAATTTTGCCTCCACTGTAATATTTTTTTGTTACATTAGTCATATCTAGATATAACTAGTTGTGTGTAGTCACATGGCATCTCTCTTCCATAATTCTTAACCTTACACACACAGATGCTTATATTTTTCACATTACAATGGAGGCAAAATTTATCAGCCGACCCTCATAAATGAAATGGAGGAAACCCACCTACCAGAAAAAAAGTGTAAAATACAAATTATAAAAATGCTTAAGAAACTTAATGAGAATTCCAACAAAGAGAAAGCAAATATAAAGAAGGACATGATAACTATATAAAATAACCAGTTGGAAATAAAGAATATAATAACTGAAATGAAGACTACACTAGAAGGAATCAAAAATAGATTAGATGAAGCAGAGAATTGAATCAGTGATTTAGAAGACAAGGTAGCAGAAAACACTTAATCAGAGCAACATAAAGAAATAAGAATTTAAGAAAATGAAGATAGCTTAAGAGACTTGTGAAACAACATCAAGATAATGACATTTGCATCTTAGGAAACCAAGGAATTGCAAACCTATTTGAAGAAATAATGACTGAAAAACTCCCTAACCTGTTAAAGGAAATAGACATATGTGCTCAGGAAGCACAGAAAGTCCCAAGCAAGATGAACCCACAGAGACTTACATCAAGACACATTATAATTAAAATGGCAAAAGTTAAAGACAAAAAGAGAATCCTAAAAGCAGCAAGAAAAAGACAACTAGTTATTTACAAGGGTGCTCCCATAAGATTGTTAGCTGATTTCTCAACAGAAACTTTGCAAGCCAGAAAAAAGTGACATGAAGTAATCAAAGTAATAAAAATCAAAAGCCTACAACCAAGATTACTCTATCCAGCAAAGCTATCATATAAAATTGAAGGAGCGAGAAAGAGCTTTGCAGACAAAAGACAAAAAAACAAACTAACTAAAGAAATTCATTACCACCAAGTCAGTGTTAAAATATATGTTAAAGGACTTCTTTAAGCAGATGAAAGGAAAACACAAACAAACAAATGAAGATCAAAATGAAAATTATAATATGGCAATAACTAAGTACCTATCAATAGTCCCTTTAAATGCAAATGACCATTTAAAGTAGTCAAAAGACAGGATAACTGAATGTATAAGAAACAAAATCCATGTATATGTTGTCTACAAAAGACCTACCTCAGTTGAAAAGACAGACAGAGACTAAAAGTAAAAGAATGAAAAAGGTATTTTACACAAACAGAACTGAGAAAAACCTCAGGTAGCAATAATTATTGGACAAAATGGACTTTAAAACAAAGACTATAGTAAGAGACAAAGAAGGACATTACATAATAATAAAGGAATCAATCCAACAAGAGGACATCAACCTAATAAACATTTATGCACCCAACATAGGAGCACCTAAATACTTAAAGCAAATATTATCCAACATAAAGGTAGAAATCAATAGTAACACAATCATAATAGAGGACTTTAATACCAAACTGACACCAATGGACAGATCTTCCAGAAAAGAAAATCAACATGAAAACAGTGGCATTAAATGACACACTAGACCAGATAGATTTAACTGATATTTTTAGAGCATTTCACTCCAAAGCAGCAGCATGTACATTCTTTTCAAGTGCACATGGAACATTTTCTAAACTAGGCAACATGTTAGGCCTCAAAACAAGTCTCAATAAATTTAAGATTGAAATCATATTATCTTCTCTGACCACAATGGTATGAAACTAGAAATTACAAGAAAAAAACTGAAAAAGACAAAAACACATGGAATCCCAATAACATGCTACTAAGTAATGAATGGGTGGACAACGAGATCAAGGAAGAAATAAAAAAAAAAAAAAATCTTGAGACAAACAAAACTGAAAACACAATGACCCAAAATCTATGGAACACAATGAAAGAAGTCCTAACGGTGCAGGCCTACCTAAAGAAATAAGAAAATTCTCAAATAAATAGTGTAATAGTTTACCTAAGAAAACCAAAAAAAAAAAAAAAAAAATACTTACCTGGCAGGGGAGATACCATGATCATGAAGGTGGTTTTCCCAGGGCGAGGCTTATTCATTGCACTCCAGATGTGCTGACCCCTGTGATTTCCCCAAATATGGGAAACTCGACTGCATAATTTGTAGTAGTGGGGGACTGCATTCGCACTCTTCCCTAGAAAAAAAAAAAAAAGAAAAAAAAAAGAAAACTAGAAAAATACAGTAAACAAAGCCCAAAGTGAGTACAAGGAAGGAAATAAAGATCAGGACAGAGATAAACAAAGCTGAAACTAAAAACAAAAAACAAAAACAAAACAAAAAAATCAATGAGACCAAGAGCTGATTATTTAAAAAGATAAACAAAATTCAAAATGTACAAACTTTTAACAAAACTCATCAAGAAAAACAAGTCAAATAAAATCAGAAATAAAAGACAAATGACAACAAACACCACAGAAATACAAAAAATTATAAGAAAATACTATAAGCAACTATATTCCAACAAATTGGACAATCTAGAAGAAATGGATACATTCCTAGAAGCATACAGTCTTCTAAGGCTAAATTAAAAAACAGAAAATCTGAACGGACCAATTACTATCAATAAAATTGAATTAGTAGTCAATAACCTCTTAACAAACAAAAGTCCTGGGCCAGATAGCTTTCCAGGGGAATTTAACCTAACATTAAAAATATTAACACTTATTCTCCTCAAACTATCTTCAAAAATCCAAGAGGAGGGGAGGCTCCTAAGCTCATTCTATGAGGCCACCATTACCTTGATTCCAAAACCAGACAAAGACATTAAAAAACAACCAACGAACAACAACAAAATATGGGCCAATATTCCTAATAAGCATGGATGCAGAAATACTCAACAAAATATTAGCAAACTGAATTCAGCAATACATTAAAAAATAATACATAATCAAGTGGGATTCATGCTTGTTATGTAAGGTTGGTCAATATATCCGAATCAATTAATATGATACACCATATAAACAAAATAAAAAATAAAAATTATATGATCATATTAATGGATGCAGAAAAAATATCTCACAAAATCCAGCATCCATTTATTATAAAAACACTCAGCAAAGTGGGAATAGAAGAAATATATCACAACATAATAAAAGCCATATCTGACAAAGCCACAGCTGATAATATACTCAATGAGTAAAAGCTAAAAGTATTCTCATTAAGATCAGGATTAAGACAAGTATAATCACTTTCACCACTTTTATTCAACAGAGTACTGGAAATTCTAGCCACAGCAATCTGGCAAGAAAAATAAAAGGCATCCAAATTGGAAAGGAGGAAGTAAAGCCGTCATTATTTGTAGATGACATGATACTATATAGAGAGAACCCCAAAGATTCTATTCAAAATTATTGGAACTGAAAAATGAATTTAGTAAAATAGCAGGATACAAAATTAACATTTAGAAATGGATTGAATTTTTATATACTAATAACAAAATAGCAGAAAGAAAACTTAAGAAAATAATCCCATTTATAATTGCATTAAAAAAATACCTAGGAATAAATTTAACCAAGGAAGTAAAAGACCTATACTCAGAAAATTAGAAGACATTGAAGAGAGAAATTTAAAAAGATATAAATAAATGGAAACATACCAAGCTCATGGATAAGAAGAATTAATGTAGTTTGAATGTTTATACTACTCAAAGCAATCTACAGATTCAATGCAATCCTTATCAAAATACAAATAGCCTTTTTCACATAACTAGAACAAATGCTCCTAAAATCTATATGGAATCATCAAAGACCTAGAATAGCCATGGCAATCCTGAAGAAAAAGAACAAAGCTGGAGGTATCACATGCCAGATATTATAGTACAAAGTCCTAGTAACCAAAACAGCATGGTAGTAGCATAAAAACAAAGAAACAGATCAACCAACCAAATACAGAGCCCAGAAAGAAATTCATATCTATATGGTCAGTTAATCTATGACAAAGGAAGCAAGAATTCACTTTGGGGTGAAGATTGCTATTCAAAAATGATGCTGGGAAAACTGGACACATACATACAAAAAAATAAAACTGTACCACCTTCTTATACCATATACAAGAATAAACTTAAAATGAATAAAAGACTTAAATATAATACCTGAAGCCATAAAACTCCCAGAGAAAAATGTAGGGAGTAAACCCTTAGACATTATCTTTAGCAATATTTTTACTGATATATCTCCTCAGGCAAGGGAAACAAAACAAGAAACAAACATCAAACTAAAAAGTTTTTTCACAGCTAAGGAAACTATCAACAACAAAAAAGCTAGGAGTTCCCTGGGGGTGTAGTGGCTTAAGGCTTCAGCGCTGGTGCTGTCAGTGCTGCAGCCTGGGTTTGATTCCCGGCCAGGGAACTACCCATATACAAAAATAAATAAATAAATAAAAAGCCATCCTACTAAATGAGAGAAGA
This sequence comes from Lyroderma lyra, assembly GCA_004026885.1. Lineage (NCBI taxonomy): Eukaryota > Metazoa > Chordata > Mammalia > Chiroptera > Megadermatidae > Lyroderma > Lyroderma lyra. The sequence continues at coordinate 54,770 of PVJL010000970.1, read as the reverse complement.
TATTTGTTAATGATACATCTGATAAGATGCTAATATCCAATTTATTTATAAAAAAAAAAAAAACCACTCATGCAACTCAACACCAAAAAATAACCAATCCAATTTTTAAAAAGTAGGCTGAGGCCCTGAATAGAAATTTCTCCAAAAAGGACTTACAGATAACAAATAAACATATGTAAAAATGCTTAGCATCACTAATTATCAGAGAAAAATAAATTAAAACCACAATGAGTTGCCTTTTCACTCCTGCCAAGATCGCAATCATCAATAAATCAACAAACAAGCATTAGTGAGGATGTGGAGAAAAGAGAGAACAGTTGTGAACTGTTGGTTGGATTGCAAAATGGTGCAGCCATTATAGAAAACAGTATGGAGGTTCCTGAGAAAATTAGAAATAGTACTGCCTCATGACCCAGCAATTCCACTTGTAGGTATTTATCCCAAAATATTCAAAACACTAATTTGAAACAATACATGCACCCTTATATTTATTGCAGTGCTATTTACAGTAGCCAAGAATAGGAAACTAACCAAAATGCCCATAAATAGATGATTACATAAAGAAATTGTGGTATATTTATTCAATGGAGTATTACTCTGCCATAAAAAAGAACACAGTATTACCATTTGCAACAACATCAAGGAAATATGGTCAGCCTGTAGAGGTAGTAGGCTGACCATATTTTCTTGAGACAAAAACAGGACATTGGGATGACAAAAATGGGACCAGGTTATGTAATATTCTGTATTCATGATAAAGTAAGATGATAACAAATGTTTTATTACATGAAAATATTGGGCTAGCAGTTATTCTTCACTGACAGAACTCATACAAAAATTTAGGTAGACATAAAGGGAGACTGTATTTCACCACAATTGTCCTATGAATATTTCTCCAATGAAATAATCTTACCCAGAAAATTTTGGTCTTTCAACACCTTATCATAAAACTTCTCACACTCCATGACACAATTTTATTTTACAACTAACACAGCCCTCACTGTCTCAACACTTGATCTAGATTTCTCTTTTGACCACATACTGTTCATAACAGAAAATATTTTTCTACAGGTGCTGTACTTCCTGGAAGACAAAGAATAAACCCTACTACAATATTGCAAAAGTCTTGAAAGTTTAAGTGTTTTTCACTCATTTCAGAAAATATCTTTATCCATCTATTAGATACAGAAATGTTTTGTTTTTTTTTTATTCCATGTATCCAACTGCTTCACAATTGTTGATTTTATTCCACTGAGCGAATACACAAGTTTCTTCTGTTTTTGTGGGTGATAAGTTCCTCATTGAGGCTGCCTTGCATTTCTTTCCATTCAGGTGTCTTTGTTAATAGCACCCACTTGAATATCTCAGTGTTTCCGACACTGTATGTCTACTTGTTAATATATTCTAAGCAAGTTTCATAGAAATTCTCAACTACTTCAAAAAACATAGCCTTATTAATTTCTCCTGAATATGCTAACATTTTCAGGGCTTTGTTTTTTGTTTTTTTTGTTTTTTTTTTTTTTTGGCATCAACAGCTACAAAAACTTCACTTTTTCTGGACTCTAAATTGTTTACAAGATTTTCAATGTTTATGGCCACTTCTGTAGCTGAAATATTGCCTTTTTCAATTAAACTAAAGTAAGCTTCGAATGTAGACACTTGATCTCTTGCATATGACAACCACAATTTCAAACAGGAATTTTCAAACCCTTTTTGCAATATAATAGGTCATTTTTCTTGAGAAAGAAAATAAGAACTAAGCCCATCAAATATGCTTAAAATTCTGTCAATTGATGGTCCCAACAACAAAAATCTTGCATTTCCATTCTCTAGCAATGTAGCATAATTGTTTCCTGCAAAGTCAGAAAAGTTTTTTTTTCTTCAACTCTAACTGTGTGTATATGGAAGTATTTGTATACTTTCACTGCAAAACATTCAATATCAATTAGTGAACAGTCAAGAGCACACTGCAGACAATTGTGTATAATGTGTGCCTCACAACCAATGCTGATAATTGACATCTTTATATGTTGAATGGGGCTTAGCTACCTCCTCTTGAATTTCCTGCCACTGCAGAGAAGTAAGGAGGTAACATCTAGTTGTGTCTAGTTCAAGAAGCCTGGCCCTGACTGGTTAAAGTAAATGGAACTTCCTCTGGTCACACTAGTAGTTTTACTGCAGGTATTGATTAGCATCGAGCCTTATGATAAATAAACAACATGTGTTCAGTTTCTTACAAACAAGTTGAAAATGAGACAAAATTGAGACTTACATTAAAATGACAAGATGGCCAGGAAACATGAAAAAAAAAGGCACTGTTCCATGTAAAACAGTACATACAGTCAGCCTACCTAGAGGGTATTATGCTAAATGAACTAAGTCAGACTGAGAAAGACAAATACCACATGATCTCACTTATATGTGGAATCTAAAGAACAGAAAAAAATGAACAAATAGAAATAGATTCATAGATATAAAGAACAAATTGATGGTTTTAGATGGAAGGGGTGTGGGGAGGGTGGTGAGAAAGGTGACGAGATTAGGAAGTATAATTGGTAGTCACAGAACAGTTACAGGGATGTGAAATATAGTATAGGCAATATAGTCAATAATTTTGTAAAAACTACCCATGGTTTCATTTGGGCACTAGACTTATTGGGGGAGCACTTTATAAATAATATAAATGCCTACCTGCTGTACTTGAAAATAATATAAACAATACTGAATGTCAACTATAATTTAAATATATGTGTATATATATATTTATGGTCATGGAATATAGACAACAGCATAAGAAATGTACTCAGTGACATGATAATAGCTATGTAAGATGTCAGGTGGGAAGTGGACTTCCTGGGGTTATCACTTTGTGAAGTGTGTAAATGTCTAATTATTATGTTCTTTTGCATACCTGAAACTAAAAATTAACAAAAAAGCACCAAAAAAGATTAATTTGATTACCTATAGCACAGGAATAGGACAAATGTTCTATATACCATGCATGGTTATTATAAAAATTAAATGAGTCATATAAAATAGTCTTTATTAATTATAATGAGCTAAAATGCATGTTGGTATTACTATTATCTTTGTTAAAATCTGTTTCTCATACTGAGTTGTCAAATTAACTTCAAAATATGACACTAAAATCAAGACTTCAGAAAAAAGATGCTTATCCATCAATAACTTAGACCAACCTAGATTCATGTTAGGCTGGGAGGCAACATAGAGTGTTCAAAAGAATGTGGACTTTGCAATGAAAATGACTGGATTTGAAAGTTGGGTATTTTACTGACATTAGTTAACTCATTTAAGTCTTCCATATTTCAGCTTCAAATATAATTTTATAATACCAATAGTTGTTTCTAATTAGTCAGGGTAACACTAGCTGCCATAACAAACCCGGTGTCGTAAGCTTAATTTTTTTTCTTGTACATATAATAGCCCAATATGGTTGTTCTAGGTTGGTGGTCAGCTCTCTTTTGTGAAATACAGTAGTTCTCCCTATCTGTGGTTCTACTTTCTGCAGTTTCAGTTATCCATGGTCAACCATGATTCAAAAATATTAAGTGAAAAATCCCAGAAATAAACCATTCATAAGTTTTAAATTGCATGCCATTCTGAGTAGCACAATAAAATCTTTTATTATCCTACTCTGTACTACCCAAGACATGCATCATCCCTTTGTCCAGCATCTTCACATCGTATATGCCGTGTGGATGTTAGTCATTTAGCAACCTTTTCAGTTATCAGATTAACTGCCAGTGCATTGCAGTGCTTATGTTTAGGTAACTTTTATTTTACTTAATAGTGCCACATTCACATAATTTTTATTACAGTATCTCATGATTGCTCTATTTTTTAATTGGTTGGTAATCTCTTGCTGTGCCTAATTTATAAATTAAACTCTATTGTAGATATGTATGTACAGGACAAAAACATAGTGTGTGTGTCTGTATGAAGGATTCATTACTATCCACTGGGGATCTGGGAGCATAGACTATACTTAGATCCAGGTTGATTTTTACATTGTGACTTTGCCAATTTTATGCAGCAGCAGAAAGTGGATAGGAACCCAGGGAAGGCACACATACTGCTTAAAACCATGGTTTAGAAGTGATAGATCTTGCTTCCAGTCATATTGCACTGGTGTTCAATAGTTGTACCTAAATAGAAGTGAAGAAGGACTGATACAGTTTCTACCTAGATAATCACTTTATATTACTAATGAAGTAATACATATTCTGGTGGACAGCTAGCCGGCCATACTTCATGCTATTTTACAGGTGTTTATGAAGAATAAAATCAAATATACAACTAAAACTTTTATAAACTCTAAATTGTAATAAATATTCATGGGTGAGTATGCATGTGTGTACATCCCTGACTAAGTATTAATCAAGAAACAACTTGTCTTTTTCAGTTCAATTTAACAGATATTAATTTAGCATCTGTTACATGCCAGGCACTGTGCTAGGTACTAAATATAAAAGAGGAGATAGTATTCCCTGCTCATGCAAGAACTCTAGGAGAGATACATGCCTAATGTACGATAACAATGTCTGTAAGTATTCAGGAAGCTACTACTTAGTGTTCCCTTAGAAAACAACATGTACTATAAGGGAAAAACAATGAAAATCTTGGGACAATCAAGGCTAAGCTGATTTATTTATAGAGCAACTTTTCATGCAACATAGCCAAAGAAAAACAAAATACAAATTTCTGAACTTACTTGATCACTTATAGGCACTCTTACTAAAACCTTGTGGAACATCGCTATTTGAGAATTCCATGAGTAGACCATTTTCTTTCACAATTTTATCTTAGTCTTATGAGTCAGGAACATAAAAAAAGTTCACTCTAAAAACCATTTTTATATTCTTTTGTAATTTGACTTGAATTTTAGATTGAAACACTCTTTTTTGTTTTGTTTGTTCGTTTGTTTTAGCTAAGTGTCCTAAAGTCTTCCTCATTTAGAAGACTGTGGGAAACTACAAAAAAAAACAACAACATCTGTTGACACTATGAAATCAGGCATCCCCGGATGAATATTTGAACAATTTTTTGTTGTTGATTTTTCATTGTTTAATATATTTCTTATCTATCCCCTACCTTCCTATAGCCTCTTTTCTCACTAACACATTTGGAAAAAATAGTTATAAAGATATACTCTATTAGTGAGTTTTCTGAAGGCCATGTTCCTGACAAATGTCTAAATTCCTTCTTAGGGATTACTTGCATACTATGACTGTTAACACTGTGGGCCCTAAAACTCACTTCTGGGATACAGACATACCTCAGAGATACTGCAAGTTCAATTCCAGACCATCACAATAAAACAAGTATCATAATAAAGTGATTCATCATTTTGCCGATGGAGGGTCTTGCCTCCAATTTGTAAAAAATGCAATATCTGTGAATTGCAATAAAGTGAAGTGTAATAAAAAAAGTTATGCCTGTACATTGTATTCAATCCTGTTTAGTAGCATATCAATTGTAATTACCCCTAATCCACATCTATTTGGTCATCTATTTTAACATCTAATCCCTGGATTTTTTTTTAAATTTGCTGCTGTTGTAATAGAGAACTATTGAGTTCAATGACAAATTTCAAAAACTAATTAATTAAGCCCTATTGAAAAAGGCCCTAAATTTTTGTTATCTCTCACTCACTTATTTATTTTATTCCAAATGAATCCAGGCTTTCGTGTGTTTTTTTCTGTTCTGTTCTATTTTTGGAATACTATGCATGCCTCATTATAACAAAACTAATTTTATTATGTTCAAATATATTCTTTTTTTTTTTTTTTGGTTGGTTCCCTGACCAGGAAGAGAACCTCAGCCACAGTGGTGAGAGTGTGGAAGTTTAGCCACTAGACTACCAGGGAACTCCTCAAGTATATTCTTAAAGTAGTGTACCTACCTTTTACCCAATAGACTGTAAAATGACTCTTTGCAGTGTTCATGTCACCATTTCTTTTCAACAGGAGTTTCTCCTGCGTTGGAAAGATATATAAAACAGCCATGTTTGCAGATAGCTGGCCATTGGTCCCTGTTAAAATCAGAATTGGGACTTACATGCCCTCTAGTTCTCCTTTTATACAAAAGGAAGTTGTTTGAAAAATTAATCTGCAAGAAAATGCAAGAAAACTTGTCCAACCCAATGGATCCCTGGGCAGGAGCACGTGTGGTAACAAGACAGACAGATTGAAAGTACTAGCCAAGGGTGAGGGTTAAATACTTTTCCTACTATCTAGGACAAGCTCCTCTTCTCAGTTTTTCCCCAACTATTTTCTAAGTTTCTTTGAGAGATGGTAATAACAATAAACACTCCCTGACATTTGCCAAGCACCAAGGATTATTTTATTTTTCATTTTATTTTATCTACTCTGGAGAAGGCAGATGACTTTACTTCCAAATTACAGAAGAAACTGAAACATAAACAGATGAGTTGAGACATTACAGGGTGTGGTTAAACATAACGGCCTTTGTCCTCAGGCAGTAGTTAACTCATCCTCCTATTTTATCATTGATTGTATATTTCACCTTTCTCTAAGTCTCTATTTCTCATGTAGAAAATGAGAATGAAAATATTTACCTGGAAGGACTGTTTGGATTAAATGGAATATGTATAGTATCTGGATTAAAATTACTCAAAAATGGTAATTTTCTCTCAGGGAATTCATGATAAAGCTAAATTGAGAGCTGGGATACTCTTTTTTCATTAAATCACATAAAGGTAGGTTAACACAGATTTTCAAATTTTAAAAAAATAGCCAAGAACTGCACAATTTTCTATATAACTGGACACAAATCCATTTTATTCCGAGAGTTTGAAAATGACACAGGAACTATTTCTTTTTTGTGTGTGTCCTTCTTTCTGTTATTTCTTTTCCTTCTGAATTAATTTTCTCTCTTCTATTTTCTTTCAGAAAACTCAGTTGTTTCACTTTGTGATTTCCAAATTACCTTTTTAAATTAAATTATTGGTATTATGTTTTTCAAAATTAACAAATAAGAAACTGATAAATGTTGATTTTACACTGTTACAGCCAAATTTGTATACATATTTTTAGTTTAACTTTACTTTTTTTTTAGATAAATATGTAATGAGAAGAATAAGATGAAAGGTTTAAAAAGAAACAGGTCAACTAATTATTAAATGCTTTCATCATTGTAAATTATTTTCTGCCTCAGTTGTTTCACAGCAACATTGACCTCTTTAAAATAAAACTAATCAGTTCTTCTAAGCCACAAATAAATACCTAAATACCAATAATGAGAAAATCTGTAGTACGTATAAAAGTCATTTTTGCAGTGCATCTAATAAAATGATACATACAATTATTAAACATTTCAATTTTAACTTAAAAATACAGGTGCATTTATTTGCCTATATTTGGATATAAAGATGTAGATATGTGACATTTTCTTTGGATTTAACTGAAGTTTTACATTGTCTTTCTTACATGAATCACATCCAAAATGTATCATTTCTGGTCCTGAATTTTTTGTTTATTTCTTCTTTTTTCATTCTTTATGGATTTATTTTTGTATTGCTCTCTCCTTCTTTTTTTCCCCCTTCCTCCCTCTTTTCCTCCAAATATAATGAAAGTTTGAAGAGACAGGTGAAGCAACTTAGATTAAAAACTTAATTACAATTCAGGACTTAGTTATAATCCTTCATTAATCTTTATAATTTTACCCTAGTTTGTAATTACCTCTCCAACACCCTAACACCAGAATTATTTTAGCAGCCCACATTCATTAATGCTTAGCAATGCAGTCAATTTTGTTTTTATATTGTATCAGTTCAGAGACATTTCATCACGTTAGGTATTGCCCTGATAAGTACAGTTGGCATATACAGGTTGGGAGCACATCCAATTGAGAAGCACTCTAATCCAAGAGAGTGCAAGAGGGCACAGGCATTATCGGGAAGACTGTGGCTGGGAGCAATTGGTGACTGATGTCATCAGTCAGTGTATTTTAAGGAGAGAATGAAAAACTTTGGAGTCAGTTTTAAGAAGCCAGATTAGAAGGCAATTACTTTAATTAATTTCAAAGAATGTATAAATTATAGCAAAATTGACCTCAATAGGTAAAATGTCCTTCAGAGTCTAAGTCTGAATAAATCTAATAGACATAGTGGAAACGTCTGAGCCATCCACCGTACAGCTCCTTGCTGTGTTATAAGGTAAAGAGCAAAGTGTAAGGATAGCTAGGCAACTAACAATAGAAGAAGGTACAGCATTTCCTACATCATTTACACATTACTTCACAATTTGAGGTTATTGAATATGTCAATCTCAGACAGAATAATTCTAATACATAGGTTAGGTCACAAAATCTATCTCAGTTTATAAGGCTTATAGAAAATAGGAAGAAAACATTAAAAGCAAAAAGGAAAGTAGGTTCTCGCTAGATATTGCTGTCTTTTCATTTCCTTTTTTACTCCTTTATATCCTTTTTAAAAAAATATTTCTTTGACAGTGTTGGAGCACTTCATGTCTCAGTTCTCTTATACCTTGTCTTCTTTTTGTATAGATAATCCTATGTGAGTTCATTTTATTCAATCACTTGAAGGCATTAATAACTCCCAAACTTAAACCTCCAGCCTTGTCCATTTTCCTGAAATCTAGGACATTCTATTTAGGTGTTTAACAATCATAAACTTAAAGTGTGCCAAGATAAATTTATGATTTCTGATACACTTCAAAACCAGGTCCTCTCTGCCTTCCTCCTGTCCATCCCACACACTTGCCACCTCACTAAATAATACTATCATTCTCTCAATTGCTCAGGTCACTCTTTACTCTCTTTTTCTCCATCTTGGTCTAAGCTATCCATGTATCCCATTGACTCACTTTCAAAATAAATCCAAAAAGTAACCATTTCTCATGCATTCTACTACTCTTCTCCTAGTCCAAAGTACCATGCCACACCAACCCTGGATTATGTCAATCAATTTGCCTTTTAATTAATATGTCTGTTTCACTTTCGCCTTTCTCCAATTTATAATTCACAGAAAAGTCAAAGTAATTATTTCAAAAATAAATCATACTTAGTTTTCTATTCAAAACCATAAGTGCTTTCTCATACTATATTAAAATAATGCCCAAAGATATTAATATATGAATATGTATGCATATATAAGAGTAATATCTAGGGCCCTTATAATTACCCTCAATCCTAAAATGTCCTAAGACCATTATTTCTCTGATCTCACTTCCTACCGTGCTTCCTTTCACTTAATGTTCTAAAGCCACAGATTCTTTTTACTATTTGCTAGGCACACCACATGTGCTCTGTCCCAGGCCCTTGACTCTGTTGTTCTCAGTCGAGAATATTCATCTCCCAGATATCCACTACCTCTGATCAACTATAACTACCTTGGGAAAAGAACCTGACCACTTTATCTAAAAATGGCATCTCTTGAAAATTTCTGTCTTTTTGTCTTCTGTATTTTTTTGTGTATGACAATAATCACTACCTGGCATTATATTATATATCTATCTGATTATTTTTCTACTCTCTCTCTGTCTAAAGTGAATATAAACCCTATTGGAACAGAATTTTCTGTTTCATTCTCAGATGAATCCCAGCACCTGAAACACTGACATATGCATATCTAATAAATATATTTCAATGAATAACCCCATAGATAAGAAAAGAAATACTGTAAAGCAGTATTTCCAAAGGGGGAAAAAAAAACCTATGAACAAGGTGGCCCTAACATCCCACTCTTATCCCTTTTCATGAGGATCCAATATAACTCTGATTCAATTACTCAGAATAGTACAAAGTGAGAAGCCAAAACTGAGCAAGACATTTCTAATGCACATTGAACACCTAATGTGAGCTGGATATTTAGCCGGGTTTTAGGCAATCAGATTATTTAGAAATACTCTTTGAGTTCCAAGGGTTTGTAGTTGAAAGTACACAAATAAATATAGTGCATTGTTGTAAGTAAAATAATAAAAGTCTGAGTCCTGTAAATACTTTGTGGGGCTTAAATTGACAAGAGCTCATACTGTGCTAGATGTAGCTGAGTTGAAAAAGACTTCGCAAAGAATTCTTGTGTCAAATTAGTCTTTTAGATGAAACTCTACATATAATTATGTCTTTTAACTTATTATAAGTTGATTTGATAAAGAAATGATAATTTATTCTATTGAAAACATTATTCAAATTAGTAGTTCTCCTCCTTGACAGATTAGAGACAAATAATTTTCTTAGCACTCTATTCAAAAGGAATACAGAAAAAAAATGTAGTTAGTGAGGCAGATACATGTCAAAATACTGACATCATCTAAGTTTAATTTTTTTTTTAATGTTCACACAAAACTGATCGGGCGATTCTCAACACTTTAGTGACTTTATGTGTTGCATATGTAGAATTCATATCATTAAGCAGATAGAAGTTGAAAGAGATTTTAAGAAGAAAAAGAGTGAAAATATAAAGACAGTTTTTTTACAATCTTTGAGAAAATAGTTTTTTAGAAGCAGTTGATTAGACCCAAAATTATTTCCAAGTGGCTTTAAAACACTATACTATATATATATTCTTCTGTGTAATTACCTTAATTATTTTGTTTATGTATTTGAAGTAAAATTTGTATTAACTGGTAGATGGAGATACTATATATGAGCCCAAATTAGGATCACAATATAAAACATGCATTTCAAAATTGTTTCTTCCATTCCACCTCCAATACACACACACACACACACACACACACACACACACACGTTACCTGGTTAATTGAAATAGTGTTCAATAGCTTAAATTTATGTTAAGCAGCTTAGGGTATCAGAGAACTTATAAAAATCTCTTAAATTATCTATCATATATACTCTCTTAGCTGATACTTACAATTTCGGCAGTTGAAGTAAAATTCTTTCTTTCTACCATTAGAAATTAATATTTGATTCACATATTCCAGGTAGAAGAACATGTGTTCAAATTTACCCTACACAATAGTAGACTGGCAATAGAAACTTTCTAAAAGGAGATTTTGGCATAGCTTTGGGCATCTGGTAGAAGGGTTGGAGTCACCTGGTTAGATGAGAGAAAGGCACAAAATGAAGGGGTGAGGATACCTGAGAATGAGATCTCGCTATTTCACAAGTTGGTTTATGGAGACATCTGGTCGAAAATGTATTATTTTTAAAAAGTGCCCTAGAGAAACCTTTGGGCTTAGTCATAGCTAATATTTTAATGCAAACAATATACATAATTTATAGTTATTAAGACTATTAAAATGTTCTGGCAGAGGATTTCAGCCACTGATCAGATGGATGGTATCCCCCTGAGTCAGGAAATGTATTGGCCTGTTCAATCCTTTGAAAACGAACAGGAGAGAGAGAAGCACTGCTTATTTTTAATGATACAAATCGTTGGTCAATATTGTGTTTGAATCTAAGGCCCACTGCTAGTTGTTTCATAGCAGACGTTTGCACTGCTAACATACTTAAAAGCCTCCGTTTTGTTTTCATATCCATCTTCTCACCTCAATGTGATGGGAATTCTTCCAGAACCAAGATAAACATAGTGTTCTCATCCTCCTTCCATTTACTAGATTAGAGTTGAGCACGTAATTCAGTTTCAGCTAGCAAGAGGAAATCTGCTAGGAGCTTCTGAAAAAGAGGACTTTACTCCTAAGTAGAGTAACCACAGAAGAAATCATTCTGCTTCTCCCACTAAACACTTGAGTTATCTTCAACAAAGGGATGATTCTGTAACAGCTATTTTGCAATTAAAAAGACACTCAGCCTAAGGGGATTACATTAGTAGGAGGCATGAGAACAGAGAGATAAAAGAAATCTTGCCCCAGATGACATCATTGATTTACAAAATTAAACAAATCTGAGAAACCGTTCTAATCTCTAAACTTTTCCTTTCTTCTTTAGGCATGAATGTTTCCTTATTAGTATGCACAGTTCTGTCACCTGCAGCCACAACTACTTTATGTATATAAAATCAAAGAGAAGAATCATGCACAACAATAGGTTTTAAAATGCATTATTAAATTACAAGAAGGCATAGAATCTAAGATTATTCACTACACTTTAAACCGAGATTTCTTTTTTTCCTAATTCTCACACCCAGATAAGGAAATACATTGCAAACACGTGGCAGCTGCTGAATGACTCAGTCTGGCAAGTTTCCTGTCTGAAATTATATGCTGTTCTGAGTACCTCTCATCAAACATTTACCCCAGGAGCATAAGTATATACATTCAACAGATAGCTATTATATACTCACCATGGAAACTGGGGATATATGGAATATATTGGAAGTCTAAAATAGCAGTTATCTGCCCTTATGATGATCACCATGAAGGTAAGAGAAGAAAGAATGAATAGATAAAAAATAAAAATACAAGAAAAAATATCACAGATAGTATAAATCAAATGTTAAATAATGGTATCAAAACTAAATCTCACAAACTGAAAAGAGAAAAATTATATCAGCATGATCTGGAGCACTCAGTAGCGATAATGGAGTTTATATTAGGCCTATTAAGATAAAAGGAATACGGAGACTCAGAAAAGAAGAGGAATAATTTTTTAGTGGTGTTCTTTAACTCTGCATCGTATCCTATTAGACTGAGCCAGGTATGTCTAGAATATATGAAATGGATGATGTAAGAGAAGAGTCAGAAATAAGAGAAGCACACAAGAATGACTCTGGAAGTGTTGAACATCAGGTTAAGAAATCTATCATTAATCCTGTAGGTGAGAAAGTAATTGGAGATTGTGAGCAGGAAAATAAATAGGAAAAATTATCTTTTTGAGAAAGAGAAATCTGGTGTCTGTGTGAAGGATTGGAAGCAGGATGCCAGTGAATAAGACATTGCAAAAATCTCTCCATGAGAAAAATCTATACTTACACTTCACATAAGTAAACAAGTTTGTCACCAAATGAAACTAAAATGACAATTCTGTAAAAGAAAAAAACCTAGTGCAAGGTATTTAATACCATATAGATTAATAATCACAATATTAACTGATTTTTCTCTTTTGAAAACTATCATTATTATAATAGAGCTTCGTGTTCAATGTGCGAGTTTCTAGTTGGTACAAAGAAAGGAATGGAGATCAATTACATATGATCTCTCTTTTCATTATTGTTAATTCATGGTTATAGGATCCAACTGGAGTAGTGAAGAGAAATGCTGTTCTATTGTTCCATAAACAATAGAAATATTTTTTATTAACCAAGTTGGAAAACAAGGATGTCAACTTCTTCCTAATATAATTTTTGTTACTAATTACAGTCCTTAATTATAAGATTTGTTTATTCAGCCTTTGATTATATAGTCTTTACTTATCAGGTTCATTTATTCACCCAAACATTTACTCATTCAATTATATTTGTATTCAATAAATACCAGTTGAGTGCCTCTTCTGCACTAGCTGTTCGGTGCTCATAACTACAGATACTTAAAAACATAAACAAGAAAGCCTCTTTTCCCTCTTGAGTTCATAGTCTAGTTGGGGAAGGATCTCACGAACTGTGAGCTACTACAACCTATAACTGTGATAATGCTTATGATGCAATCAACACAGGTTGCTCTGAGAGCACAAAGAAAAGGAACTCAACTTATCTCATAAATCTCAGCAAAAATTATCTCTGTTCTATTTCTATCACTTAATAGTTATGCTGCCTTGTGCAAATTAATTAACCTCTCTGCATCATTTTTTTAATCTGTAAAATGGTACCTCTTTTTGGAGCTATTGTAAAGAGAAAATTTTTATATACTCTCTCTCTCTCTTTCTCTCTCTCTCTCTCTCTCTCTTTCTCTCTCTCTCTCTCTCTCTCTCTCTCTCTCTATATATATATATATATATATATATATATATATATATATATATATTATCTGTGTGTGTGTGTGTGTGTGTGTGTGTGTGTGTGTGTAGTGTGTGTAATGACTGCTACCTAATAAACCAAACATTCAATGAATGTTAGCAATCATTATCATTTTTATTATCATCATTATTATGCTGACTCATGAAAAATGAGTAAGGGTCACCTAAGAAAATGAGGCGCTAAGAAAAGGAGGTTATTGCATGCAGAACAAAGAGAGGGTATAACTGATGTGTGGGGATGGAGGATATCAAGGGCACAGTTTGGAGGGAAGACAGTTCTTTCCAAGATTTCTGTTAACGATTAATTTTTGTTGGGAGGAATTTTTTCTCTCATTATACAAGGACTTGCTGTTTTCTTCCCACTTATCTTGGTGTATTTTGTTCCTCAAGGATCAACCTCTGCGTGTCACCAAACTGTTGCAAGCAAAGCATGTTTCATTTTGTTCACTGTTTAATGCGAAAGTGATTCTCATTCAAAGTAAAAACAAACTCACACTGAGTAAAAATCTAAATGCTAAAAGACCTTCTGTATATTACTTCAAAAAGTGAACTATAATTGATATATAACATTATATTGATTTCATGTGTATGAATAATTATTCAATATTTATATATATTGTGAAATTATCTCTGCAACAAGTGTAGTTAACATCAATTGTCTCACATATTTACAATTTTTTCTTGAAATGAGAACTTTTAAGATCTGCTCTCACTGTGTATTAATTTTATCCAGAACACTTCCAACTCAAACTGCAAACATCCCAAAATTATATGCAAATAGCTGTCTATATGCACCTTTTAAACTTTTTTTCTCAGGAAGAATCTATATTTCATCAGATTTTCAAAGGGGTCTATGATCCCCAAAATTTTGCTCTAAAAATTGATGATAATCCTGGTTCATCCTTTACAACTGTAGATATTGCATAATTTTCCACCAACTTTAAAATTATTTACATAGCCGTATACCTATGGATTTTTAACTATGGTATCTTCCAGGGCACTGAGTTCCACAAGGATACTGTCCATTATAAAAAGTGATTATTTCCATTTTCTAGTGCTAAATCAAGCTATTATCTACAGATTCTAGCATTATAGGATCTTGGAAACAAGTCCCTAAAAAGAAGCACTGCACATCAGTGTTTCTCAAATAATCTTTAAGGAAAAACCATTTTTTTTTCTTTCTTTTTCCCTCTTACCTATTGTAGAGATACACTGTTATAAAATAAAATTTTAACCTGTGGCAATGTCAAATATCTGTAAAAATTTCTAAATGCACACTCTCATATTTCTGTACTTATTACAGGTAAGTAACAAATCAGTTCACAGGGACCACACTTTGAACAGCACTATTATAGAACACTGGAGATTGAATGTAGTATCTTCTATAAACATTTGCATTTAGTAAGTGAGCTGGTGAAAATGAAAAGGTTCACATGTTATAAAGAAATTACCTTTTTTATTGTGGTAAAAGCACACAAGATCTTCCTCTTAACAAAAATTTAAATATACAGTACAGTATTGTTAAGTATAAGCACAGTGTTATACCACAGATCTCTAGAATTTTTCTATCTTGTGTGATTGAAACTGTATATCCATTAAACAGCAATTCTGCCATCATTCACTCCCTAAGAAGAAAATTATTTTTAGTGGTCAAAATTTAATCTGTGAAGGAGATACAAGAAAGGGACAAATTCCTGACTTTTATTTTATGTGTTTATGAAATGATTAAATCAGATGGCATATAGAATTAAATGATAGGACTCACTAAGAATAATGAATGCAATGAAGTTATTTACTGTTTCCCTTACCTTAGCATGCCTGAAAATGTCATGATGATGGGAGTTCCTGTGTTTTGTTCACATAAAATATTATCTATTGCGCTATGAATAGCCTTCCATTTTACAAGCTTTCTTTTAAAAATAGGAATCTTAATACAATCTTGTGTTTCAAATACATTTCATCCAATTTTTATAATATGGCCAATACCTATACAAAAATCTATGAAAAATAAAGTCAAATTACAAAGCACTTGCTATAGAACAAGACAGAGAACATAGAAAGAAATCCAACAGAAGTCACGGTGGGACCAATAGCTTGTGAGCTATAGAGAAAGTAAGAGCTAAAATTGTTAAGAGGAAGGAAAAAACACATTTTTCCTAGGGGTAGGAATGAAGTCTAATGTAAATAACTTTTATATGTGTTATTTTATTATTATTGTGTTATCCTCTGCATTTTAATCTTTGAGGGGAAATAATTATTATTTTTTATTATGAGATACACATTCATTGTTCAGTGATTCAGAAACTATAGGCCAGATATATTTAAGGGCAGAAACAATGTAATTGAAGATGCTAAAATGAAGAGAACTAGGGGCTCAGTCTTAGAGTTGTTCTAAGAGGTTACATTTTCAGAAGATGTACCTTAAATATAGGCAGAAGAGAAAATCATAACATGAGTTACCTTAAAGTGAGGTAGAGATCGGAGAACATGAGGGAGATCACACTAATTTTGCTACATGAAATAGGCAAGATTGAGAAATCAAATTAATTTTTGAAGGAAAAAGGAAATGTGATAATCTAAAAAAGACAGGTAAAGGAATGGAATGAGGAGATGGAAGAAACAGGGATGTTTTAGAATAATTGTTATGGTGAATGTGTTGGCAAATCACCAAGATATGCATAATGCTATTTTCATTGAGAATCCAGCTAATGCCAAAGAACACATTTCAATTCTTGGAGTCATCAACATGGAGAAAATTCCCTGAATTGATTGTGGAGATATTTTCCAAGTCATCTTTAATGTTCCTGAGGTAATTGACAGATTGCTGTATAGATAAAAATGTACAAAATTATGTCTGCATTTCACTTCCAAATAAACTTGTAGTATAATTATATGCGTGTAGAAAATGACTCATAGTCTATATTCATGAGACTACAAAGGTTGGTTGTGAAGTAGTTTATCTCTTTGATTAGGTTTCATTAAAGATAGATTTAGATTCTTATATGATCAATGATGATCAATTTGATTAAAAATTATCCACTAGATAAAAAGCAAAAGCAAAATAAAAGTACAGTTATCGGACCAGATCTTGTCATAGTCTATTTACAACATGGTAGATTGGCATCTCATCTCACTCTTAAGTAGTAGGGTGACAATTCTAAATTCTTACTGAATAATTTTATCTGGGTACCCCCTACCAACCCTTCAAATATAAGAAATTTTAAAAATAGCCTTTTGTCTTTTCTTCTAAAGCTCTTTTGTCTCCTGTATTCTTATATTATGTTGATGTCATTCTTATTCTCAGCACTCAAGCTAGAAATTGTAGAATAATTTCGTTTGTTTGTTTGTTTGCTTGTTTTGTTTTGTTTGGTGGTGGTGGCTCCCTGACTAAGAATCAAACCCAGGCTATGGCATTGAGAGCACCGAAGCCTAGCCACAGCCTCTTTCTTTTTTCTTGACACTTATAGCCAATATGCTGCCTGTCAAATTTATTCAATTCTACAATAATAACAATGAAATAAGCAATATTTCTTGAAGACTTAGTATGAGCTAGATTCTATGTTACATATCTTGTATGTAACATTTCATTAAATCTTCATTCTCATACAAATCCATAAATAGTAACTGTATTATCCTCATTAATAAAATGAGGTAAAGCTGAGAGCAGTTTAGTAACTTGTACAAATCCATGTAGCTGGAGAGGTAGAATATAAATTTATGCTCTTAGCAATGTATTGTACTTCCTCATCTTCTTTTCATTCAAATATAGTTTCCTCATTCACTATTATATAACTTTTTTATTTCTTCTAAGCTTTCTCATACAGTGCTGCCTGGCTGATCTTTCTACACCTTCTTTCTAAATATCATAATTGTGTTCCCAATGCTTAAGAAAGGCTATTGAATTTTATAGGCAAAGGGTCAAAACCTTTCATACTTTGAATACAAACCATTTTTTCAGCTCTATTTGTCCCCATTTGTAGCCATATAGCTGATACCCCACCTGAATTAACAATATTGCTTTTTTTTCAGAGGACTATGTATATTCAAAAGCTGGGAAGTTTTGGGTGTTCAAGAAAAATGGTCAATCATTCTTTAGTGTTGTGAAGGCTAGACTGGAAAGGTGGTTGTGGCCAGAATAGAAAGGAATTTGAGTCTCATGCAAATGAGTTTGATTTCTGGTAGAGTTATGAAGATGGAGGGTATGTGTAAGTTGAGGAGTACAGACTTTATTCTTACAATGTTTTTATAATATTATGTATGAATAAATAAGTGATCTTTGTTTATTTTTGGTTGAAATCAGCATGATTAAGGAAAATGGAACACATAGCAAGATTTGTTAGATTAATTTGCTTCAAATGACTCAATGGTTAATGTGAACTGTGAGACAATCTTCAATCAAAATATTTTATTTTCTCAAGGTTTTAATAGGTATCAGGGTGAGGCAAATATCAAAAGAGCTTTAAACTAAAGCTAGTAGTGTAAAGTTACATTCAAAAGATGAAAGGAACAAATAAGACTGACCTGGAAATAGTTGTTTTGATAAAATATGATAGCATACCAACGTATTATAGGGCTTGTTGACCTTAAAAACAATAAACAGATCATTTCTTCAGCAAAATGGGTTTATGGGAACAATAAAGAATTGTAATTTGGGAAAAGCAGACTAATGGTGAATCATGATCAAGTCTAGAGAACAAAGAGGAATGTCCTTTTATAGAAGAAAGGGTGTGTTTATAGTCAGAAAAAAAGAGTCCATTGGAGGAAATTGGGAGTTCAAAGTGTAGTGGCTTTTTTGTTGACTGAGTTGTAAGTCTTTCAATGGCTGAATAGTTGCGTGGTAAGGAGAAGATCCTTCTTTTTCCTGCTGAAGTAGTACGGTGGAAAGCCATTTCCCTGCTAGAGAAGTAAAGTACATCCCTTCCTATTTGGGATAATTGAAGATAAGTGGTAGGGTGTGAGAACTCCCCCCACAGGCTTTCCCAACTCTAATTTAATTTATTAATCTTTACAATTCATACAGTACATTAATGACTAGTTTGCAATTATTTATTAATAAATTTGAATTTTTAACTTTAAAAATTTCTTGTCATTCAAAAACATTTTTTTTTAATTCATTTTTATTGTTAGACTTATTGGGGTGACATCTGTTAGCAAGGATTACATAGGTTTCAGGCATACAATTCCACAGTGCATTGTCAACTTGATGCATAATAAGTTCACCACCTAATGTGACCCCTCTTTCCATCCCCTTATATTTAGCTTCCCCCCCTCCTCTCCCACCCCCTCCCCTT
>PVJL010000970.1:0-35504 GCA_004026885.1 Lyroderma lyra | reverse complement strand
TTTATTATTTCTTCGCTCAACTTTCTTAGAAAAATCCAAACTCAAGATACTCTATCTTTGTATATATTTGTGCTATTATTTTATACTATGCGAACTCAAACAAAAATATCAAAATCTAATCATTTATAAGCAGCCTCACATTTTTTATTGTAAATAATAATCATTGTTTTTTCTTTAGGTTTTATAATATATTTTATTAAAAATTATAAATATAATAGTAGATTTTACTAAAATAACATTTTTAAGGCACCGAACAGGTTTTATTGAGTAATTTAATAATAACATACATACATTATGGAATAGCATTTCATATGTTGCATCCCATGAATGTGAGAAAGGGGTCTAAAGCCCCGAAGTGCATGTATTTAGAAGATTGAGAATTAGATGGGCATGACATTTTCTAGCCAGTTAAAAATACACATGCATATGTCTGTATGACTCATTCCACACAACTCAAAATTGCTGAAGAGTGGGTGTAGCTATGAATATTATTGCACAATGTAGTTTTCAAAGAAGAAAAACACATGTGGCAGATTTTCATCTCCCTGGACAACTTTGGATTAATTGAAAGTTCAATTAGTAAAATGCCCAACTAAAAATGCATTAAAGGCTTGTTAAGTGCTAGATAACAAATGAAATAGAGTGATTAATACAAAACTCAGGTGACAACTGTTCTATATAAAGGTACATATTTTGTCTGTCTGTCTGATTATATTTTAACTACATTAGGCCATGTTTCAACCAGTAAATTAAAATAGGCAATTGATTTTTGTCTGTACTTTAGTTCCATTGTATTTCATATCCAAACTGTAAGAATTAAATCTTGCAATTAGTTCTTTTTTTCAATTTTAAACATTTGTTTGAAATTATAACTTGCTCATTAGTTGTGATGAGCAGGTTCTAATAAATAAGGAAAATAATAAAGATAACTTTAATACCTATCATTTTTTAATGTTTCCGTACCACATGCAAGGTAATGTTGTGACCTTACATGCATTGTATCTTTTAATTATAACAGAAACACATGTAAACTTTTTATTAATATTATCTCTTTTCTTTGGCAGGTGACCGAATAAATATAATACATAGTGTATACCCTACATAGCCAGTAAATGACATAGTCAGGATTCAGTCCCAGGTTTGTCTAATTACAGATTTCTTTTCTAAACTGGCATACTCTTCAGTGTCTCTAACAAGGATTGTTTTGATTTAACAAAGGTTATTGGGCCATGAACAAATATAGGTGAGAAGAATGGTATAGAAACATGTTTACAAAGATTTAAACATATATGTGAAAGTTAATATATAGACACAAAGCTATATTTACACAAATGTAATTTATTTACTGCATGTTTTAATTTTATATGTTATTGAAATAATTCATTCAACTTTAATGTAGAAAAACCAATGTAATCACTTTATTTTTTCCACAAAGGCTCATATAAATAATAATGTGCAGTAATTGTGTAGGAAGCTTCTTGTTGGAAAGTTTATAAAAATGCTCAACTTTATCTATAACAGACCCCAGTGCACAGATTTTTGTCTTTGTAAATCACTTTGTAGAAATTTTTGAAAATTGGATGGTTCATAAAGATTAAGTCCATCTAGACCAATAGTGAATGAACCCACTTTATGAGACCATTGCTATGTGAGGGAGACAAACTAGAACAAAGATAGAGAAAACACCATCCTTGGTTCCTTTCTGTGTACTCTAATAGTCACTGCAAATTTGCTACTGCTATTGATTATGAAATTAGCATTGTGAACCATAAAATCTTTGCTTGATGTCCTGCCATCCACTTTATTGACTTCCGTATAAGTGAACATCAATCAGCAGATACTTGCTGTGTTCACATTGACAAAACAAAAAGCAAACAATAAAGTAGCATTACTTGCTTTTTAAATGGAATTCTTTTTCATTAAAGTTTTTTGGGTGACATTGGTTAGTAAAATTATACAAATTTCAAGTATATAGTTCTATAATACATCATGTATATATTGCATTTTGAGTTCACCACTTGAAATGAGTTCTCCATCCATCTTCATACATTTGAGACTGCTTCCCTCCTCTACTAACCTCAAAGCTTTCATTCACAAATTCACAACTGTCCATATGTTTGCAACTTACAATATAGCTCATATTGATCTCACCTCTCCTGACTTCACGTAGCCCAATTTATCGAAATGATAAGTTTGGCCTTTGTTATTAGTTGATTACTTCAGACTCCGCTACACAGTGATGGACATCAATTTTACTGAGAAAAAATGGTGTTTCCTAAACATGGACTTTAAACTACAAAGTCAAATGTATAGATTACATGACAAAAGATAGTTTATACTTATATTAAATATTTTATAATTATAACATAACTTTAAGTCTGGAAATATTTTCTTTTAAGAAATTAAGTCATATGTTTTACTCCATTTGATTATTTGCAATAGGGAAAGCAAGATATTATGCCAATCAGAATGGTGAAGGCATTGAGTTAAGATTACTTTGAACCTAAAAGGTCAATTATGTAAAATGTAATAATAATGCTATCTTAAATCTTCGTGAAGAGAAGTTTAAAGCCAAGTATTTATGATCTACTTTCTCCTATTGATAAAACTAACTTATTTGTTACTTTTATAGAAATAAACTTCCTAGATTTCCACTTTAGTTATAATTATTTGAGGTATACTCTTTAGCAGAAAAGGCCTACATATACAGTAACAAAATATTTCTGAAAAGTCTTCAACATAGCTTTTTATATGTTCAGAGCATCTTGGAAACAAGACACAGAACACAGAGCAATGCTAATTGGCTCTCACATGTTAGTCAAACTGAAATCTTAAATATACTATTTCAGAGAGTAGACAGGTCACTCATTCTCCACAGAACATATGTGAGTAATATTTCTTTAAGTATTTAAAGAAAATTTCAATTTTATGCTGTGCCAGTGCATTTTCAGGGAAGAATCAAATTTAAACCAAAGTCTGGATAAATATATAAAGTCCAAGGCATTGAGACAAAGTTGTGTATGCTTTATAACTTGCGTTATTGACTTAAATTTATTATCTCATGTCTTAGAATAAAAAAAAGTGTTAACTGAGCCTCTGTAACTTTAGGAAAACAATTCACTAAATAAAAAATAGGTTTTGTATAGTGTATATATTGAATTGTTGAGTTTTAGTGTATTTGAAATGAAAAATAATTTGCTAAGATTGGGGCATTATCAAGAAAAGCCTTAAGCCTATAGTAAGAAAACTTAAACCCTGTCATTTAATCACACATGTGTGTGAGAATATGGGTGCAGATGCCTGAGATTCATGCATGAAGACAGACCAAAATGCAGGACATTCACCCAGATGATCAGAGATACTATTTTAGAGTCTGACTTTCACTTTTGCAGACTCAGACAGCTAAAAATATTTAAATATATCAATAAGATGTACAAATATCTGTCTGGAACAAGCTCAAATAACTGAGTGCACAGAAAGCAAAGTATACAACAAAATACTAAAGTATTAGTTAAAATTAAAAATATAACTCATGAGAAGCCATTACACTAAGGTCATTAAAACAAGCAATTATAATTAGAAAACTGCTTAGAAAATACAGATTCAAAACCAGATGATATATGGTATTCAAACAAAATGACATCAAGGTATAAATTGTTATTGATCTCACAAAAAGTCTTGTGAATTATGCAGAATTGTTATTGCCATCTTCATGTTTTATGAAGAAATATGAATATATAGAAGTTTACAAAGGGTACAGTATTTCTTTATATTTTTATTACTCAGAATAAACAAATATTAAAATTTTAATATATATCATTTTTAAATACCTTAATTTCTTGATACTTAAATTCACATAATTTATATTGTACATATGATGCACGCATATATTGTCTTTTTGCTTATAAAACATTATAGACATAGTCTCTAGTGGACGCCATTTAGTGCCTTCTCTCATGTATAATATATTGCAAGTTGTTTTCTTGAGTCACTCATAAGCTGTCAGAAATAATGTTCATTCATATGCAAGTTCTGAGTGTCTGTTGTCATACTGTCACTGTCAGCTGTTGACTCATCATGCTGCTACTGTCCATTTAAAATGTATCCAAGAATATTGACAGCATGCTTGAGTATAGCAGCCAAAAAGATATTTTATGCTTATAAGTACAAATAATATATGAGGAAACTATTGCATAATGACATTATAACCAGTAATTCAGTCTAGAGACACAGACATAAACAAACAGTAAGAATTAAGCAATGGTACAGTGAGGTATGTTCCCCTCATTCACTTTGGTCCTTGCAATACCAAACATCATCTCAGAATTCCTGCATCTCAGGCCTGGCCTCATAGACAGACCCCCTACCCTCCCATACCAAGTAAGTGGATGAGTAACAGTGACCTTCCCAAGGAGGCCAAGAGGCTATGGGCTCTTACCCACAGCAGCAGACTGAGCAGATACCTGACAATACCCAAAGATGCAGAATACTGGGGCCTTCCAGCCCGCTGCATGCCTCTGGAGCCATGTGGCCCTGCTCTATGGCAATTGGTTGCCCATGTGCTGGGCTAGTTGGCATACAGTGCTCCAGTCTTCAGAATTTCTTCACCTAGACAATGACTCTTCCTAACCTACTCCACCTGAAGTGTCTCTCTTGGCTTCTCGAGCTGTTGTCTTTGAGCCACGGACCTTAAGAAGCTGCCATCCAGTGGGTAATCTACTACTTGCTGGCCAAATAACCCATTTATATCTTCATAATCAGAAAGACAAGATTTATATATAAGAGGATATAATTCTTAGATGTAAAAGTAAAATATTTGCATATTTATTGTGGCTCTAAAATGAAAACATAATAGCCTAAAATGGAAATAAGAAAGGCTTTTGGGGAGAAGGGGAGTTTTACCTAAATCATAAGGGTCCTGGGCAAAAATTAGTGAAGAGAAAAAGGTGATGTTCTTTGCTTGAACACCGCATTCACAATGTCACAGAAGTGGATATGAACAAGCCTTGTGTAGGATGTTGAAAAACTACCTAGAATATGACTCTGACAATTGTTGAAGATGTTTAAAAATGTGTGAGCTGCTTACTAGTCAGACTTTAACAACAGGCATTTTCAAAATGGTTTTCACAGATTGGTTTTCTTTAATGCAAAACATTGGTGTTCTGTTAGATATTAATGCTACCTCCCTTTCCCTCAAAATAATATATTCTATTTGGGCAATGCTACCTACAAATGTCCTCATGGTGAGTTACAGTGAGTATTAGTATAGTGTACTTTCTATGGGGTTACGTAGCAAAAGAATGCCATTACGTCTGTTCACTTAAGTCACTGCATTCCTTTTCATAAGATTAACACTATTTTAGTTTGATAAAATTTGTAAGAAATGGTGAAAATGAGTACCAACTTTTGAACAAGTTTACAACATGGTAAACATCATCTTTAAGAGGCTGGAATATGACGAAGAAAATGTGTTGAGGTGAAAAGAGGAAAAAGGGAATCATGTCAGGAAATTGGCAGAGTGGTTAATGCTCTATCTAGTGCAGGTGTGAGGTAATGTGTATGACACTGGCATGGTGGAGAGAAAATGACAACAATAGGATCAATCTGAGAGACAATGAAGCAAATTTAAAAGGCATATTGATTGCTTGAATATAAAGGAATGAATAAAAAGGAAAGCCAAGGCTTTTAAAGGAGTCAGTTGATGCAAAAATGAAGTTCTATGATTGACCAGGTGTTATGTAGAACAAAAATAGAATTAATGAATTCAAAGAAAGTAAAATATAGTTAACTAATAAATTAATCAAGAAAATGATCCTTGAAAGTTAGATCATCCATGATACTGATATTTATAAATATATATTATACAAAGTTATATATTTATATATCCATGTTGTTTACATATATATAAATCTACCCTAATAATATTATACATTAATATGTATATTATATATTAGTATATGTCTAGAAAGTATCCAGCCATGTGATATGAAACATATAGACATTTTATGACTGAAATTTTTCTAAACAGCCCTCACATATGTTAACAGTATATACATTTTTTATGTTTTTGAATTTTAAGGTCTATAACTCAAAAAAGATTAAAATTGAGTTCAGAGGACATATATGAGGGCTATCCAGAAAAATCCCAGACATAAATGCCTCTATGTTTCATATTACATAGCTGGATATTTTCCAGACAGCACTGGTAAACTGAAGAAAATATACATAAAATAAATATGAGAAACATATACTAAAATTTATAATTAATGTGTTAGTGTTCATAGAAAAAATGATGCTATGATTGATTTTTCTTGAAGTCTGTGATGCAATAAAATAAAAGAGAAAAATGTCAGTTAATTTTCTATCCACAGCCATACTGACTTCCTGTGGAATGACAAAATGAGAGAAGTCAGGCAATAGTAATTTCAATCACCTCAAGATTGATTTATTTTCAATTGCAAGTTCAGTCTGGTGAAAGGTGTTATAATGACAGCTTGAAATTCCCAAAGTAAAGTAAAACCTGAGAAGCACTAATTTAAACTGTTCTATACACAGGACTCTATCTTGACCTAGAGAATCACTATGGGCATTCAATTATTGGACTCTTCTTTTGTTTATACTAGTGCTATGTAACTTTAATCTTTTCTATAGAATGAAGGATCCTTTATGTAATTTATATTCATGCCCTCAGTAGATAAAATATACAGTGTATTGTCCTTTAATTACGATTATTTGACATTGGACCATTATCAGTATGGCGCTAAGAAAATGTGAGACAATCTTTGATGATACCATCAAGAATATACATAGGACTTCACCACTTTACAAAGTACTTCCACATTATTATCTCATTTGCTATTTAACAATAACAAGAGTATGTTTAAAATTGAGTGCTTTCTCATGATTGTGCCACACTATATGCAGCTATATGCTTTACACAAGGAGTTTTCAATTTTGGACTAGTAGCACCCTGGCTACTAGTTTGCAGTGTTACACATTAGTGTCTTTATTTTAGATTTTTCTATTTTATTTTGTTAATAAACAATATGAACCTATTCTGAATTATCTGAATGAATGTTTTATAGTTGAATACTAATAAATTTCAGTTCTTGATTTGAAATTTGGGTTTGCAATCACACATTATTTACTAAATAAGATCCTAAAATAATAAAATGTAACATCAAATGCAAATGCAATGCTTCCCAAATTGGAGTCCGAAGACTAAGACATGTGTAGATATATTCTTGGAATGCCTAATATTTCTGATACAAGTTTCAGTTTTAGAAAACTGTATCCACTGAAGTCATTTTAAGCAAAAAACATTTTTTTTTTTTTGCTTAAATCATTAAGTGACTTGTACAATCACTGAGAGGACAAAAGAAATATTTCAGTAACATCTTTGGGAATCTGTAAGAATGATTTCCAAAGATGCTACAGAAATAAGCAGCCAAAGCAGCTGCAGGTACTACACCTAGAAATGCTCCCTGTGGGTGGGCAAGTTGATGCTAACTAAGCTACCAGCTCCAGAACCTCACAGCCTTAGCTAAATTCATATGGGCACTTACGTTTCATCTTCGTATGTCCAGTAGACATGGTGTTTGGCATGATGGAGACATTCAATAAATATTTATTGAAGCAATGAATAGATATTCTTTTTTCTTTATTATAATGCTTGAAATCTCTTTGGGCAAATTGCTAAATGAAATAAGAAAATTAACTATGGCAATAGAGAAAACTAGCCAGCAATACTGATAAACATATTGTAGAGTTTTGTATTGTTTAATGTAATTAGAGTTGAGGTTCAAACAATGTGGGTTTAAACTGTACAGGTCCACTTAAACATGGACCTGCAGATTTCAAACTGAGTTGTTCAAGAGTTAACTGGCAATTGGGCCTACTTAACTTATGCCCCACGACCAGCGCAGGGAGAAGAGAACCAGAAGGGAGGTGATGGGGAATGAAGAAAAACGCACAGACACACACACACAGACATAACAGATAGCAACAGTGGGACCAGGTGGTTCCCTGTGCTCTGATGGAGACACAGAGACCCTTCAGGTCTGCAGCGGGCTTACTTTATATCCCCAAACAACAGGGGGTGAAACTTCTTAATTGCAAAACAATGTTGCCGACCCCCATCTGTTGGTCCTGTTTATGATTCCTTTACCTCCACACATAATGCTGCTTTCCTCCTTCCCCTTAGCCAACCAGAAACCACATCCTGAGCAGTGTCCCCGTTCACCAAGTTCCGGGCAGCCCTGCAGGACCCTCAAACCTCGGATTCCAAGTACATAGGTAGCCTTGCTAAAACCATTTTTTCTCAATTGACCTGGCCTCTGGCTCAAGCGCTGCCCACATATTCCCCCTTTTAAAAAAAAAAATAGAGGTGGTGGTATCAAGGCTGTGACTACTCTGGCAGGGTGAGTCTTATGGGAGGGGTCCCGAGTTTCCCTATTCTGTCTGCCTTCCTCACATTCTCCTGAGAGCCATGACCCCCACAACTCTCCATGGGATGCTGAGGGGCTGGAGGTCTCTCTTCTGTATCTGCTTCCTGCTGAGAATGGTCGTTGTCCCTTCCTATTGGGGATCCACAGAGCTCTCACTCTATATGATCTATAAGGGGAAAGGGGTCTCAAGGTCCACTATGTTGACTCCTTTGGTTGAGATGAGCTGGAAGCCTTGCCAGGTGACATCTGCATTCCAATCGTCCCCAGATAAGGAGAACCAGACCTGATTAGTAGATTCAAAAGTATCGGTCTGAAAACCAGGCCTCAAAGCTATCGCTACAGGATGGAGTCTGCATCACCTAGGTGTCACCACCTACCCAGAAATGGCCTGAGAATGATACAAGTAACAAGCATAGATTTACTTCCACTAGAATGATTAGCAAAAGTCTAGCAAACCTAACTAAATAAAGTTTTGTCATCACACATCACAAATTTTTGGATGACTATCACGGCTGGAGATGGGACATTTTGGGAATACTATTAGCAGACACAAGTTACAAGTTTTTCTCTGAATGATTAGCTCAGACCAGGGCAAAGGATATCGGGCAGTCACAGGCTCTGTCAGACGCATTCTCCTCAAAGGTGGGATGAGCTTCTCGGAGTCCATGCTTAACCAATCTCTCTGTTACCCACGTAGGTTGTAAATCTCCTTCTGGAAAAGCACAAACCAACCCTCTTCCCCACATTAGTACTGGATCTGGTCTCCACCTATGACCAGTAGCCAGATCTTTCCATAATAGTTTGCCCTTCTGCAAAGGGTGTTTCATGATCCTCAGGTAAATGAGAACATGTGGGCCTATGGTCCAGACACTCTGTATTAACATCCACAAGGCGAAGGCGTGTGTAGGAGTATTTTCAGGTCCATCAGCCACATACTAATCACATAGCTGTTTCTTCACTTTTCCCATATCTGAATGCTAACAGTTCTCTCCTCTGGAAACCAAGGACAAATTCTTTGCACAAAATCCCAAACTTCTAAAAGCTGATGCCTTCCAACGTTACTACCTTTAGCTTGCAACATACATTTTAACATATCTACATAGAGATCCCTCTCCTGGGATCCTGAAGGTCCCATGTTTTACACCTGACTCTCCTAATGTGCTCCCACCTACCTTAGCTGTCAAAGCTGATGGCTTCTAACACTCTTTAAATCATGTATGCCTTCCAGGAGTGTTCCCTCGCCTGATGTTTAGAGTCCCTCCATACTCCAGTCTGTGTTTGGGAGCCACTTTGCCCCACAACCAGCATGGGGAGAATGGAACCGGAGGGGAGCGGGCGGGGAATTAAGACACACACACACACACACACACACACACACACACACACATAC
This sequence comes from Lyroderma lyra, assembly GCA_004026885.1. NCBI lineage: Eukaryota > Metazoa > Chordata > Mammalia > Chiroptera > Megadermatidae > Lyroderma > Lyroderma lyra. The sequence goes on along the minus strand of PVJL010000970.1, from coordinate 25,667 downwards.
GCACACACAGACACACACACACACAAACACACAGATATAACAGATAGCAAGTCTGGGACCGGTGGTTCCCTGTGCTCTGATGGAGACAAAAAAAAAACCCTTCAGGTCTGCAGCAGGCTTACTTTATATCCCCAAAACAACAGGGAGTGCCACTTCTTTATTGCAAAACAATGTTGCCAACCCCCATCCGTTCATCCTGGTTAAGACTCTACCTCTGCAGGCAATGTTCTTTTCCTCCTTCCCTTAGCCAGCCAGAAACGACATCCTAAGCAGTGTCCCTGTTCACCAAGTTCCAGGCAACCCTGCAGGACCCTCGAACCTTGGATTCCAAGTACATAGGTAACTTTGCTAAACCCATTTTTTCGCAGTTGAGCTGACCTCTGGCTCAAGCGCTGCCCACAAAATTATATGTGCACTTGACTACATGGGTGTCAGAGCCCTAATTCCTATTGTTCAAGGGTCAATTATAGTCACTATGATAAAACATCTGCAATATTTTAGTGACTTAAATAATGTAGTAGTTTATTTTTACAGTCAAGTGAACTTTATAAGCAGTGGAGTAATGGGTTCCATACTGCATTATATGTCATTCTCAGACAGAGAGTTTGGGAGTAGTGCATTGAAGATAACTCAACCATCTCCAACTTGGACCTGCATTTAGTTGGTATCTGGGGAACTGGAGGTATTTCTGGTCCAGGCCTTGAAGTGGTACATACAAGTATAACTTCCATTCACCTCCCACTGACAAATATAGGCATATATGAGTAGCTCCAGTGACAATAATGGAAACATGAAATATAGTAGAGCTGTTTATTGGACATAGCTGCCTTTGTGACAGTGTTGGAAGAGAAACCACATCTTTTGTTTTATAAAAATGATTATGTTAAGTTGTATCATGAATGCTGCCTTTGAGATTCGTTCAAGAATGATATAGTTAAAACACTTTATCTGTAAACTTAGTAATGATACGACTTTAAATTATCTCTCTGTGACCACAATACTGGGATTTCATACATCTTTGAATAGGAAATACAGCTTATGAGATTTATCTTTTTCCACACAACAGAACAAGTTTGTTCCCATTACACTAAGCATGTAAACATTTTCCAAGTTATGCAGGTCACAGTTAGTGTCTCTTCCTTCATGTGGCATGTTCTGATTTTTGTCAAATATGTGTTCTTCCTTCACCAATTATATGTGTGTTATGGGAGTGCCATTTAACTGATACTAATATAAAATTTTAATCTCTAAGTGTAGATCTCTTAAAATGAAGATCAATGTTGAATCTAAGTATATATGTGCAAAAAAAAAAACAATAGATAAAAATTGTGAAGAGTTGAAAGAAATACAAAGGCACAGGACAGATAAAGATTTTTAGAAAGGGAACAAATTTTATAGTGCCCTACTTATACAGACTTTGCTTCTTTCTATATATTTTTATTTTTATGAGTGCCTCAAATTCAGTGAAATAGTTTCTGACAATACTTGGTTTTATAATATATGACATTATGAAAAATGTCATATGAAAATTATTATAGAAAATAAAAGAAGTCAGAGATGACATTCCCAAAACTATAACTTGAAGAGGAGAATTAGGTCTTAGTCTATAGGAATAATGGGTGGTAAGAAACTTACTTTTTGGTTAAGCCGTGTAATTTTATCTGTCTTCCTTTAAAAGTAAAGACAGTTTAGAAATCTCTTGGGCAAAAGATTAAATTACAAAAACTTAATTTTAGTTCCTACTTTCAAGAATATCTCTCTTTCTCCATTAGTAATTAAGGCTTAGATATATGATTCTCATAATATAAATTTGGCTATTACCATATTTTAAATTTATATTAACAACACATGTTACTTTAATAATATTTTATCTTTAAAACCTGATTACACAGGTCTTTCTCCCTCTTTTTCTGCATGTTTTTTAAAAATAGCAACAGTTATTTATTTATCTACAAATCAAATATTAACAAATGTGTGTTGATGTCGATTAGGTACACATTGTCCTCCTATTATCACCATATTGTCACAAAAACAAAGAACAAATTGATGGACTCAAAAATCATATGACTTTTCAGATAAATTTTCCTTAATTATTTTCACTAAATTTGTTTAGAGTTGCATATTTATCATCAATCAACAATATCTCATGTCAGATGTAAGGACCACTTTTGACTGTTACTGGCACAGTTCAATTCAAAATTCAAGCATCAATAGGTGAATAATACAAAGGTAGAAAACAAAGGCTTTACTCAGTAGGGATTTTGCTTTTCACTGGGATTCTTTAAGGTGTTAAATGCATATAACATATACTGAATGGATAATAATCACATATGTATATATACATATATAAAATCTTCCACAATTCACTGCCCAATAATTGAGGACATAACAATGATAAAAGACTAGTAATGAGTCTGTATTGGTGGATTTTTAATTCTAACAGATAATAAGAATATGAACAAACAAATGAAATAAGCAGATAAGTGGTATGTGTATAAAAAAAAATGAGAGCAAAATGTGATAGAGACTGACTGTGGTAGTGTACAACATTGCACAGAGGAGTTAAGAGAGATCTCTTGAGGTGACATTCGTGCTAAGATCTAAATGACAAAGTTGTCAGCCATGTGAAAATCTGGAGGAAGGACTCTCCAGGGAAAAGCAAGTATGGAGGCCATGATGACAGAATGAGCTTGGTTTATTTGTGAACTAAGAAAAAGGGAGTGTGGCTAGAGACTAGAATGAGGGGGAGAGGACTAGGAGAAAAGATTGGAAAGGAAGCCAGAGCCTATCTTTAGCAACGACTCCCTTGTCTCTTGCTAGGTTGGAGACTGCCAGAGAGATGACAGCTATCTGGAACTAAATGTGTAAGGATATTCTTAGGGATTCTATATGCATTATTTTTATTAATTTTTCCAAATATGGCTATAAGATCTATTCATAGCAAAAATTTTAGAAAGTACAAGAAAGTACAAAAACTAAAAATTACCTTAAATCCTAGACCAACAAGTAACTAACTACTACGTGAATTTTGTTTTATGCCTCCTTATCCTAGGTATTCAGATGAGATGCCAGCAAACTCTTTTTTTAAAGGCTCAAAATAGTAAATATTTTAGGCTTTTTTGGTTGTGTGATCTCTGTTCTGACAACTGAGCTTTGCTGATTTATCTTAAATGAGCCAAAAATGAATGTAAATGAAGGAGCAAGACAGTGTTTCCAATAAAATTTTATTTATGAACATGAAAATTTGAATATTAGATAATTTTCATATATCTCCAAATATTATTCAACCATTTAAATATGTTTGAGATCATTCTCAATTAAGTGGTTTGGTGAAAACAAATGGCCAGCCATATTTGACCAATAGCTATATTGAAGAGGCCCCTAGTTTAGACAGATATAAATAAGTAAATATGTTTGTTTATATGTACATATGTACATGATATAAACAATATAAAAATCAGGACTAAGCAAAAAAAATATATCAGGACTGAATAATATATACCTGTTTTAGAAATAATTAATTCTCACTAATTTTTATATAATTATATGGCAGGTGAAAGGAATATACTTCCAACTTCTTTTTTCAGTTACCCAGAACCATGTAGCTAGTTGAGTTTACTGGTTTGAGTCACTGAAGATTGGGGTGAACCCTGAAGTATTAGATTGATTTGGCAGGGTCACCGCATGGAATCAGACTGAAGCCCTGAGCCACCAACTTGCTGTGGAACATTGCTGAACGCATAGCAGATGTTCATCAATGCGGAATGAATCTCTTTACATTTTAAGTCTTGAGCTTTTGATATTGCAAGATAGCCTAATTGGACTAATACAATGTAGCATTGCAGGCAGGAAAAAAAAATCTTCACCCACTGTGTCACCCTAACAGTTTCAACAAGGGCCAAAAAAGAACAAGGGAATCCCATCTCCCGATGGGAAGGAGTGGCCAGAGAGGATTCACCTGAAAACACCTATAACACCACCCCTAAGCCTAAATATTTTTTGCCCTCATTCTAATAAAATCTTGAGCTTCTTAGATTTTTGGTGCAGTTGCTCTTCTATAGAGACTAGAATGGGGTGGGGGGGGGGGGAATACTGGGAGAAAAGATTGGAAAGGAAGCCAGGCCCTATCTTTAGCAACGATTCCCTTGTCTCTCGGTAGGTTGGAAACTGTCCGCTCTCATGCGATTTCGAGTGTGTACTAGTTTCTTTTTTTTTTTTTCTCAAAAAATTCACTGCTTGCTTGGCTTTGCTTGCTTAGCTTATTTGGTGCATCTCTGAATTTGTTCCCGTGATGACATCAAGAACCCATTTACCAGTAACAAAACTACTTTAACTTAATCCAGTTGATATTAATTTTTGTAGATATAAAAACGAGATTATTTTTATAAGAGCTAGAAAACAAGAAGGTCTCAGCATTTTGAGGACCCTGCAGGCCAGTTAGACTGGTTCAGGAGCTTTAAATTTGGCGATATGTAATAAAGAAGGAGAGAAGTTGCTTAAGGAATCCTGTCAGGTAAATTCGAATCCCAGCTTGTTTGTAAGAGAAGTTCTGCTTCAGGATGTAGTGCCCTCAGGTGGGGGCAATATGAAGGTAACTTGCTAACTGCTGGCCCTCTGGAATCTTTTCTCCATCCTTTCTTTAACTGCCAACTATGTATCTCTACCAAAGGTTACCTACAAAAAGATCTAGAAATGTCAACTAGAAACATTCAGACAATTCTATAAATATGTTTCAAAGTTAAATTTTATTATTTTATGATATTTGATAACAATATCAGAACTGTAGGGGTTACTGCTATTTTTTTGATGTCTGCTACTTTACAACGTTTTTGGCTATTTGAATATGATGCTTCTTTCTTCTGTTTTATTTTCTATGTGTGTGTGTGTGTGTGTGTGTGTGTGCCCATTCCTGTCTTACCTATGGTTTCCAGTAAGTTGAAATAGACTTCCTCAGCAAGGGGAGTTATTGCACTGGTAGAGTAGAGCTCTGTAGACTGCCGGGCTTGAATCTTCTTCCACCACTTAATCTGTCTTTGACCCTGAGAAGCATATTGGCTCTCTTTGAACCTCACTTTCCTCTTCTATAAAATGGAGACAATAATAGGAACTGTCCCATGAGAATAGTTTGAAGCTTATATTAAATAATAAGGGTTAAATATTTAGGCAGTATCAAAGTCAGCACTCACTTAATTTTGATTTTTATTCTTTTGCTCTTCATGACCATTTTTATCTACTTTTTTAGTGTTCAAACTAACCATAATCCAAAACTAACTTCTGACCTCACATATCACTTTTCCCTCCTTGAAACTGATAAAAACCACTATATTAAAACTTAGACATTTTTATTCCATTTGTTTCTTAATAATAGACTGCTAAATTTTTCATATTTTTGTGTACACATTTAGTTTTATTTTAACAAAGTAATTTGTATACTTTTTTTTTAAAGTGTCATCTTAAACTGTAAGGATGTCTGTTAAATATTACAATTAAGCGTGCCAAAGGAGAAGTCATTAATTTTTCATTTTTATTTTTAAAATCTTTTTGTGACAGACATGTATTTAATAACAGTCTTTCAAATCTCTATTACTCAGTTTCCTCAGATGTAAAGTGGGAATGCAAATAGCACTTAGAGGCTTTTTGTGAAAACTAAATGAGTTAATGTATGTAAAATGCTTGAAACAATGCTAGAACATAGGAAGGGCTAAATAAATGTTATTTTTGCTGGAATTATTATTATGATATATAAAACACTATAAAATTAGCATTACAAAAAGACTATATACTTCTTTAAAAGGTCTATTGCCCATGCTTTCCTTATACCACGTTCTAAGTTGTCAGTAGATAACAAATCACCGAATGCCAAAAGCAAAAAGATTGTGGAAAAATAAGAATTGGAAATAGAGTCATTCCCAGGAAAATTTAATTATACATGTGAATGTATATATATTTTAAAAGGAGAATGAGTAATGTACAAACACTCAGATTTTTTATGCATATTGAAAGGATTTTGTGCTGCCTATTCGTGAAGATGATAGGAAAGAAAATAATAACAGTAGCAACAAAGTTCTGTGCAAGAAATAGCTAGGAACAATCTGAAAGAGCGTAAGATTGTAGGATATTTATTTGCATATCCATTCTATCACTGTAAGAAATTCAGTAGAAAGGGAAAAGTGACAGAATTGATAGGATTTATGTATAAGAAGATATTGAGCTTATAAAATATGAAAGAAGTCCCCTTTTTTTATAATGCCATGGGAAAAGCAGAAAATTCTCATGAGCTGAGGATATTTGGCAGAAATATAATTTGAAAAGCCAGAGGGGAAGTTTCATGGGACAACAAAGGATATCTCTAAAGTGCATACTAATAATTATCAATGCCCGGCTATTTTTAGGTGAAGTTTCATCTGGAAGCTATGCTCGTTTCTAGATATATCCGCTAATCAGAAAAAAGAAAAGAGAGCAACCCAGCCTCTAAGAAGTTCCCAATCTAATATATCCTAGTGTATATATACTCTCTTGTGTTTCTAGATTGTTTATCTGAGTTCATTATTTTCAATATCATTCATCGTCTTATTAATTCATTTATTCAACAGGCATAGATTGAGTGCTATTCTGTTGAACATTGTGCATGATATTCTGGGAATGTGTCTGTGACTAATAGTAATGATTATTATCATAGTTAACTTTATGGCAAACTTTACAGTGCTGCGAGTTATGCTCAAAGTTGTTCTTAGTGTTTGATTCTCAAAAATGAAAATTTACAGAGCAAGTATAAATTCCCTGATTTGTAAGTGAGGAAATGAGGCACATGAAGGTGAATGCTTCTCGCAAGCCCATTAGTAGTAAATCTCACTGTTGGCATGACTCCTTTCTATACCCTTAACCACCATGCTCTCAAAAAACAACCAGATTGGTATAAGAAACCAGGGAGTTATAAGGAAGAGTGACAAAAACTATATTGAGATATAAGAGGGCTGTCCAGAAAAAATCCAGCCATTGTCAACTTAACAAGAACAGTTGCATGGCTGAATACTTTGTGGACAGCCCTTGTATATAAGGTGTTATGAGAAGCATTCAACTCAGGGAATGAGAATAAAAAAGGGCTCATCTAAACTAAAGCCTGATTCATAAAGTAGAATAATTAGATGTTTGGGAGGTTAAAAATGATATGAAGAATGATTTTAAAAGGGACTGAGTAAAGAGGAGGCCACTCAAGAAGGAAGTCAATATTCCATAAGACTGCAGACACATTTAATGAATTAAACAAGAATAGAAAAACAAAGGAGAGGACATTAAAGCTAAAAAAAGCAAAAATCAAAGTACAGGTGAGAGAATTCATTTCATCAAGGTAAAAAGTATTAAGAAAATGTCAGACAAGAATAAAATATGGCAGAAAACATAGAGTATGTTAAAAAAGGATTAAGATTGGATTCATGATGTTAAAATTAGACAATAAAATGACACAGAAAGTGAAATTAGAAATCAAGGAAATGTTCTTTGGGAAAATTATGTCATATAAAATAGAAGTGACATGTGCCAATACCAAGAAATTAATCAAGAAGTTACAATTATTCTGCAGCAACTATGTAAACTCAAATACTGCACAGTGATTAAGGTAAAATTTAATGTTTCTCTTGGGTTTAATAGTTGATTTTTTTGTTTGCTTTTTGTTTTTTGTTTTTTTGCTGCGTCTTTCAGCTTTTTAAAAAAGAACTCTATGAACCATGTTGGATTAAACATGTATGAATAAAAGGTGAAAGGCAAGTACAAGGAAAATTACCAGCAATAATTATAAGGGAGAGAGGAAAAATATTAGACTCTGGAGGCCAATAACGTTACTGAACACTGATCACAAGACTTCTGTAGATATCTCATTGCAAAGGTTGGTAAATTTAGCAGAAGACATGACATAGGGGGCAAATGATATGCCAGAGATCCAAAACTAGCTGATTGTGAATTTCAGGGAAGGTCTGAAGCAGGCTAACATGGAGAGGTGGGAAAATGATTAATTGGTTTATTCAAAAATAAGGCTTCAATGATTAACTATAATAATTCTTCCTTTAAATCTGAATCCCCAATAGTGTTTGCCAGATAAGGTTGTGGAAATAAGTGAGGATGTTATATGTCAGAGTGATCCACATTTTAATGCTCAATGGACAAAGGAAGATACCTATTATGACAAAGAGAGTGAGGCAATTCTACCCACATAGCCCTTTGTTTTCATGAAAATAAAACAGATGAAAATGATTTTAAAACATGAAAGAAAGATGCTATCACAGGTTAATAAGCCTAGGTACCTGATGCAGATAACATCATTTTGACAACAAACAAACCAAAGATGAGAATATTTATAACCTCCAGGAAAGCTGAAACAAGAGTCACAGTGCTTAAAAATGTGACAAATTACATGATAATACTGAAGATATCAAAGTGCAAGATGTGTCACTTGGCAATGCTTGATTTGCTTTGGAGAGCAAGAAGATGAACATGACATTAGTGCAATGCAAATAATAGAAGATGTATATACATAAGGGATCTGAAAATTATTAGGAAGCAGAAGACAGTACATATAACTAAGCATTGCCAAGTGCCAATTTGTATTCACACTGTTATAGCTCCTACCAACTGTTCCTTCATTAATGAGTCATTTCAAAATCCTCATAAAACAACAGAGGCAAGAAAACTTAACACAAGTCTTCATATTGCTCATGAGAGGATGGAATAATCAATGTCAAAGTATTTTATCAGTCAATGTTTTTCTCTTTCAAATACACAAAGGCAAAGGTGGTATAAACTGAGAGAGATGACATAGCACAAGCGCAGTGGGAGAGCAGGAACTTCGGTGGGCAAAGAGCCCCTTTGACTTCAGGCTTTGTAATTATCAGTGGTAAGTCTGGGTCAGTTCACCATTTGGACTCTCTGTTTCCTTTTCATATGGAAAAAGAAGACAACTGTAGTATATTTGTATTTTAAAATTATAGTGAGAGTTAAAGGGGTAATATTGCTAAAGTGCTCAAATATTTTGGTAGATTTTAGGAGAGATAGAATCAGAATGGGAGAAAAGACAACATTGAAATAATAAAGCAAAATTGAAGAGTTTGAAGTTGTGAGGTCTGGAAATGTTTCTATGTAGCTACTAGAAATTATTATGATTAGGAATGTTTTACAAAGAACAAAATAAAACACACACACACACACACACACACACACACACACACAAACATACCTCCCAAAGATGAGAAATATGAGGAGACAAAAGAAAAACAGAAGGCCTTCGGAACCTCTGAGCTATAGAGTGGGAGGGAGATAATTTCCAGTTGCAACTGTACGGTTTATGGGACATCATTAAAAGAATGGCAAAGAAAGCAAACAAAGGTAGGGCATGCTCTTGAGGGGATAGAGTGAAATATCATTCATTCATTCATTAATTTATATACATAACAAATATTTACTGTGCTAAGCATAATGAAATAGTTTTAAAAAATAACTAACTGGACAAAGAAATTATGTAAAGGAAACATAAAAAAAGAGATTAATGAGCACCACACACATTCATTTGTATTACATGAAATCATAATATGCTTGCTGGTGAATGTACAGGGATAAGAATCTATATCAAGAAATTTAGGGCACTACATATTTGTCATAGCCTCATGTGAAAATGCCTGGCCTGATTTTCACAAATTGAGAGGTTTTAGATGGTCTGACTCAAATCATAAATTCTACATGGGGAATAGGGAGGGATGCATGTTTCATACAGGTTTTTGATTTGCCTTTAAGGTGCTCCACAGTTCATAGCACCAGAGGAGGAAGAGGTGCAGAAACGTATGAGTTTAACGAAGGTTAGCGTTCTTTCTGAACAATGTCTGAGAGGCCAGCTAGTTATGAATTACACATAAATAGTCTTTAAGCTATTCACTTCATGGGAGATATAAAAGAGCTTTGAAAGACATATCATGAAAATTATAAGAGATTATTATTTGCTACTGACTTATGAGCTACATAAGGATTAGACTTTTTCATATTCATTTGTGCACACATAGCTAGCACCCGGAGCAATGCCTGCCATAAAAATGGCATTTAATATTTGTAGTACTTACGTATTTGTGTTTTAGAGACATTGTTTACTTATGCTTTTGAATCTAATAAATTAAATCCCAGCGTGTTCTTTTAAAGATATTTCTGGCTTAAAGAGGAGGCTCAAGCCATATTTACTCAAATTTTTCTCTAATAGAAACATTAAGAAACATTTCTCAAAATTAAAGAAGAAAAACAAGATTGAACAAAAAGAGTGAGTTTTTAGCCAGGCAACATAGTTGAGCTTATCACTTTAAGGTTCCCTCCCATCCCCAGCAAAACTAAACAAGAAAAAATAAAACAAGTATGACTGTACTTAAAAATACTTATAATGTCAAGATGACACATAGTTTCTGTAGTTATAATGTTGCTATCACTCAGCAAGTGGCTGAATAAATTAGAAATAGAGCACAATATTATCTATTTTTTAAAAATAATCCAACATAAAAGGTTGCCAAGATACTGAGCTTTTATCATCTCTAAAACTTGTCTTCCTGGTTACTTTTGTTCTGTCTACCCTATATGACAATGTTTGTTGCTATAGTGAAATCCAATGTTCATTTTTAGTACTGTTGAATGCTGCTGAGATGCACAAAAGGCTAACAACACTATCTTTAAACAATATTCCTCTATCTGGGTGCAACATAAGCTTATTTCCTATAGTAATTTTTGAAAATCTAAATGTCATCAAGATTGTTTAGCTTGTGCTAAGTATTTTCCAGACAAAAATATATTCTCACTTATCTGGTAATTAATTGTTTCATGGAATAGAATTCTCTCTTGCACCCTCATGTTATTTTTATATAATATGTATTAATGGCTGTGTATTAAAATGTTGCCAAGTAGAAGTTAATACTTAAAGGATCTCATCTTCAAACAGGCTTCATCTTTGATCAGGGGTTTAAAAATTTCAAACAAAATATACTTTATATATGCAAGAACTTACAGCATGAAAGGTGGGTGAACTCAGAAAAGTGAATTTCAATTGTTATCTCTGGGAAGGGAATTGATTAGAGAAAATTTATTTATTTATATGCAAGGGCTATCCAAAATTATCCAGCCATGTAATATGAAAAGTAAAGGATTTATGCTTGGGTTTTTTTCTGAACAGTCCTTGTATATATATATACACACACACACACACACACACACACACACGTGTATATGTAGTAACATAAATATATCCATATCTATTTATATATATAATTCTGTGACATAAATAGAGGGTGCCAAAAAATGCACACACATTTTAAGAAAAAAACTGTTAAAAATTGTAATACTTAGTACATACCAATAACAAAAGGTAAAAACAAGTCACATCTGAATTCTGCAATTACAAAAGGTGCTCAAAGTTGTTACCATTACAGCCTATCTAATACATAGACAATATCTCTTAAAATGTGTGCACATTTTTCTGGCATCTCACTGTGTGTGTGTGTGTGTGCGTGTGTGTGTGTGTGTGTAGTGGGTGGTGCAAAAATGATTGCAGTTTTGAACTGTGAATTTTAAATCATTACATCTAGGCTCAAACACATCTCTATTAATCAAAATAGGAACCATTTACAATCAACACATTTTTGCCAACAAGAAATAAGTTTGTTTATTCCTGTAGCATAAAAATTTGTGCTTCAGGATTTAGCAAACCTTTAGAAAGAATTTTCTGCATCCTGCTGATTGTGGAAGCATTTTCCCTGGAAAAAGTTGTTGAGATGCTTGAAGTGGTAGTCGGTTGGCGAGAGGTCAGGTGAATATAGCAGATGAGGCAAAACTTCATAGTCCAATCTGTTCAACTTTTTAAGTATTGGTAGTGTGATGTGTGGTCGGGCATTATCATGGAAAAGTATTGGGCCCTTTCTGTTGACTGATGCCAGCTGCAGGCATTGCAGTTTTGATGCATCTCATCCATTTGCTGAGAGTATTTCTCAGATGTAATGATTTTGCTGGGATTCAGACTGGCAGCACACCACCAAACAGTGACCATGACCTTTGTTTAGTGCAAGTTTACCTCTGGGAAGTGCTTTAGAGATTCTCTGTCCAACCATTGAGCTGGTCATCACTGGTCATCATATAAAATCCACTTCTCATCACATATCACAATCTGATAAAAATGTTATTCATTGGTATTGGATAAAATAAGAGAAGGTGACACGTCAAAATGGCAATTTTTTAAAAATTTTCTGTCAGCTCATGAGGCATCCACAATAAGTTAAATAAGAACTTTTTCACCTTTTCAATTTGCTTCAAATGCTGAATGACCATAGAATGGTTGATGTTGAGTTCTTCGATAACTTCTTATGCAGTTTTAAGAGTATCAACTTTGATTGCTCTCAATTAGTTGTTGTCAACGTCCAATGACTGGACACTACACTGCTCATCTTCAAGGCTCTTGTCTCCTTTGCCAAATTTCTTAAACCCCCGCTGAAGTGTTCATTCACTAGCAGTTCCTGGGCCAAATGCATTATTGATGTTGTGAGTTGTCTTCGCTGCTGATTTACCACCCATTTTGAACTTGAATGAGAAAATGGCTTGAATTTGCTTTTTGTCTAACATCATTTTCATAGTCTAAAATAAATATAAAATAAACAGCAAGTAATAAGTCATTAGCTAAAAATATAAAGGGAGAAATGCCCATTAAAATGATGTATAACATAACTACATTTATTTAAGAATGTATTCCACTATCGAAGAGCAAATTTCAACAATGCAAAAATAGCAATTACTTTTGTACCAACCATATATATATATATATATATATATATATATATACACATATATATATATATATACACACACATACATATATATGTATATATATGTGTGTGTGTGTGTGTGTGTATTTCAGATCAAATGTGCATTTTTACACTTTCAACATTTTCTCTAATAAATTCATTTTATGTTTCAGAAAAATAAATTATGCATGCAAAAGAAATACAGTTTGAAAAATGCTACATTTGGGGTATAAGGTGCTTTGGAAAGAAATTTCCTCAATATTAATATTGGGTTTTGCAAGGAACATTTCTCAAAAAAAGTAGTATCTCATCTAAAATCTTATGTATCATCAACTGCTCTGATTCCTATTTACCAATATACTATTTGTTAATTTTTATTTCCATGCCTTTCTCTCTTTCATTCTGCCATTAGAAAATATTCATTTTAAGTGATTATAGTGTCCCTTTTCTTTCAAGATTCAGTTCACAAGATGATGTCCCTCATTGTTTTATGAGATGACTGTAAATGCCTTTTATTGGATGCCTATCCTGACTAGTCTCATTCTATTATCAAATCCTGCACTTAGTTAAAAAAAACTCAGCTGCAAAGATTCTAGGTTAGAGAAAACCCCAAAATTAGTGCATCTGTGGGTCACATTTTAGGTCAAATTAATAGACTTATAGGGTCTAAACCAAGAAAGATACTGATACAATTTTTCTCAAAGATTGTATGATCACTTTTGAAGTATTATAACTGTCACAGTGACATATTCAAACATATTCATATAAGAGGAACCTAAATGATAATGATTTGGAACTCTGAAAAAAGATAGGGAAATTTAACCTGGAAAAAAGGAGATTTGATATATGTGAGTTCTTTCTTCATGTATTTGAAAGATTTCCAAGTAGATGAAATAGAAGTTTTATTCATGTCTCTCAAAGGAAAGTGCAGGGACCAGCGGGAGGAAGTGACAACAGATGTAATAGTTTGCCAGCTCAGCATGAAGGAGAACTTTCTAATAATTAAAAGATATGTTAAAGAAAAATTATTCTGAAACATGTTAAAATGATAAGGAAGATTTTATCCAAGACTACTGCAACAGAAGTATAGCAATAGTGGCCAGAGATTGGGCTCAACTCCAAATATTACAAAGAAATCTGGGGAGTTATAGCCAGTGATCAAACTAAGGAGGTGAATGAATGGAAAATTCTTAAGAGGAGACATCAAGAGTAGGAGGATTCTTAATAAACTTACTTAACAAGATTCTTACCTAGGTAGACCAGAGTAATTAGTATCAAGAGGCTGAGGAATATGATCACCTATCAAGGGTGATCAGAAATCAAGAGTGGGGGATTCTTGATGAAGTGACATAGAAAGACTTTTTTTAAATTTTTTAAATTATTGGGGTGACATTTGTTAGTAAAATTATATGGGTTGCAATTGTACATTTATATACTATATCATTTATATATTGCACTGTATAATATATACCACCCAGAGTCAGTTCTCCTTCAATCACCATGTATGACCTCCTTTATCTTCCACTACCACACCCCTCCCTACTTATGCTCTCGTAACCTCTACTTTATTGTCTGTGTCTGTGAGTTTTTGTTTGCTTTTTATGTGTTGTTCATTTGTTGCTTTCTGTTTTTTATCCCACATATGAGTGAAGTTATGCAGTTCTTGACTTTTTCTGTCTGGCTTATTTCACTTGGCATGATAATCTCAAGATCCATCCATGTTTTTGCAAATGGTAGTATTTCATCTTTTCATATGACTGAGAAATATTCTATCGTGTGTATGGATCATATCTTTATCCAATCATCTATCAAAGGACACTTCAGTTGTTTTCATGTCTTGGCCACCGTGAATGATGTTGCAATGAACATCAGGGTACTTATATCTTTACAGATAGATATTTTCAGATTTTTACCTAGATACCCAGAGGAGGGACTGCTGGGTCATATTGTAATTTTGTTCTTAGTTTTTTGAGGAACCTCCATATTGTTTTTCATAATGGTTGTACCAATTTACATTCCCACCAACAGCGTATGAGAGTTCATTCTTCACCACAAGCTCTCTAACAATTGTTATTACTTGTCTTGTTGATGATAGCCATTCTAGCAGGTGTGAGGAAATAAGTCATTGGGGTTTTGAGTTGCATTTCCCTAGTAGGTAGTGAAGTTGACCATTTTTTCATATATCTATTGGCTGTTCGTATGCCTTCTTGGGAGAAGTGTCTGTTCAAGTCCTCTGTGATTCTTTTGCTAAAACTGGGCTTGGCAAAGATGGACACAGAGACCTCATTGAAAAGAGGGTTCAAAGGAACCTAATTAAAATTTAGTCAAAGGGGCAGTTTTTGTTTAACAATAGTAATATTAATAATAGTAATGTTAATAATAGTAATAACATATATTTAACAAATAATGAAATTGACAGTACTCTGTTTCTCTTCTACCTGTTTCTTAGAAGAAGCTGCTTTATAAGATGGACAACTTCTTCTCAGGTTTACAGGAGGTGAAGTCATTGCTGAGGTATGTTCAATTTTAAGTGTCCATGATTTTCTAATTTCAGTGATGATATTTTGATTTTCAATCTGAGCTAGAAGGAACCTTAAAACAATCTAACCTTTCACCACATTCTTGCCAACACTTGTTATTTTTTTTATCTTTTTCATAATAGTCATTCTATCAAGTGTGAGGTGATAATCTCATTGTAGGCCACATAGTGTTGTACATTTGAAAGTTGCTAAGAGTAGATCTTAAAAGTTCTTACCACAATAAAAAAATATGTAACTTCGTATTATGATGAATGTTAACTAGACTTACAGTGATGATTATTTTGCAATATATGCATGTATCAAATCATGTCATACACCTGAAATTAATATAATGTTATATGCCAATTTTATCTCAATAAGAAATTATTGCATAAATACAAAACTAAAAAAAGAAATCTAACTTAACACCTTCATTTTAGAAGTGATAAAATTGAAACTGGGAAACACAAGGTGAATTGTTCATGATCACATAGTAGGTTTGTGAAAGAGCAGAGAATAGGGGAAATCCACTCATGTGGGTCTGAGATTATGCTTGCCTATTATTCTGCAGTATTCTCTAATCTATACCTCAAATATCTCATTGACTAATTTTCATTAAACAGTATTTTTCACTCTTCCACAAGAAAATGTGCTTGTTCCCTAACATATCCAACAAAAAGGCTGCTTGACTTACAAAATTCTCAGAAATTTTGTTTTTAACTGTTCTCAGAGTAGTTTTCTTCTGTTTGGTGTAAGGAAAAAATGAATCTGATTGAAGGATTTTTCCAACTAAGGTATTAATACCTTAATTGTGCTAGGATATTTGCATTTTTAAAAAAGACATACTAATTCAGATGAAACTGGAAGAGAAGTTTCAATCTGTATGGCTTTGCTAATTTAAGTGAAAGGAGTATTTTGAGATAGAAATAGCTCTTACCTTGAAGAAGTAAAACACTTCACCTTATTGCTAACTTCCAAGTTACTGACCGGAAGCAAAAACCACAAGCACCATGTTTTCTCCAGACAGCTGGCTCTTGACCCACTAAGATAATTTTAGATTTTATAAGTTTTTCTCAAACTCAGTTCTACTTCCTTTATTCTCCTGGAGGTTATGCTGTGCAGGTATGAGCAGTTTTGGGTTCCAATCAATAGTTTCCAAAAGATGAAGCTAGAGTTTCACATGCCAGCTTCTGGGAATTGAGCTAGAGTCTGGAGAACTGGACTGTCAGCATAGCAGACCTCTGGCACAAGATACTAAGCTACATTGGCTTATGGATGCTTGTTTTTGCACATTATTGTTCATAAAACCTAAACAGCTATTTTTTAAACAAACCAACTCTTTAAGATTGTTTTCTAAATATGAAGTATGGTAGTTTATGATGTTAAATTATTTAGCTAAACTTAGGGAAAAGAAAGCAACTAAGAACAATGGCAATGAACATCTTTTATCTGTATTTTATACTTAATAAATAATTTATTTTGTTTTGACCAAAATCCAAACATTTGCTAGTAATTTCACAGTGCTGAACTGAAGCAAACCAAAATCATTTGTAAAATGCCTACTTAAAGAATGAGACCTAAAAAGTTATTTTTAATTATAACAAATTATTTTTAAAAACTTAAGCAAAGAACAAGAAAAATACTGAAGAAAAACTTTTACAGTATTAAGAAAAAAAGATTTCAAGTTGTGCTTTTTTAACCCATGTGACTGATTAAAGACATGGAATAAATTATGCCTCTTCATCCCCAGTGATGCTCAATTTCAAAGTTAAAAGTAATACTTTTATATTTTGGATAGGATCATGAAAGAGATACACAAGGGTTTCTCTACTGTCCCAGGGAACTGATTTTCAAAAGTAATAGAGAAATAAGTCTGAACCATTCCCCATGAACAAACTGTCAGTATTTCTGAACTCAGTACAGTTAAGTGAACCCGTGCAGAGAATGGGGTAGTCAGAAAGTCAGTCCAGAATGGAAGTGTTTATATGTCTTGGAGAGTTAGATTTCGCTAATCCTCTATTATGCACTCTTCAGGGATAATTGGAGAAACATAGAAGACTTTATCAAGTGCTATGTATGTCTATATAGTGTTATTTTAGAAAGAAAGGGGTAACTGATGGAAAACCAGTTAACAAAGTTGAAAGAACACTGAATTTGGAGTGAAAGGATAGACCACTTTGAGCTCCAGTGCTATTACATTCTAACAGGGCACCTTTGACAAAGTTAACTTTTCCCCCCATCCTCCTTAGTTTTCCTCATGTGTTAGAGAGAGAGAGAGAGAGAGAAGAGAACAGAAGAGAAGAGAAGAGAGAAGAAGAGAAGAGAAAAGAAGAGAGGAGGAGAAAGATGAGGAGGAGAGGGAAGGGGAGGGGAGGGGAAGAATAAAGAAAAGGAAGTAAAATAAAAAATAAAATGAATAAATATTTTATTTTACATTTCATATCGTTTTCTATAAGAATCACATGAGATAATATAGGTGAATATTAAATCATGTAGAATTATGATAAATAAGTTATTAAATTTTTGAAATATTTATTTTTTAATGAACTGTTCCAATATTTGTAATGTTAGATACTAGAGCAGCTGTATGTATTTACTGACATTTTGTTTAAAATGCTACTAGTTCACTCAGGTTGCTTATTATAACAGCCACACCTACCTTTCCTTATTTTAAATTCAATGCAAATCACTTTAATCTTAAATGTAGTAATTTAGAGTACTAGTTCTGAATCCATACTGATGAATTTGACTTTTCATTCTGCTACTTAACTGGTTAGTTAATTCATTTTACCTTTCCCCACCTTAGGTTTTCCCCCCCTATAAATAAGAATAATAATCACACTACTTAACCAATAACATTATCCACAGAATTAAATGACATAAGAGATATCAAGGGCTCAGCACAATGATTTACACATAGTAAGTACTCAATAAATGTCAACTATTTTATTATTATTTTAAACCAGCCCACAGAGTCAAATGATGTGAAAACATTTATTTTACCTAGAACTAACTTAATATCTCTAACTGAAATCTTCATCCCATACATTTATTGTAAAATAACTTGTTCTTTTTCTACACTTACCCCTTTCTCCTCAAAAATTGTCAGTGCTTATTATACTAGGTCTGATAATTAAGTTTACAAACTCATCCTAGAAAAAGTACTACATGCCTCATTGCTAAATACACTATAGTTGCCTTTGAAGTACTCCCCTTGGGAAGCTATGCACTGATGCCAGTGCCTAGTCCACCCTTCAAAGCAATTTTGGAACTCTTCATCTGAAATGGCCATCAGAGCTGTCCTCATATTACCCTTGATGTCCTAAATTTCATCAAAATATCTTCCATTCAAAATTTCCTTTATCTTTGGGTAAATAAAAAGAATCAGGGGCCAGATCAGGTTAGTAAGGAAGATGTTACAATACAGTTATTTGTGTACTGGTGAAAAATTCCCTCACAGAAAATGCCCTGAGAACTGATACATTATCATGATGCAAGAGCCATGAGTTGTTGATGAAAAGTTCAGGTCATTTTCATCTAACTTGTTCACACAGACTTTTCAGCACTTTCATAGAGTAAACTTGGTTGACTGTTTGTACAGTTAGTATTAATTCATAATGAACAAACCCTCTGATATCAAAAAAGGTAAGCAACATTGTTGTGACTCTTGATTTGGACTGATGGAAATTTTATGACCCTAGATAACTGGCTGACATTCACTGTGCACTTTTACGATTTGTTTCAAAATTGTATTGGTATGCCCATGTGTCATCACTGGTGATAATATGGCCCAAAACAGCTTCTTGCCTCTCAAAAAGGTCTTGGCAAACTTTGACTCTCCTTTTCTTTTGTTCATCAATGAGCTCCTTCAGGACCATCTTTCTCATGCCAAGATTATCAGCTAAAATTTTTCCTGTTTCTCTATCAATATTTACTTGGTCTGCTGTGCAACTCACAGTCAGCCAATGATTTTGACACACAATTCAATGAACTTTTGCAATGTTTCTGTCAGTTCTACTCATTATTGGTTGCCTTGATCTCTCTTCATCAACGACTCTTTCTCCCAGAAAAATATTTAATCCATTTGTACACTGCTGTTTTCTTCAAAGCATTATCCTCATAAATTTGGACTAACATGTCCCTGATTTCACTTCCACTCTTGCCAAGTTTAACAACAAATTTATTATTTTTGTTGTTCTCATTCAAGCTTTGACATTCTCGAGATGGCACACAAAAGCATGCAACAACAATAATGAATGCCACTCAGAAAGACACCACCACACCTGAGCATGAACACAGCTGTGAGACACAGATATGCCGAGGTTATGAAACCTTACTGAATTGTTTGTACGGTGTTGCCAATGTAAGTGCAAGGTGGCAAGTTTGTGAACTTAATTGCCATATTTAAACATCAAGAGTCTTCTCAATTTTCATCACTAAATGACTCTTTAGACAAACTCGAAGATTTGATATATATAGTGAACTTTTTCCATCCTCTTTATTCTTGCTCTCTCATGTCTCAGACAATTCTAAAACAAAACAAAACAAAACTTAAAAAAAAACTATAATGAAAAAAATCAATTATCTGACAATATAGATGTATAACTAACTTCTGGATGTTAAAATTTCACTGTCTCCTTATAACCTCTTAATCATGGCTTCTCTTTTAACCTAATTTTATTTTTGCTCTATGTTTTGCCTCAAAAGATACATATATTTTTTTTTGGTTAGTAATAACCCCTGTATAGATGACTCACAAATTTCTATCATGATGCTGCTTCAGGCAGAAAGAAAGGGCAGAGGGGAAAGAAGAAAGAAGAAAGGAGAAAGTAAGGAGAGAAAAAAAAAAGTAGATGAGATTATTCTTAAGAAAAGATGTAGCTCCCAGACCAACCAGCACTAGATTTTGGCCAAGATCAGACCAATTATGCTATCTTGCACCTCAAGGTGAACTTTAGCTAATTGCAATGGATTATAATATTATTGGCATCATGGTGGGTGGGGGGTAGTCCACCCACTGTGTTGCCATGACAGTTTTGACAAGGGCCAAATAAAGACAGAGGAATCCCACCTCCTGACTGGAAGGAGTGGTCAGCAGGGACTGTCCTGGGAACACCTATAATGCCACCCCTACATCTTAAATATTTTGTGCCCTCACTCTAGTAAAATAGTAACCATCCTTGTTCATTAGCACTGTTGCTCTCCTCTGAACCTGTCTGCTCTCATACCATCACCGGTGTGTACTGTCTTCTTCTTTTTAAATAAATACACTGCTTACTTGGCTATCCTTGCTTGGCTTATTGTATTCTTGAATTCTTTTCTGTGATGACACCAAGGATCTGTTTTTCCCTAACAATGGGACCTGATCTCTGATCCAGGCAGTACAGGCAGTAGAGTTCTCTAACTTTCCACTGAGGTTTGTCTTAAATGTAAAAACCAACTAAACCAAAACAAACCAAAACAAAACAAAATAGAACACTAACATATCTACTACATGCATAAAGTTTGCACTCAAAATTAGCCTTTCCTTCTAATTTATCTATCTTTGTCTAGTGTTTCTATTGTCTCAGCTCTTTACATTTGAAACTATAAAGTCATCTTTGACTTATTTCTATTTTTATTTTCTATATTCAGTAAACGAACAAGAACTCAATATTTTTATAGCAGAATCTTTATTGCTTCCTGGCTTAATCAATTTTTCCAGCTTATAACAGCCAAAGTAGCTATCATTACATGGATTTTTATCATGTGAACCCTGCTTAAAAGCCTAAATGTTTATCAATGTTACTACAACAAGTCTAAACTCACAAGACCAGTTTTCAGATTTCCCAAGGCCTATAAAAGACCTATACAAAAATGTTCATACCTCACTTCTTTGTCACACTTTTGTTCTATTCAGGCCTACCTTTCCAATGCTCCTCAAAAATATATTGTATCTTTACTGATATCTGTTATTTACTGTTATTGTTATAAAAGACCATGTCTTTCACCAATACAAATCCTACCACTCTGCATCAGTTAGTTTATTTAAGTAATGCTGTAGTAATAAACAACTTGCAGTTCTTAGTGGTTTACAATAGTGAAAAAAGTTTATTTTTTAGTCATGCTGCATTAATCTCAATTTCCCTGTGATTCTTTCTACGTAATCTTTATTCTAGTATTCAAAGCTGATAGGGTAGCTACTGTAGATACTGACATTCTTGTTTTAGACAGCAGAAAAACAACATGGTAGGGGCTATTAAAGCTTTTGCTCAGAATCATAACATTTCACATCTGTTCACATTTCACAAGACAAAGCAAGTCACTTCATAAAGCCTGATGTCAGGAGGATAAGATATATCTTCTCTACATAGAAAAACATGAAAGTAACATGACTAAAACTGATGTCAACAGTAATGCATGTATAGTGTTTCCTTAAAGAGAAGCAGCTAATATTTTAAAAATTTATAAAGTCTAGTGCAGTCTACTTTCTTTGTCACAAATACTTACTTTCCTTCCCTTTGCCCACAAAACATACTCACCTCAACAAACAGCATTCAAGATCACACACTCTGATCTTATGACATTCTATATTTACATCAGATCAGGATATGACTCCTCTAAAAAGACAAATCATATGCCACCACATGGCCAACAGGCAATGGTGGTAGAAGGAGATAATAATACTGTAAATATTTACATTTTGATAGGACGAGAATAGACAGTATATGGCAATGATGAGTTCAGAACAATGTTTAAAAGTTGCTAGTGAGAAGTTATGGGACAAGCGATGCAGAAAAGGAAGTGTGTTCTTAGTAAGATCCTGGTTCACCTCTTCAAAGCAGCTCCTAATCCACTGTTCCCCCTAGGACTGGAATCTAGGGCACACTGATTTTTTTCTTTCATGAATTCATGAGTACTAACAGGTGTTGTCCCATTTTATGCATTTGTTATAGATATTCTGATATTATTTCATGTATACTAATATAGTATACTCTCCATTAACCACAATCAGCACTCTCAAGCAACCAGCAAAAAGAAAAAAAAAAAAGAATAAACAATACTTTAAGTAAAAATTAAAATAAATTCAATTTCTAGTGTAAATGTAAGTTTAAGCTCAACTCACTGCACTTTAAGTCCACACTTTGCACACTACATGTTTATCTCCCACTCCTGCCAATTCACTGTATGTAAACATACTAGTTGGTTGGGATCCATTATTATTAAAATTTTGTGCTCTCACCCAACCCGAAGTATGTCAAACAAGTCCCAAGTAAGTATAAAACCATAACGCTCACCATCAAGCAGAAGGTGGAAATATGTAAGAGGCTTGAGAAAGATGAGTCATACAGTACTCAAGAAGGAATTTAATGTCAGATCATCAATGATCTATGACATTACAGCTCAGTCTCAGAAGATAAAGGAGTTTTTTGTTAAGTCAGAGAGTAACATAAGTGGGGAGAAGTGTCACACTCTTCATACAATGAAAGTGTTTGTCCAAGACTTGCATAAGTAGTTTTTGCTGAAAAGATCTGAGGATGATTTTATTTCTGGTCTGATGTCTCAGGGAAAAACAAGAGAATTCAATGAAATTTTGAACGTTAAGCTTTATTGTTCATTTTCAAGTGGATGGCTTATTCAATTCAAGGTTCATCACGGGATCCATAAGCTAAACTCGACAAGTGAGCAGAAATTGGCTAATTTTAAGGCTGCAACCTAATTTCGTGATGTGTTTAGTGAATTGGTTGCAGAAAGTAGTTTGACCTCAGAGCCAATTTATAATGAGACATGAGACTAATGTGGAAGTGTCTGCCTAATTCTACATTGGCTGATGGTAATGAGAATGTAGCTAGCTCATGGGTTCAAACAAAATAAAGAGCATATAACTTCTAGTTTGTGAAAATACATCAGGATATCATAAGGTAAATTTGTGTGTTGTCGGCAACTTTGCTAAACCAAGGTGCCTTAAAGGCATAACTAAGCTTCCTGTAGATTATCATGCGCAGAGTAACAGTTGAACAGAGACAGAAATTTTTACCAAGTGGTTTCATGATTCTTTGTCTTCAGTGTTAAAAAAAATTCACACACACAGAAAAAGAATACCAGAGAATAGTAAAACTCTGTAGCTCACTTGCTCTTGGATAACTGCCATGCACATTCTCCTGCAAAATACCTTATTAAGGCAACATTTTCATATGTTGTTTTCCAGCTAATGTCACCAGTCTGATTCAACAAATAGATCAGGGAGTGAGTGATACAAAATGTAAAAATGCTTTACAGGCGTGATTGCATGTGAAAAATGATTAATTTTTATAAGACAATTCTGGACTTTTGGAAAAAATATAATCTTAAAGATACTATTTCCACTATCAGTTGTGCTTGGGATTCTGTGAGAAGTGAAACACTATCAAAATTTTGGAGAAAGTTGAGGCCAGCTGAAATGGCTATGGGACCCTTCCTTTCCTCTGATGACTTTGAGGAGTTTTCAGTCAATAGTGAAGCTACCGGTAGCAAAGTTTATGATGAAGTCTGTGAACTAGTTGACTCTGCTAAAGACAAAATGAATTTGTCTCAAGATGAACTCGATGACTGACTCACTGTGCAAGAAGCCATTCCAGTAACTCATACACTTAATACAGAAGACATCATAGAAGCTGTTGTGACTAATGGAAAAATGAATGTTTTAGAAGAAAAAGAGAGTGATGATGATGGGTGTGAAGTGGAAAATGTATCCTGGCAGACAGCTACTGCAGCATTTGAAACTGTAATAGCTTTTACAAAACAGCAATCCTTCTTCACTCCTCAACATGTTACATAGGTACATGTCATGCATAACTTGATTTTGTATGAGAGGTAGGGCTTCAGAGTAAACTGATATCTGTCTGCTTTTCAAGAAAGCTGCATACAAGTTTGTCAGTACAGCATTGTCTACTGATATAGATCCAAAACCATCCTCATCCACTTTTTCTGATCCTGTTTTAGTTACATCATTCGATCCTGAGTATTCTGATGTTATGTCTACCCAGTAAATTCTTACCCTTACTGTAATAATTTTTAATATGTATGTGTGTGTTATTTTCCTAAGTTAATTGAAGTTAAAAAAATGTTAATAAAGTTCATTAAACCAAAAATTTCATTGACTGCCATTTGACTAAAATTGCACATTGCATTCACAAAGTTCTTTTTATAATAAAACTGTGTTATATTAAGTTGTTTGTCTTTGTTTACCTTAATTTGTTTTTAATCACTTTATTTCAATATTACTATTAAGGCCATATATAGTTTATGGTATGGTATGGGATGATATGAGATGATACGGTATAGTATGTGGTATAGTATTAGCTAGGCCTATTTTTAATAGTAATTCCCAAGCAACCAGGACCTATATTTATCTAGTATTTACCAAATCCCATGAGTGCCAGTTAATTGAGAGTCTACTGTAATTTCTCCTCAAACAATTCATAAAATCCATAATTTAGGGAGACTGAATCTTATTGGTATTTGCAATGCATTATTATGCATGTTATAGCATTTAGGACAATTTATTTAAAACATAGCATAAAAACAGGATCATCTGATTTAGGCTCACCCTTCATAAGGATAAGCTGGTTCACTAGAAAGCATTTCAATAACAAATGTTTTAGAATTATGTATGTAACAGAGTGTACAAGAGTACATCTAATAGGTTGAAACAGGTTCTTAAATGCAGTTCTGACCATCTGGATATTTCTCTTGATTTCATGTATTTTTTATAGGTCTTATATATCTTTTTTACTATAGAGACATTGGTACAGGAAAGTCTTTGGTACATTTAGTAAAACACCAGCAATAGTTTTCCTCATATTTGCCTGGCCCTCACTCTATAATGTGACTTTGAAACTGTAAAAACTTTATCCAAGGCTCTGTTTGTAGATTGGGCAGGATATTTTCTGTCCGTCATTGTTTCCAAGGTGTCATGAGACTCCCTTAGGAGACATGATTGTGTTCAGTACTGCATAAAAAAA
Organism: Lyroderma lyra; assembly: GCA_004026885.1. Taxonomy (NCBI): domain Eukaryota; kingdom Metazoa; phylum Chordata; class Mammalia; order Chiroptera; family Megadermatidae; genus Lyroderma; species Lyroderma lyra. The sequence continues at coordinate 359 of PVJL010000970.1, read as the reverse complement.
AATTCATTGTGATTATTAAAGTCAAGCCTGGTAAAACTGTGGAATAAGCAGGTGTGCCTTTAAGTTCTTTTATGTCTCTCTATGCAATAGAAGAGAGATAATATTATAGAAGTAATTAACTTTGGCTGTGTCAATGACAGGTGTTTTTGTACAATGGGCCATAAAGAACTAATAAGACTTAACAACAAAAAAAACAAACAACCCAATTAAAAAGTGGGCAGAAGAACTAAACAGACACTTCTCCCACGAAGAAATACAAATGGCCAGCAGACATATGAAAAAATGCTCATCCTCATTAGCTATCAGGGAAATGCAAATCAAAACCACAATGAGATACCACCTCACACCTGTGAGAATGG
>PVJL010000969.1:201030-314193 GCA_004026885.1 Lyroderma lyra | reverse complement strand
AAAAAAAAAAAAAAAAAAAAAAAAAAAAAAAAAAAAAAAAAAAAAAAAAAAAAAAAAAATGGAAATGGTCCAGTTTAGATTACAATGACTGGAACAATTAGTCATTGGTATTTTGACCCAATACAGCTAAATAATCATTTTATCAAATATGGGGAAAGTAAACATAATGAGTAATAAGAGGAATTATAAAATTAAGAATATATTTTGAAAATGTTATGAAGCATCAGTGACATAGAACAAAACATTTTAAATGTAATTAGACTCTTTTATTTCAGTATTCTTATATCTCTTATTTGAACTTGATTTAAGCTCCACTGTCACCACCCTGAAATGAAAAGTGGCAGTTTATTTAGTATGTATAATATATACCTTCTACCCAATTGGCTACAGTTCTACATACAAATATATCTTTTCTGTCTTCTATGTATTCAGTCATACCTAGAAAAAAACAACACTGACAAGATATTACTGAAGTGAAACAATAGAAATTTCAAATTCTCATGTAAAATGACTTATTTAGTTATTTTGTAGTTAAAGAAAAAGGAATTCCCACAGGAGATTTTTGAATAATCTTTAAAATTTTTTTCTAAGAAAGTACCACACTACCAGCTATAAATTTATGCTTTATATAGCAATTTCTACTTTAAATTGACATTTCAAAACCCCAAATAAAATATTTTTTCCCACATTAAGCTGTATTTTTTTGTTTAAGGTCTAATTGAAAATCAAGTTAGTATAGTATTTGATTATTTTCAAATATATACTTTTATTATTTTTAATAGTAGGATTTAGTATTTTATGCTACTATGGAATTCTCTATGTAACAAAACTATAATTACAGGCTCTAGGGACATGAAATATACTAGGATGAGCAAAAGGGAGCATTAAAAACACCATTGTATATTTCTTTGTCTAAGTCTTGATACTAAATATTGTCTCTTATTTCTAATTTGTCCTTTCTTTCCCCTTTTATATATAAAAAAGTAACCAAACATACACACTTTTCATGTCAAACTAAAATCTTTACCTACATAAAATTTTAATTTACATATATTCTTTATGTAGTGGAAATCCTTACAAGTTTGCATTCATTACTGTCAACATTCTGCACCAAATACTTATTAATGGCTCAAATCATGCAGAGCATGAGTAGGTGAGAAAGTTACCTGACCTGTATGGCTATCTCCCTTTGCTTACTGGAACTGTAGCCCCACCATACCTTGATTGCTTGAAGGTGAGCCATGTTCCTGTACCTGATTATGGAGTGGAGAGACTGAACACTGAGTCCTTGGTTTACCTGTGCCTTTTTAATCTTTTCCTCTTCCACCTGTGGTGTTACTGACTCTTATATGGGAGAGAGGAAGGAGGGAAAAAATACAGCCATCATTTTTCTGAGTGTAAAAGTTTAGAAGTAACAAGACTACCTGTTGTATGAGGTATGTGTATATATTAGAAAAAACAACTGGGATTGTTGGTAGAGTTATAATAGGGAGGGTGTTATTTCAGAAACTCAGTAGATAATTCTACAGGACTTCAATTACACATTTGGGAAGGGTGTGGGAATTAGATAAAGATGTAGGTATATTGATTTTAGAGATATCGTAAGAAGTATCACATTTTAGCGTGTTAAAATTATTTATAATTAATGTGTATTTAACTATTCAATAAATCTTAACTGAAGGCAAATAAGTGTGAGATATTCTACTTCTAGGGACACAAGGTAAACAAAGAAAAGGTTCCTGAGTTCATGGAGACTACTTCTAGTGTAATTGGTAACATAACAGTCTGGTGTGAGGAAATGTGATAGGATTTTGTGAAAGGATTTTGATTTTGATGCTAACTAACTACTTTCCATTTGACCTTTGTTTTTTAAGCTAATTTCCAGAATTTTACCTAGATTTTTGTTGATATTTTAAAAGTTATTTGCATTTTTTTATGTACTAATATAATGTTTCTGTCTAATATGAAGCCTCAGTTGTAAGGAATCTATTTCAAATTAAATTATGAATAATGATGTATATGCCAAATTTGCTTAAAATTTTATTTTAGGCAGAGAAATATTAATTATATTGGGCTTAAATTATACTTAAATATATTAACTAACATGGTAGTGCTTTTTCTGTGGTGCTCTCCAAATACCACATCAATCACTTATGAGCCTCAATAGATGTGGAGTAACTTACTTCACTTTCTACTGTCATATATTCACATGATAGTGCAGATTTTTAAAATCTCAATAAAAATGATATAACTGTCACTGATAAAGCCTTTGAAGTGAACTGCCTAATTGTCACATCAGTGAACAAAGCTAAAAGTATTTATTTAAAGAACATACTTTGCAAATACTGAGGTACTTGCAAGAGATAAGAATGGTGTTTTAAAAACAGATTCTCATATAAATTTTGGAAAACAATATGTACTCAGTTAATATAAAATTTTTCTTAAGTAATCAGATTAAAATTATAGCAATAGCAAATTAAACATAAATCTATGTTCAGAGAATTTCAAATAATTATTACAAAAATAAGCCTTATCTTCAGATATGATTTTTAGCAAATGCTTCTTTTTTGATTGGAAGTAAAATGCACATACAAACATTGTATTAGCAACAGTGTTAGAAAGATATACACATGTTTAAGAGAAATAGCATTTCATTCCTATTTCTGTGGTGTATAAAATTCATCTCTTTCTGTGTGGAGAGAGATTGTCATTTAAACTGATGCACATGGAGCAAGGTGGCAAGGGACTGAGCATCTGCATCAGTATGAAGTCAAGCTCTGAACTCCCACTGGTGCTACTCCAAATTCCCGCCTGTCCTAACTTTGTGAACTTTTGGTATGTGTCTTAGGGGAATCATCTCCCAAGTGAATATAGTTATAAAGTAAGTGACAGTCCATAGTAAGAAATAAGAAAATAAGCCAAAACCTGTAGTGAGTAACAGGAAATTTTAGTTCCTCATTTCTATGGTTTATACTCAAATATGTGTATAATTTAGGGAGGACATTTACCTATTAGATGAATCAAAGTTGCGAGAGATGGCTATAAAGATGCTATGCCTCTTTAGTTGAATGATGATCACACATTTCACATACTACGTATCTTGTACTTATTATTATATTTTGCCATTTTCTCCACAAGGATGGAGAGCTCTGCTTTGGGGATGTTTCTAGAAATAAAATATTTGACCAAAACTGGAAAATGTCATATCCTTGATTAATTTTATATGATTATTTCTAAAAGGGTTGTCATTTCCTTAGGATAGTAGTGGTGAGGTTGCTGCTGGGTTTATTTATTGTTTTGTGTTTTTTTTTAAATATGTGTTTTAGGGAAGTTATCACTTCCCTTAATAGTGTGAGGGGAAGAAGTGGCATCATTTATATGAGGAAATAGACTAGTGTAAGTCAAAATACAATGTTTCTGTCCCTTTGCAGTGAGTGTTGTTTCAAAAACATTGAGCTGTTAAATAGATTATTTTTCAAATACATAGTTTCACTGGGTAGTAGAGTACTCAAAAAAGATAACATCTCCATGTTGAGTTATAGAAGTAGTGGGTGGAGATAATGAAAAATTTCTATGTCATAAAGTTACTGAGGAGGGGGCTTTGGGGAGAAAAGGAGGTACAGGGAAGCCTAATCAGCTTAGTAGGAGTCCCATCCAAGGTAATAAGGAGTAGAAGTGATGTAAGATATGACATGCTAAATTTCATTGAGTAAGAATTCATTTTGTCATGAATCATTTTGAGCTCCTCTCTATGATCTACTCACTTTTCCAGTGTATGTGCTTTATGTTGGTTGCTCCTTCATAAAATTGCTCAATTCTTCATATTGTTTTCCTGGATTTATCTTTTTCTAGAGTTAGCAAAAGCTTTTTTAAATTTAGAGATTTCTTCTCTGTGGGCTGTTGTTATCCATATTACACCATGGTACCAGCCTCTTTACTCTGTCTCTAGCAGGTAAATTCTGTCTAGTAAAACTAGGGATATTAAGTATTACAGTTTCCTTAACTCTGATCTTGAACTGAAGGTGAGATGCTAGAGAACCCATCTGAAATTACAAGAGTTTTATAGAAAAAGTCAGTTGGTGATAGACATTAACAGAAATACTCACTATCTCTCGAGCATTACTGTAGCATTCTACCATGGTATTCAGGACTCTCTGAGAAAATTATTTTTAATGGTTATATGATATTCTGCCATGTATATATTACTAGCAATTTAAACAATTTACCTATCATTGAACACTTGGACTGCTTTCTCTATTTTGTGAAATAACACTTCAATAAATTTCCATTTGAACAAATATTTAACTTGATTTCTAATTATTTTCTTAATGTAGAGTATTAAGAGTATGAATGTTACAGGATTTTTGTGATAACTATTATACAAATAATAAATTAGCGTGAAGAATACATTCTATTTTTTCTGTTTCTAATTCCCTACACACACACACATGCTTGTCATATTCCTTATACATAAGCTGAGGGATTTTTTTGCCAGAGAACTAGGTTTATAGTCACAATTGTTTTCGGCTAGCATTCACTCATTATATTATTAAAAGTGACATGTTAATAAGCTTGTCTTTTGCATTAACTGTCTAAATTATTTCCCTTTATTTCACATATTACTGGAATGATCTATGCATAGAAGCTATGGATATGGTTATGTTTTAAGTTTAAATATTGCATGTTAATTATATTTTTAGGCCATATGTTCACCTCTAGAATGCCTGCATTACAGATTGATTGACATATTGAAGTGATAAAATAACTAAAATAAATATGATGACATTATTAGAATTAGAAAAATTCTTGTATCTGTAAGTATGTATTTGAAAACTAATTGCAGAATAATTTGTGGAGAAAACCTTTTGAAGATAAAAGCAATCCTTTCTATTCTTGGTTTGAGCTTAGAAGCAACATTATTATTGAGATGCAATTTAAGAGGAACATGAGAAATTCATTACCAGTCAGAAAAACAAACAGAAAACACACTTTGACATACAGAACTAAGTTTCATAGTAACCTTTATTCTATAATTAAATTATTGTCTTCTTTGCTCCTTAAAAACTTACATATTTTTTTCAGAGCTCTATAAAGAGGTCATATTTGACTCATCAGAACCATGATTCATATTTCATAGTCATATTGTAATATGAAATTCATTAAAAATCTTCATTAGGATAACAAGTTATTTCTAAAGATATTTTCAGTTATGGGACTAGGGCAAGAATTGAGAAATAATATTATCTTAATCCTTTCATATCAATATGTGCTTTGATTGTAATGTTTTTATTAGTTAAATATTTACTTTACCAAGGAAGTTGATGAAAAGAGTAGAAATGATATGAATTACTTTGGAGAGTTATTTTTCTGTTATAACATGGAAAAATAACATTATCTTGGAAGGCTTATCCTAATTCGTTGATTTAGAAATTATCTTTGGACATGTAATTTGACTTTGAACACAGATAGTGAAACAGTATTGCACAACTGTAAGAACCACACTTCTGACTACATAGAAAAACAAAACAAAACAAAAAAGTAATAAAATAAAATAAAAATAGAAAATCAAGAACAAAACCCCTTGCGACCAAAATACACATTTGCATTAAAAAATAAATTATCCTGAAGGCCTCAGAAATCGACTTAAGTTTGAAAGTTCTCATGAGTGCTGCAGTTAAAACAAGAAACTAAAGATTGGAAAACGTGGATACAAATGAAATTGTTGTTTACAACAATATTTTAGTAGATATACTTGTGTTAGATGTTTATTTTTTAAAATTCATTTTTATTGTTAGACTTATTGGGGTAACATCTGTTAGCAAGGATTACATAGGTTTCAGGCATACAATTCTACAGTGCCTCGTCAACTTGTTGTATAATAAGTTCACCACCTTATGTTAGATGTTTAAAAAGTACTATATATTTAGTTCTCATTCCTATTATTAAAGAAAATAAGTATTTTCATACTTCTCTTTCAGCAGCTGCTATTGGAATCACATCATACAGGGTATTTTAATTACTCAATGAAATATCTATCTTTAGCAAAAGTTGAAAGTTTTTGAAAAAGAAGCTTGCCACCTGAAATGCAAAGACATTTTCTCTAGAGCAGATTAGAAAAGGTGGAGTCAATTTTTTCCCATGACAAAGAGAGTCTTTTCATGAAATAAAACATGTTTTTTTACTAAAAATATAAATTTTTTCAAAGTTAATTATTCGTAAATGTAATTATATTTCCATTGTTTCTGCAAAAAGACTTTCAGTATGAAAACTGATCGATAATTTGTTACAATTATGAAAACCAGTCATAGAGGAGGATTAGTTCATCATTTGGCAGAATCTAAAGCAAGGGAGTCACAATAGAAGAAGAATGTGATTCTGAAAGTATAGGGTAATGTCAATGAAAAGAAGAATATAAAAGAGTCTCCCACCCACACCAACACAGATACTTCCACCGATCTATGTTTTGTTTCCACTATGGATAAGTGGAGCGTACTCTCAAGCTCTTGGTTAATAGGCACAGTCATAGCCTATACTTAGTGTTCCTTGCAAAATATGCTTTTAGACATGCACATTCAGGTGTTACTGAACTTTTGTATGAGTCGTTTGAAAGACTATTGAATTTTTATTCCATTCCACTTTCTGTTTTTCTGTTTTATTTGTTTATTTTGTACTTTTGATTCTACCTATAAACAAAATCACATTATATCTGTCTTTTTCTGTCTCATACTTCACTTAGCACAATACCCTCCAGGTCCATTTATGCCACTGCATATAGCGAGAACCCATTATCTCCCATTGCCAAACAATATTCTAGTTTATATATGTACCACCACCTCTTTATCCATTAATCCATCAATGAACACCCAGGCTGCCTCCCTAGCTTGGCTATTGTAAACAATGCTACAGTGAACATATGGATGCACACGTCCCCTCAAATAGCGTTTTGGGTTTCTTCAGATACCCAGAAGTAAGATTACTGGGTTTTTATCTCTTTTTATAGCTTTTGTTTTAAACTCTCTTTTGTCTGGTGTAAGTTTTGCCACCACAGCTTTTTTTCCTTAATTTTCTTTTCCATTTTCATGAAATATCTTTTTCGACCTTTTTACTTTCAGTATGTATATTTTTTTCAATCTGAAGTGAATCTTTTGTGGGCAATGTATGTAAGGGTTTTGTTATCTTATCCATTCAGCCTTCCTGTGTCTTTTGATTGGAGCATTTAATTCATTCACATTGAAAATAATTGTTGATAGGTATATAGTTATTGCCATTTCATTATTCATTATTTTTTATCTTTATTTTCATCTTAAGGAAGTTCTCCTAACATTCCTTAGCATACTGATTTGGTGATGAACTCCTTTAGCTTTTTCTTATCTGGGAAGTTCTTTATCTGTCTTGATTTTAAGTGATGGACTGTGAGTAGAGTCTTGGTGGTAAGTCCTTGCAGTTCATCATTATTTTGTTCCATTTCTTCTGGCTTGAAAAGTTTCTGTTGAGAAATCAGCTGACAATCTTATAAGAGCTCCTTATAAATTACTAATTGCCTTTCTCTTGATGCTTTTAGGATTTTCTCTTTATCTTTAACCTTTACCATTCTAATTACAATGTGTCTTGATATGGGCCTATTTGGGTTCATCTTGTTTGAGATTTTCTGCACCTCCTGGGCTTGTATGTCTATTTTTTTCACTAGGTTAGGAAAGTTTTCAATCATTATTTCTTCAAATAGTGTCTCATTCCCTTGTTTTATCTTTTCTTCTGGTACCTCAATGGTGTAAATGTTGTCATGCTTGACCTTGTATCAGAGGTCGCTTAAACTATCCTCATTATTATTTTTTTTATCATTATTTTTTTTTTCTGTTCTGATTTGGTGTTTTCTGCTACCTTATCTTCCAAATTGCTGATTTGATCTCCTGCTTTTTATATTTTTGTAATTCTTTCTAGTGCATTCTTAATTTCAGTTTTATTTTTTTACTTCTCACTGGTTCTTTTCTATGTTTTCCTTTTTTTTTTTTAATGCTTGCTATCTTTTTGCTGAAGTATTCACTATGTTCTTTGAGCATACTTGTAACTATTATTTTGAACTTTGTATCTGATAGGTTACTTGCCTCCATTTTGTTTAGCTCTTTATCTGGAGTTTTCTCCTATTCTTTCATCTGGGATGTATTCTTTGTTTCTTCATTTTGGCAGCCTCTCTGTGTTTGTTTCTGTGTATTAGTTAGATCTGCTATATCTCCCAGTCTTGGTTGTGTGTGTTTATGTAGTAGGTGCCCTGTGAGGCCCTAGCACAGTCTCCATGGTCACCTATTCTAGGTGCTCTAGGAGTCTTCCTTGTGTGGGTTATATGTGCCCTTCTTTTATAGTTGAGTCTTGATTGCTGTTGATATTTCAGTGGGTGGGATTGACTCTCAAGAAAACTGACTTCAGGGTTTGGCCATGTGCACAGCTTATGGGCTGCTGTGCAGGTGGCTTACCCTACTGAGTGGGATTTATCCCAGAAGACTCTGGTGCCTGTTGAGACCATCCTTTGTATGTGCTGCTTTTAGGGCTAATTGGGTAGTTCTCAGACCACAGTTAGCTTCAATCAAGTATTTTGGTTCTGAGGCTTCTTGGGAGGGGCTCTGGTGCGGGCTCAGGTCACTCACTGCCTGTTTTCAGCCAGAGACTACCTGGTAGGAGCTATAGAGGGATCACAGTTGTTTGCTGCCTGTGCTAAACCTGAAGGCATCTGGGAGAGGCCATGTTGCAAACCAAGAATGAGAATAGCTGCCACCAGTACCTGGCCTATGACAACTCCACAAAAAGTTAGGATATCTTGATGTCTGCTGCAATCTGCTGGCTCCTTTAAGGTCCGGCTATTGATAAAGCATTGGTGGTGATGTTTGAGTTGGGTGAGGCAGGGTCTTAGGGAGTCACCAGGGTGGGATTTGTTGTGTTAACCAGGTTAGTGTAGATTGTGATATAGTGCCAGTGCAGAAAGGCTCAAAGCACACCGGGGTGAGTTTCCACCTGCCTGGGGCCCGCAGACACCCCAAGCTGTCCAAGAAAGAGTGCAGTTCTGGTGGGGTGGCTGTTTGCTAAGAAAGTGTCTCCAGCTTTTTGAGTCTTGAGAAGGGATGGGTCCCAGGGATTAACTAGGGTGGACCAAGTGGGTCAGATTCACATTTGGTCGTGTGGAGGAGAGCTCAAAATAGGGAAGTTGGCACCCATCAACTAGCTGCATGTGTGGAGGACCTCACACAGGTGAAATAGGGACTGTCTCTCTAGTCCTTGCCCCAAAGCCACACAACTCAATCTCTCCATGTATGTCTCTGACATCCCCTTAGTCACTGTTTTTCCTCCAGAGCCCAGGGTGAGTGTCTGTGTGTGAGTGAGTTTGTGCACATAAACTTTAAAAGGACATCTGGGTGTCCTGCACTCTTCCATCCCACTTGGACAGTGGGAAACCCCACTGTTTTTCACAGGCAAATGTTGTGGGGCCTCCTTTTCCCAGGACCAGTACTCTGGGGAGCCGGTTGTGAGTCTGGGGTCCCTCACTCCTTCTGGGGGAATCCTTCATGGCTGAGATATCCCTCTGGATTCTTAACCACCACATGCAGGTTTGGGACCAGCCCATTTTGTATCTCTGCCCCCTCCTACCAGTCTCAAAGTGGTTTTTTCTTTACATTCTTAGTTATAAAAATTATCTTCAGTTACACTTCAGATGATTCTTCAGGTTGATTGTTCTGTGATTTAGTTGTAATTTTAATATGTTCACTGAAGGAAGAAGCGAATACAATGTTTATCGACTCCACTGTCTTGGATCTCTCTATTCCAGTTAGTTTTCAATCTCAGAATGTCATACACTGTCAGAGTTCAACTATCACCATTTTGTACTTGAACATTTACTTCTTATCACAGCCCTTTTCTTTAGCTTTTTCTTTTCCATAACATGTACAATACTCAGACAGCCTAAACTCTAATGTTACTTACTTGTGCCAATAGGTCAGCTATTTAAAAAATATATTTTTATATGGTGCAGAGTTTGGATTTGATATATTATGGCAATTTCAAGGCCAAGTATCAGAATTTAGAAAAAAATCAGAGCTTTTGATGTATCCTTATTGACATAAGTAAGGTATTACATTGAAGTTCATTTCTATCATAAATACTCTATCAAGGTTATACACTTATGCCTCATATAATGAAATAATTTAAGAATTAATACTTTTCAAAAAAACATTATTCTATTATAATGATCTATAAAAAGAGATTTTATTTTTTCCTTTTGTTTTCATAGTATATTTAAAATAATTTTTAAGCTTTTGTTAAATGCCAGAGTTTAATCAATGTACTAATAAAAATGTGGAGTGTATGTGCATGTGTGTATCATTAGTGTGTGATTCTATAATATTAAGTATATGAGACCTGTAAGAAGATAGCCATGCATAAATACACATTCCTAAAATGTCCATTGGAAAAAAATGTACACTACAAAAAGTATAGGAATTACCAAAATATAAAGGACTGTTAAAAATGTTCATTTTCCAAAACTACGACTCTGTATTTTAAGTTGTGTCTAGTGAAGTTACAGTTTTGGGAGGAAAAACAATTTATAATAATTAGTGTGTTGTCAGTTGCATTTTACTCCTGTTAAAGATATGAGTAGTACAGTACAGAAAATCCTTGAAGCCAACAGGCACAGGTGTTTTTAACTGGCAGATGTTTCTAGACATCTCACAGCTTAAAGGTCTATACCCTCAATGCCACAGCCGTGAATTAGATTGGTACAGCACTATGCTGCATTCCCAAATTTTCATCAAAAAAATAAAGAATGACAGAAAAAAAGAAAATGGGTGACGGAGCTGAAGAAAAGGCATGAAATTGATTTAGCAAATGGTTTACCATGGACATTGCAGCCTTAATTCCTAAAAACTTTGTTATGGACAGGTAGTTCAAAAGACTCCTGGTTGCTTGGAGTTAATTTTTATGGAATCTTGTGAGGTTGCAATTTAATGTAAAGAGTGTTAAGTGACAACATGCATAATACCCATATACATCTGCCAGAGAGAATTGTGTGTTTAATACACGCTGCAATTTAATCCATTTCGAATGTTATTATATTGTGGCATATACATTAAACATCTTGCATGAATGGAATTGATAAACAGAAAGAAGAAACCCTATTGTTTTTCACATTACACAGTCATGAGATTATAGGGACAGAAAGCTCTTAATTACTATATTTCCATATTGTAAAAGTAGGGTCCTCACCGAGGTCTCTTTATAATGCAAAGTATAGTGAAATTATAAAAAGCAAGTTTGAAAGGATAGTTAGAAGAAAGTGAAGAAATCAGGTTATATCCCAAGAATTGAGTAAATTAAACATGATAATGTTTCTGACACACCAAATTTGAAGAAATGAGCATCAGGACAAAAAAATGAGATAGAGAGTCTTTTAGTTATACCCAAAAGTAGAATAGGAAATAAAAAATTTTCATAATTTATTTGAAATTATATACTCAATTTTTAATTTTAATTAATCTTTTACTTATATTTTGTTGATTTTTTTATTAATATAATTATTTGGTTGTACTTTTACTATCAAACATATATCTAGTGTATTTGTGTTTTAGCTAGAGGTTAGAATTCTCTTAACTTTAAAAGACTATCTTGATTTTTGAAGTTATTCTCTTTTTGTTATTCTGTTTTGCCTTACACATTGCACATACATAACTTTTCTACATTTGATGAAAGCAGCATATTATTTGAAGTATTAGTTATTTAAATAATGTAACTAATAGATTTGTACACTTTCAGAAATACAGATTGGCTAAAAAATGTTTAGGTAGAATAAGGTAAATTGGAATCTGAGCAAGGTGAAAATTAATAGTAGAAATCGCTTATTCAATTTTTCAGGAACACATAATTGTTTAGAAATTAAATACTTTCTGAAGGCTTAAAAAGAGAATTATTAAAGTGACATTCAGTTAAATATACTAGACATCAAATTTAAAATGCTCTTTCCTTAAGATGATTAATAAGGTAAGATTTAGCTAGCTGAAGTTTCATTAACTCTGATTCACATAACAAATGGGTCACCATTGACACTGCAGTTTATTTCCTAAATAAATGTCTTACAGAAAGGTGTTCTGGAAAGATCTTAGTTCCTTGAAGCAAATTTTTAAGGAACTCTGTGAGGATTTACTTATTATATTGCAATTGGATATGAAAAATATTAAGTGGCTCTTTACAAAATATGAACTTCAGCCAGGCTTCCATCTAATACCTTTAATTAGTTATAATATTTGATAACAGATTTTGTGTAATGATTAAGGGACAATAACAGAACACCATAAGATTTGTTTTAGGATGGAACTGTGTGAAATAGTATCATAAATTAACTGTGAATGTATTTTAGTTTCCATAAAGAACACTGTGTTTTAAAAAAACAAATAAGAAGTAGGGACAATTGAGGAGTATTGCCATTCCTTATATTGCTGTTTCTGTAAATGTATGTGCATACCAACCTAAATACAAAAATATTGCTTAATCTTGCTCAGACTTCATTTTTTTATTAAAGCAGATATTAATCTACTTCTTAAGAGCAGGAAATCATTCAAATGTATAAAACATTTCAGAACACTGGGTAAATTTTGAATACTTGGTTTATGTCACTAGTAAGGATGTACACTTTATTGAAATAGAACCCATATAAAAAGGGACTGAACTAAGGTTTCATTCTCACATGTGGCTAAAAAGATATGATAAAGAAATGTATGTGTATGTGTGTATGCGTGCATGTACACACACTTGTATATGCTGCCCAGAAAAAATGCAGTCATAAATGCCTCTATTTTTCATATTACATAACTAGATGATTCCTGGACAGCCCTTGTATATATCCAAGTCTATAGAAAACAAGATGTATAGAAGTTACTTGTGGATTCACACAAAGTCCAAAATTGCATGGGAAAGGGAGAAAAGTAATAAGTAATATTGGTAATCTCTTGGTATAATACTTTGATTTGCAGTATGTGGGACTCCAACAATTACCCACAGCTGAATAGGAACTATAATTTTAAAAACTTAATTCAAGTAGTACTAACATTTTAGACAAAGCCTCTCTCTTAGGTTGAAAAACTTACTTGGGTACTTTGATTTTGAGGCCCTTTGTTGTCTACGCTGTATTTCTAAGAACACCTTCAATTAATATGTAAGAAAAACATTTCTCTTGAGTTATTTGGGATGGTTAAGTTGCAAGTTGAAATACATATGCAAAAGTAAAATCTGTAGTGAAAGAAATCTTTGTTTGTTTAAAAATTTATGAATCATAACAAAGAGTAAGCAGGAAGAATAACAGATAATAAATTAGTTCAACACTTAGTACTATGTAGTTTACAAGAGACCTGGGACAAAAAAAGTAGCTTGAAAGAAAAATGGCTAGTAATTTCAGAATATGTTATATTACTTGTTTTGTATTAGCCTTGGGTTTTTCTAAACATGCATGAATTCTGAAGATGTGCTACTGAAATCATTTAGTTTCTACAACTCTGTATATAAAAATGTTTCATTGCATAAAATTTTTCAGTAGGACAGCAGTGGGCAAAATAGCTTTTATTTTCCTCCAATAAAAAACTAACCATGGTTTTATGTGCTAATTTCGAAATATTTTCTTCAAAAAGTGCTTACCTCGTGTTTAGCTTTAACACTGATTAAGAACAGGATGTGGTTTTGATTTTTTCTTCTATACATGTTTGAGGCTTTACCCTGATTTTTCCTTATCTTCCCATAAGAGTGCCTTGAGAAATATGTTAATAAATCTGCAAATGTAGTAGTTTTAAAAATTATAGTTCTAGTTCTTAAAACCTAACCAGTAATGCAATTTCTTGTTAACTGTTCCTTTTAGAAAAACAATATTTCTCTCTGTTAGGGTAAGGAGCTACTTGTATGTTGTGACTGAGGAATGCTAAAATACTTTTGTGCCTCCAGATAATTCTGAATGCTCTATTTCTCACTTCTTTGAGAGAGGAACGAAAATCACTCTTATAAATCACTACTATAAATACTATTTGATAAAGAGTGACCAGTTTTGCCTTCATTATGACCATCAGAACATAGCAACAGCTAAGGAATAAAACTGAGAAAGTTTTAGAAAGAGACAGTTCTGTCGAATGGAGCCCTAGTGTAAAGATCAGCCAAAAAAATTCCATATGAATCATAAAAAAAAAGCCACAAAAAACAAACAGGGATAGGAGGATAAGAGGAGGGAGAAATGAAGGAAATGTATTTACATGTTTATAAAAGTGCATTTTACCAATGTCTTGATTAAAACAATAGTTTTATGTATAGTATATTTAATTAATGAGTGTCTTAAAGACTTGGAGATTTTCTAAAAAAATATTTTTTAAAATTGTGAAAGGACTTTATGATAAGCTTGCTTTTTTCCAATTGTAACAAAGTGGGAAAAGGAAAAAAATCACCAACTTCAGTAGGTCAAGAATATTTTGGTATGCATATTCTCTGTAAACCCTCCCTTTGCATAATGAACCACATGTCTTGTTCATGCATGTATAAACAGCTACAAAATTCCCTTCTGAATTTATATGAACTGCTTATGAAAATAAGTCCAAGTATCTAAAGTTTTGCTTTCTTATATTATTAATATGAAATCTAGTTTCAGGAAGAGCTAATTAATTTTTTTCCTTAAAATTGAGGGAATTCAAATATACCCTAAAGGTCTACAAACATTCATGACCATTCAACATTATTTTGGAGAACCCTAAAGTTCCCAAAGTATGCAAGGACATGAGAATCATGTCCTTAAAAGTTGAAGTATAAACTCTGGTCACTTAGTGCCAATAAAATCTAAACTTCTTGGTAGCAGAAGGAAATTTAGAACTAAATTTCCTTATATTAACTGTCCTAAATTATCATAGAAATACAAGTATAAAAAATGCAATTGAAATTATGGTCATCCAAGTCTACTTGGGTCACAGTTGACATATGCCATCCTGTTGTGTCTATAGCATAATTCAATACCTAGCAAGTCTGGTTCTTTCAGGGAATGATGGTTAATGACTTTCAAAATTGACTCAAATTCCAAATAATCAGAATAATGAAGAGCTCTGTTTTATTCAGTTGAAGGTGCTGACTTTCTGATAATCATAGTTAACTGGATTAGGTTAATTCTGAATATTTTAAAACTGGACCATCACCAGGAATGTCTTAAGATATTATACTCTGGTAAGACTCCAGAGAAATACTACTGTATTGACAGCAGCAGAGCAATTCTGTCTAGGCATTTATGTCTTTCTTCAATTTGCTGGTATATCAATCTTCTTTCAAAATTGTTTCCTAGAATGGTTTTCTCCCCCAACCTCTTGTGGTTCATTCTAATCTATGGTTTCCAAGAAATATACCACAGATCAATATATGTATATATTTGTTTTTTAGCATAATGGATGTACATGGGCTTGGTGATGAGTTGAGGCATTGAAAGACTTCAAATCAATATAATGTATCTTTATTTCAGTGGCTAATGCTCCTGTTGCTCTCACTTTTTGCTTTGACTCAATCCATGTATTTGTCTACTTGTGAGACATCAAGAACTGACCATATGATCAATGGACCACTGTGAACAACCAAAATTCAGAAACACACCTGCCAACTAAGTCATGCCATGCTTCAACAGATTACATCAGTCTCCCCCTTGCCTGCCTTGCTTATGAATAATGCATACACACACAGAGGGACAACAGGACATTATCCTGGATACCCCATATACCTACAACTGTAGATAGTATCAATACTTAGTACTTGCTGCTGACAGAGTGTTTGGCATTCAAGAATGCTACTGTCATGGGTGTAGGCATCTGAAAGCTCTACCCCTTCTTAGATCAGGAATATAGTTTAAAAGTCATTTGTTTCTTTTGTTTTGTTTTGTTTTGTTTGTTCATCTGTTGCTTTTTTATATCTTACATATGATTGCAATCATATGATTTCTTGTCCTTTTTCATCTGATTTTTCACTTAGCACGATACTCTGAAGATCCATCTGTGTTGTCACACATGGCGGTATTTCATCTTTCTTTTTAAATGTCTGAGTACTATTTTTATACACGGAGACAACAGTATGGCAGTTATTGGAGGAGAAGGAAGTGGAGAGAATGAGGAGGGTAAAGAGGATCAACTACATGGTGACAGAAGGAGACCAGATTTTGGGCAGTGAGCACACAATAGAATACACAGATGTATTATCAATTGTACAATTGAAACTTATGTAATGTTATTATATTAACCAATGTTATCCCAATATATTTAATTAAAAATTTATTTGTTTGAGAAACAGTGAAATTGAGTTTTATTTTATTTTTATAAATATGTGCATTTTAGTCTCAGTGTCTCTATTAGGTACTGAGAAAAAAAATAATTTATACTTTCAAGCCTTAGAAAACATTCTGGATAGAAATAGTTTGAATTCCTATTCTTAACTAATACCAATAAATGCCATGGGCTTACTAATGAAATTGATTTGAAGTTACATTTTCCTCAATATGAGAGTTTTATTCTAATAAAGCTGAGTTGATGAATTAATAATTTGAAGGGCTATACAAGGATGGGCAAAGATCCCCAAGACATTACTTGAACAATCATCGTGGAGCCATTTTAACCTTCATCAAATCACTGCATTATACTTAGAAACATTTTCATTCAAACTACTGAAAGCATATTATCTAAATTCCATATTAGTTCAGTTATCCTCAGAATACCTTTTAAGTCTCTTAATGGACAGTGTTAGTCTAGCATACTTACATAAACACAAAGATTCAGGGTTAAGTTTGGGGTTGTATGCTTACCTTTATATTTTTCTACTTCTCATCACAGAGTAGGTTTCCAATGACTTCAGCAGCCCCCCACTTAAAATCCAGCTTTGTGCTTGGAGGAGGGCACAGAAAACTGATGGTTGAAATCAAAAGAAATATCACTGATTTCTCATCTCTCTCCCTGAGAAAATGCAATATAAGGATAAAGAGTTTAATCCTAACAGTGATAAATAATTGCATGTGATGATTTTACTATTTATGTCATAGGGTGAAGATGTTATAATTTTGAAAATAAAATCATTTGAAAAGATCTACAGAATTATACGGGGGAAAAACACATCTTTATTCCTATGATGTGAAAATTAAGTTGTGATACAGAACAATGGCTATGTATTCTTTAATATAGGGAACATGGCTTTCAGAAAACTACATTACTAACCTGCATACATAAAACAACCTTTAGAAATGCAAAACAGGTATCTGTATAAATGTATCAATTTTCCTTCAGAGACTCTTTATTTGAAAAGACTTACAGAGCTACAGCAATGCCCAGATGCTAGTTTTATATTCTCTGATGGCTTTTGGGGGTGCCTGATAGAAACAATTTGATTCAAAGGAATGAGCTGCAATGCAAGTTCCAGGGTTCAATGAATTATAATACTTCACACTTCCCTAGCATGTTACATCTATAGAAATCGACCTTTCTCACTAAACTGCCAGTCCTTTTTTTTTTTTTTGTAAATAGGAGGTCATATTTGGATATTATCCCATCAGTTGTTTATGGAATTAGATAATATGCTTCTGCACTAGCACTAGAACTGTCTAGACTTATACTTTTGTCAATATACATACAAACTTTTAAAATATATTCACATAAAACATTTAATTTTTCAATGATCAAGACATTTCATTCTGTCAGAAATCAACCATGTAAAAGAAAACCGCTAGAAATTGCAAAGTCAGTTCAAAATTTTTGTTTGCAGCTATATGGTAGGAATAAATTCAGTCAAGAAGACACTGAAATTGCTGGCAGCATTTTTTTCTTTCTGTAAGGCATACTAATAAACCCTCAGCACATTCACAGCCCATAGCAGTGTTCACATATGAGTATGCCCACATGCCCTTGCACAGGCTTACGACCCTGGGGAGCCTGCCCAGAGAGCCCTGCTGGCTATTTATTAAAAATGAAGAGCCTATGAAATCACTGTCCAAACACTGTTTTGGGAGAGACCACAAAGAAATCTCAAGGTTGTTGCTGAGAGAAGGGACTGCAGGAACTCTTTCTGAAACAAATGATTTCCTGCCCAAGAGGAATTGGTTGATTTACAGAGTGCACTACGGATGGGCAACCTCACTATTCACTGTGGGGGTGATAGCTGGGAACTGACAATTTAAGTGCTTTCATTCAAATTCTTACAGACTTACTTTGAAAGGATTTGTGAATTTATGAAAAAGGTCTATATTTTGTGTATGCTTCAGATAACTATTTTTAAAATTTATTTATTTTAGATAACTTTATGAATGAATATCTGTGATGATGCAGCAGATTCTGAGTTTAAAAACAGCTGCTCATAAATATTATTAGTAGATGAATAAATCAAAGAAGCTGATTGAAGAAAGATAAGAGAAATAGGTACAACAGAATAAAAAAACTCTACCTTAGAGATCCTTTACTTTAATAAATAATGAAAAACTTATGCTATATAATTATTATGTTTTAAAAAAGAATCCTTGTTCTTTTGTGTTTAAGAATTTTCTAATAGGAAATTTGCTTTGGGCAAACTTTGACATCTTGAATAAAATGTTCAGTTTCCAGGCAGAAAACATGGGTTTAAATCCCAGTAATAGATATTCTTAACAATTATTTTCTTTTCCTGTGAAAAGTAAAACAAAAAAGAATAGATTCCTGAAATGATTAAATGCAATATGTTTCATCCCACTGTGCTTAGCATATAAAGTTGTTCACTAAATAGCACATGCATACAGTTGCACACACACATATCTAAAATGAAGAACAATAAAAGGATCAATTGGGTGACATAATATAAATGACAGTGCTGAAGCCTAGCCACTATACCACCAGGGAACTCAAAAATGAAATATTCTAATGATACTGTATTATTTTTTCTAAACAACTTCAGCGTGCATTTTAGGTTTCATTTCTTTAATGAATTGTAAGAAGTTTTAGTACATGTCATATGTTACCTGATTTGGGTGTCATGTGATCATTATCAATAAATGCAAATATAACTATGCTTACATACAGCATGGAGGAAGATGGCAATAACTTTGCTGAGTCATGCAGTTGAACAAGAATTTTAGCTTGGAATTTTTAGAATCATTTAAATAATCAGTCAATGATGTAGGAATAGTGCTACAGTTTTGTTTTGTTTTTCTTAACTCAAACAACCTCAGCGCTTTGTAGCACCTTTCCTGTTTACCCATCTCTGAAGCCCCAGATGGTTGCAGAAGGTTGCTGCGTGTATATCTTCTTTCTCTGTGAACTGTCTTTGTCTGACTCTCTCTCCCATCTCCTAATTTTTGACCTGTGTCCACACACACATTTCTCTGTCTCTCTGTCTGTTGGGTTATTGACTTAGTGAAATGATCTCCATGAATTTGGTTTTGTGATTTTATTGTTTTTCTATTCTCCTTCCTGTTGTGGCCTCAGTGCCTAGATCAAAGGCTGACACATCATAAATACTCTAACATATTTGCTGAATGAATGGTGATAATTAATTATGATTGGATATTTATTAAGTAATCTGGGTCAGAGTTGATAAAAATATTTAACTGTAATTTTTTATTATTTTAGTTATAAATTATCATTTGTGCTTCATAATGATCCCTAATGTATCTGTCTCCATTCATAACTAAATTTATGAGCTTGGGGTGTATAATAACAAAATGATAGAAAACATGTATATCCCAGTATAAATGATGTATATATGTTCTACCACAGTCTCTGTCACCCTGTCCCTTCCTCAAGGCTGTTTTCATTTTTACCTCCAATAGTCAAATCTAGAATATTTCATATAAATGTTAATGAACTTATACATCAGTTCTATTTTTCTAATCTATTTCTAAGCTTTATCACACTTCACCAAACAAGAAAACTAGAGGAAAAGAGACCTACAGTTTCCCCCCAAAGGAAAACATACATAATTGATATCAGCTAATAAGTTTTTGATGGAGAAAATGAAGGAAAACTCACTCCATATGGAATTAGAACATAGCATTGGATGTTTATCAGACCACAGAATGATTATACTAACCGTAGTAGATATGATAGCTCTTAATATTTGTTCATATCTTAGTCAATACAAATGAGCAAAAATTGGAGCCAGTTCTTTTCCTGGGCTGTGATATATCATAGGGCAATCGTTTATAGTTAAAATGAAATCAAGCTAAATGCTGAAGCTCTTAGTTTACTTGCTAAATTTTACCCATAACCTTGAAAATAGCATTATAGATAAAACTAACACCAATTAATATTATATTAATTCTTAAAATCCCTAGAATTTTCTATATTCTATAATATTGTCCCCCATGTCACTTGGACCATCATATATGTAATATGTTTGGATAAATTATGTTTACCAAATGCAAATATATTGTTAGTGATAGAAGTATAGCTTCATTTTTCTAATTCAATATTTCTCTTCTACTCGCACTCGTTACTTGCTTATTTTTGTGGAGAGAAGAAATTATACTGGTCATGCTGAAGCTATTTCTAATCCTGTTGAGTACTCCTCTGAGTGTTCTCAGCATGGGACTGGATTTCCTTTAGTCCAATCTTTCACTAGAGGGTGAATTCTTTCTGGCTTAGCCCTGCCACTCATGAAACATTTTATTGACATCATAATAGTTCTTTCAGGATCTCTTGAGGCTGTTCCATTTAATCTGACTAGTGGTGAAATAACACATCCACACTTGCCATCAAATTGGCTTTGTGCTATTTCAAAACTAAATGTCGGTAAAAAGATGTGTTTTCCGTATGAGAAATGGCTACTGATATCTAGGGTACAGGTCTTTCCAACATTGTAAAACATCAGTAGGATATAATGACATTTGCACACCGTCATCCTCATCAGAGTATTCTTTAAAAAAAATGTAGATGGAACTGAGTTAAGAAAGGTTGTGATTTGAAAACTAAAATCCTGAATATTTGGAAAGCTATTACATATTTTTATTCTTTTTCTTTTAGATTATTTGATAATAAATTTAGAAAAAAAAGTTTTAAGTAGGTACAGTTTGAAAATACCAAACTGAAAACAAAGTCTCCTGGATGTTATCATATTCCTAGTTGACAGTCTGAATACAGCATAGATCTCTTTGTAGCATTAGTTCGGCTTCATGGTTTTGAATATAAAAATCCACACTAAATAACCAATTGCTGTCAGTTGTCAGACTATTTGAATGATCTCTTAAGAGAATGATGAAGTAGCTCAGCTTTGAACAGTGTATCAGACTAGTGAAATATGTAAAATTAAAAATAAAGCAAATTTCATTTGCTTTGAAAAAAACAAGTGATAGAATTTCACTTAATTTTTTGTTGTGAACAGTTAGCCACAGACAGATAGGTGTTTTGTTTTTTTTCATGGTGAATTTAAGATCTAAGCTCAAAGGTATATATTTAAAGCATTATTGTCAAATCAATGTTTTGATTCATGGTGATGTGTTCAAATATAGCTTTGGACATATTTTTCTGATGGATTTCAAGCTGCCGTATTCTTTCTTTATTCACTCCAACTCTGCAAAATCTGAACACATATATCCATTGCTATTAAAAATGTACCTAGGAGTAAAATGTTTGGGTCACCGTGTATGTTCAGCCTTTTAGAAGGACACTGAAGGACACCTTTGGTGAATTCATATTGAAATATAAATGGGCAAAGATAAAAACAACCTATATAAAAAATAAAACTTCCCTATGATTACAAAAGCACTGTAAAGTACTGTTCTTTGCAGTATAGCGGTCAACGTAGTGACATTTTGTACCTGAAAGTGAGTTCTCCCTCTGTGTAAACACGTTCACTGTGAGGAAGCACAGAGAAATTTTATTAAATTAAATTTTATTAAAATTTGTTAATAATGGGCATCCAATGACCCAGAATGCCCGACCACTCAATTACATGTTTATTCTTAAAACAATTGTTGACATAGGGTAAATTTACACTTGATATTGGCTATATGAAAAACAAAACAGATAATTCACATATTTGTCTTTTGAATGAAACAACTTTTTATAGAATAAAAAGAAAATTCAGCATGGGCATATATTTAATGACTGAGAAATCTATTGACCACACATCGGGGAATAATTTGTTAATAAAATATAGATTAAGTGTTATCATTATCTAAAAAATCTAGACTAGAACTTTAGGAGAAATGAAAACTATAGAATATTTTTATTATGATTACCTAAAATTTGTTTTACCCCATTTTTTCTTTTCAATTATAAGATTTTGGTTAAAATATTGTATATCTTACAGCATGCTAGTAAATATTAAGTAAAAGAAATTTGCACATAATAAGTAATTATTATTTGATGAGTAAAATAGAGCTGAATTTTATCACAAACAGTATAGTAAAAAATGACAGACAACTAAGTAACAAAGTTTCATGAACTTAATGAAAAGAATAACCTAATTGGAAATCATGTGGATGCTACATTTTAATACACATAGCTATTTGAGATTTACAGAAGTGAAAATTTCATACATTTTTTTTTCCTTATTTGCCTGGCATCTTCAAAGAGTATACTGTATTAGAAACACAGGGATAAACAGAAAAGTACTGTTTGAAATGAATAATAAAATTACTAAGTACATATTAATTTTTCTCACAAACCACAGACATCTTTTGCTAGGAGATAGTCTTACTGAAAGTGTAATGAAATTCACTGAGAATTTTTTTATTTATACATATTTTCTTTACAGAACTTCTCAGAAATGTACCTAATATATAAAACAAAACAAACTTTCACTAGAGTTTGTATTAGAATATGTACTCATATATCGCCATAGTACTAAAAGAGTTTCATTTTTGGGAAAACAAGTTATTGAAAATTTTTGGCAACTGTGAATCTCTTCATATATAATTAATTTCAAAACATTTCAGGACTTACATCTGAACACTTACTATGTGCACTGAAATATTTATAGAGCCAGATAAATTAAGAGAGGTGACTCAATCTTTCAAAAATATTTATTTAGCACAGTATGCAAGCTACTGTGATCTACATTTCTTCTCGCATAATATTTTTAAAATGAATTTTAGCTTATTCTTCTGCCAGGTATTAGGCTAGAGCCCCAAACTGGCTGAAAACAAATCAGAAATTAATGTATCTAAAGATAAATTAAGAACAACTAAATGTTCTTTTTGAAATAATAAGAACATCAATGATGATACAATAATAATTCCTGGAAATGTAACTATTGAGAAAAGAAGTTTAGAAAGAAATTGGATGGTAGGTTAGAAATCAATATAAAATAACAATCACTTTATTTCAAGTTTACATATTTAAATTAAATGACCTCCCACTGTTGAACAAGCTTTTCAGGTAGGCGGATGGCTTGAAGGTTCCATTGATCCATTCACTCATTCAAATTTTCATGATAATATATCCATTTGACTTTCTTGTTTCAATCAGTTTAATGTAAATTTGCATAGTAGGACATGGCTTTTAAAATGCCAACTCATCCCTAAATTCATCATCAAGATTTTAAACTTACTATACTCGGAAAATAAAGTCTAGAATGCATAATATTAATTTTGAGGTATTTAACAATGATTATTCTCCAGCCACAATTTTTATTCCATCTACAAAGGAGAAATAGGCTTAAAGAGTTAATATAAGGAAAATATATAACTTAATAACTAGTCATTACATCCCTGAATAATAAAACAAATGACTTAAGTTAATGTGTCATGAAAAAGGTATCATTTTGGATTCATGTGGATTATTTCTTAAAATAAAATATGATTCTTTTCTTATTAATTGTAGAAGACATTTAACAGGGTAAATATAATTTTGGTTTGTGTTTTATTATTTAACAGACTTAGAAATATAATTTGAAAATAAAACAATACATGCAGAGGAAAATCCTTGAACATGATTGGTATTTTTAAAGAATCTTAATGTTCTGATCTGACACTAAGAGACTCTTTATACTTTTCTGAGTATTTTTGTTTCACAGTGTGAATTAATCACTAATTGCTTTAGTATAATGACTTGAAATTGGTCCTTTCTTCCTGATCACTGACTAAGACATCTCACCTCCCACTTCTTAAAGAGGTCGGGGCCCAAGCCTTCCCTTGAATCCTAAATGAGATTTGTCAGTCAAGCGTAGCAAAATCTAATCTCATCCAAAGAAAAAGAAGAAAACGGACCAGAAAATGATCTGATTTTTCCGATTTCATGGCCGAGGTTACCCTGGGAAGTGATGAAAGTGTCATTTAAAGCCCGTAACTAAGGTGGTATGCCAAACTTAGCAGTAATAACAGATAAACCGTGTGGAAAGATATCACTTTAACAATTTTACAGTTGCTAAGTGTGAAAATTGTGATGTGGTCAGCTCCAGGAATCCATGGCAGTTGGTTCAAAGAACTGGAACAATGCTCAACTAGAAAACATTCTTTGCTTCTGTAACTTAAATACTGATGAAGTCAGCATCTGCTGTTGCAACATCAGGCCACAGTGCCAAACAGCTTCATTAATGATGTTCATGTCATTCCCACCCTCATCTCCTGCTATAAATGAAAACATCGTATCATGGAGAAGACAGGTAGAAATGTACTGAGGCCTAAACCATTATTCAATTTGTTTAAGATGAATGCTGTCTATGGTGTTTTATGTTGCACTTCCACCAGTTTGAAGGAAGAAAAAAAATGGCAAAATATACTTGCAAATACAGACTTGATAAATATTTTAGTAAATTTAAACATAGAATTTATTAATTATTAGCTTCTGATGGTCTGAATAATAGTACTACCTGCATAGGAATATCCATGTTCTTAGCTCTCTAAAATTAAAATCAGATTAATCAACATTATATGTCACAAACATTACTAGGTAGTATAACCAATATGAATAAAAATGAGGAAGACTTTGTGGGTTATTTAGTATTGACTATTGACACTGTTTTGACAATAAATATGTTACAAAATTTTCAAAGTCATATTAGAATACTGTTTATGAAATATGCCACGACACATGCTTGACATACTGTACCAAAAAGTAAATGCTATATAAGAAATGAACACATTCAGTAGTTAAGAAAACTCATGATAATTCACTAGAAGTAGACTCTTATAAACAGGAAGTCATGAAGAAAAGGGACTTTTTGCTTATCTTGTTTATTTTCCTACCATATTGTCCTTTGATTAAGGAAAATCAGTTGCTATTTACGTAGGATAAACATTTTCCCAGAACTGTTCTGGTTTACACTCTGCCCTCAGGGTAATTGTGAACAGTAATTCCTTTCACTATTAAAAGTAATTGTTTTGGGGAGTTCCCTGATGGTGTAGTTGCTTAAGGCTTCGGTGCTGGCACTGTCAGTGCTGCGGCCTGGGTTTGATTCCCAGTCAGGGAGCTACCCACGTACCAAAAAGCAAAAAAAAAAAAAATAATAATAATAATAATAATTTGAGTATATACAGATTATCTAAATTTTAATATTCATTTTTCTATGTACAGATAAAAAAAATATATGCTATAATCCTGATATAGTTGGTCTGTTAATCTCTTCTACAACAAGACATATTTGAAAATTCAATTCAATTCAAGTTTTTTTGTCTTTTCTATTCTCTTGTAAATAAATCTCAGTTTTAGGGTTCTCCTAGCGATTATAGCATCCATCCTTTTATATTAAAAAAAGGTATTTTTAAACATTTTCTAGAAAAAAGATTACCTTAGAGCACTTAGTACCACCAAGTATTTTACAAACTGAAAGGCAATGCTATCTTTTCTTTTAATTGCCTCTGTATTCCAAACAATACATTATTGCTGTATACATTTTAATTTAAATTTTCTCATGTATTTACATATTTAATAATCATCATTCCTGCATCTGAGTCCTTCTGTCTATAATCATATTCCTACCACCAGAAGAATACCTGTTAGAATTTCTTAAGTCTGTGCCTGCTGGTAATATGTTTTCTAAATTCATTTGTCTGGAAAATCACTTTGAATATTGAAGATTTTTTGCTGATTGTAGAGTCCAAGGTTGCCAGAATTTTCTTCTAGAGCTTGATGACATCATTCCATTATCTTCTCGCCTGTATGATTTCTATTGAAAATTCAGGTGTTAGTGTACTTTTTCTTAATTGATTATAATCTGACAGTTTTCTCTGGCTGATATTCAGATTTTCATCTTGGTTTTCTGCACTTCTACTAGTTATAAATGTTAAAAACTGTGAAAGAAGTTGCCACAATTTTATAAATGCTAGCAGAAGATAGGCCACTTCTAGATCAGAGACAAAGGATTTTATTATTCACAGCATTACTTCTAGCAAGACTATTAGCATTTTGCCAGTTCCCTGAACTTTAACTCCCAGAGAAAGATTCATAGGGCCCAGTGATACTTGCGTACTCAGTGGGTTGCATTTCAGGTAAGAGACCTTGAGTTGAGATAACATTAGAGTTTATAGCTTTGCCTTTGTTATACTTGAGCATAGAGAATCCTTTCTTTGCTCTTCCAGAGTGATGCACTAACTCTGTTATCCAAGGCTGTTGGCTATACAGACATCCATGTAAAGATTGGTCTAGGACAAAGCCAATCAGTGTTTCTGATTTTAAGACATGCAGAAACATGAAATGTAGACAATAATCTTTTAAAATGTATTACTTTATATTTTATTGCTTGGAGTTAATAGAGTTTCTTGAATTTGTGGTTTTACATCTTTCATCAAGTTTGGAAATTTCTTAGCCCTTACACTATTAATCATTACTTCTGACTCACCTCTTCTCCCTTTCTCTGACTCCAATTAGAGAGATGTTAGTACTTTTCAGTGTATTATCTTTGTCTCATAGCTTATCTTCTCCATATTCAATTTTTAAATTTCAATATCAATCTGAATTTTTTCTTTTACCTTTGTTTCAGTCCATTAACTCTTTCTCCTACTTTGTCTAATCTGCTGTTATCTCATCCATTAAATTCCTAATTATGTTTTTCCAATTTTAAATAAATTTCCTAAATAAAAAAAAGAACTTGCTCTTGTATTTTTCTCATTGAACATATAATATTTAATATAACTAATTATGTGTGGATCAGTCTATATTACTTGTTTTGAGCTAGCTGCATTTCTCTTCATATTGCCCTGTCTTGTAGTCCTGCTTATTTTTTATTATGTATTATATATTTGATTTGCAAAACTGTGTGATTGTCTTGAAAGAAGGTAATATTTTCCTTTACATAGAATGTTTGCTTTTGACCCAGAATTCATAGTACTAGTAATCTGAGATTATCTCAATCCATTTTTAGGAATTGAGATAATGTGAAGCAGTGCAGAATTCCATACGAGATTGGTGCTGGTTTTACTTAGACTGTGGCTTTTCAAAGTCACTTTCCAAGCAACAATGTATACCTGTGATCCCTCAGTACCTGTCTTTGAGTGGCCTTAGATTTCAGCCTCTTTCTGTAACCTTATGTGGTTGTCAAGTGGGCCACTTAACCTTTTGGGGATCAAAAATATGGCTAGGAAACTGTCCCCAAATATCAAGGAGATATTTTTAAATATTTTGTTCTGCTTTGCTAATTATTTCTGAGAGGGAAAACTAGATTGTATTACTTATTTCATCAAAATAAAAAGAGGAAGTCCAAGAGTATTTTCAAAATTCGTTTTTCTCTTACCCAGAACATTGTATTTGATACAACAGAAGGAAAAAAAAATAATGGATTGTGAACTATTTTAGACCATGGAATATGTCAGAGAGCTCAGTCAATGCATATTGACTGACCTTTTAATAAATAGCTTCCCTGTCTCATTCGCTTTTCTTTATTACCTACTTCCTTTTGTTCTCATCACCAAAGTGATAGCAATAAACTCACTTTACTTCTTTTTCCCACTTGCCTTTAAATCTTCATTATTTTGTCCAATTGATATATAAGTAACTGCAGGTAGCAAAGAAGTCCCAGGGTGTAAAAAGTCAAATTAATCCCAGCATGCCTTTGTCATTGCCATCTGTTTACTCCAGCATTTGTAAGGCACTCTCCTCCCCCAACTCCACACAAACACCTACACAGACCTTTTTATCTCCTTTCCCTGCATTGATTCATCACACCAGGCATTTGTGAGCATCTGTTGTTATAGTTTCATGGTGGTGAATGCTATATTTAGAGTTACAATGACACTTGCATTACAGAACTCTTGCTTCCAGTCACATGGGGACTTATGAATGATTGTTCTGTCAGGGAAGAGGTTGAAATCTTCAATAAATGAATTATGCATACAGATTGTTTGCAAGTTGGGCAGAAATGTCTGAATTAGTAAATTTTGAAAAACGTGTTACCTCCTAAAAATAACATTCATTTCAGTAACTGATAGAAATTCAATGGTTATTTACAATAATAATGCTGAACATTTGTTTTTTTGTAGAATTAGACTTTAGGGATCTTGAAGTTCATAGTCATTACAATTTGTTTTTAATATTCTGATGAAATTAAGTAAGTCAGTACTTTTCAAGGAGTTTAGTGTCACAGTTTCGGTTGCTAACTTTGAACAAAATTAGAAACATGGTGTTATAAATCACTTCCAAGCATCAATGGATAGTTGTTAAAAATAACTGCAAGTATGTATCATTTAGTAAATAGTAAGGTTACAGAGAAAACCAACTCTTCAAGAACAAACAAGAACCACTAGAAAAATGGATTGTTTATTTAAATCCAGAAAAAAGACATATGCAAATGCCCAGTGAGCTGTATTACTTTATGAGTGATACTGAGTACATATTCTTTTTAACCACAGCTGTAAATTTTTTAACATAACTTTCTCTGATGCCTTATATTATGGCAAGAATATATAGAAATCTTAATAATGGGACACAAATATTTGTGTAAATCAGTGCCCAGTATAACTGCAATTTGATTAACAATTATATTTTCTAACTTCCTCTAACCATGAACATTGTTTATGATATATGTCAATTAGCAGAGAACATCCTGACATTCCCAAATTCTGACTGCCTCTTAATGTACACATAAAATAAAAATTAAAAGATAATAAAATAAGTTAAACTGTTTATTCAAGTATGGTTCTTTGGAACAGCAATCATAAAATGCAGGGCCAAATTTCACTTACAGCTCATTTATTTACATATTATCTATTTCTATTTTCAAACTATAACTTGGTTGAGTATTTGTGATAGAATCCTTGTGGCTTATGAAACTATAAATATTTACTATCTGGTCCTTACAGACCCCTGCTTTGGGGTACTGTTGGGTAGAGTGAATGTGGCATTTTACCATCCCAGTTGTGCTCTACAATTGACTCCTGCAGTAGATGTGTCAAAGTCTCATAATGGCCTAGTATAATAGGATCACTGATCTATTGTTGCCAACAGGATTTTGTTCAGACCATGTGCAACGGTCCTAGCAAATGAAATCAGTGGCCTCAAATGCAAACTTCTTGTTGGAGCTAAAGAGTGGTAGCTTATATGTGCTGCACATGTAACATCTTTTATCATATAGAAAATCACCCAGTGTTTAAAATATTTTTTCTTTTTATTTTCGCCTTGTTATCTATTTGTATTCACTTAGTCTGAGCTGTAGAATTTTTTGTTTTCTATTTCATCCATATTCCATTATGTTAGTTTTCTGAGCTAGTAGTTAAATTCTATAAACCTTTTCTCTCTCTGAACTTCTGAGTCTAAGAAATAACATAACAATTTGCTTCATGTTTGGTAAGCAATGTCCAAGTCTTGGCATCATGTATTAATTCTCTCTTTCTGCTTTGATATGTGTCAGTCAAGGCAATGATCTTTGTCCTTATTTAACCAGGAGTGATGTTTACTTTGGAAAATGGAGATTCCCATTTGTATGGGGTTACCAGATCCATGGAGACTGTCTTCAGTAAGTGATCCCATTTGAAATCCCATCCAAACTTTATAAGAAGGAACACAGGTTAGAGACTTAAGAAAAAACAACAAAAACACAACCAACAAAAAAACTGAATGGCATTTTTTTCTTAAAAGTAGAAAAAAAGATAGGAAGATGGGAAGGAGGTGTGTGTGTGGGTGGGTGTGTATGGAGAGAGAGACAGAGACAGAGACAGAGAAAGCATAAACCCTTGAACAATGTGGGGATTAGGGACACTGACCCCATGCAGTTGAAAATCCACATATAACTTTTGACTCCCCCAAAACTTAACTGCAGTTATTTCTCAGTATCTATAGGGGACTGGTTCCAGAATCTCTGCTAATACCAAAATCTGCAGGTGCTCCAGTCCTTCATATAAAATGGTGTAGAATGCAGTCAGCTCCCCACATCCACAGATTTTTAGCAGTGGACTGGAAATACTGTTTTTGATACACGGTTGAATCTGTGGATGTAATACCTAGAGATTCAGAGGGCCAATTATATATTTATTGAAAAATAAATCTGCACATAAGTAGGCCTGCTTAGTTCAAACCTAAGTTGTTCAAGGGTCATCTATAGTTGTATTTTCACGTCTCAGGCAAATCATCTTTAATACTTTCTTTTGTTGAAAAGTGTTCCTTTCCTCCTATTAAACAGAAGTCAACAGCCAGACCTAACTAACACTGAACTATATTCAGTGACTAACACTGAAAACAATTTATTTTTTTCATTAAAAAAGTGACTGCTATTTGATTCTGGAGATGGGATTAAGAGAGGGTGTGCTTGGAAACTCATACCATTGCATAGAGAAAAGAAATAAAGAGAAAAAAGACCAAGAGGGAAAACTGGGTTAAGTACACTTGACTTTCTGTTTGCAACAGAGCAGTGTAAGAGTCTAGGTGAAACTAGCCATGTGTTAAATGAATTCCTGCAGTATTTTAGTTATTACATGATTAGTGGTGTAAGAAGAACCTGCCATTTTGAATTCATGTTTGCGTGAACTTTTTGAAATGTTTCTCTTCTTTGCTATAAAAAAATAACCTGTTGTTTTGCTTTTCTGTTTTACTATAGTATTTCATATTGTGAACATATAAATTATTTTTTAAACACTTACTGAAAAGACATCCTCTGAGCTCGAAACTCAGGGGAAAATGAACAGTTCAGATGGAGGAAAAATGATTGCTTATCGAACGAACTATAATGCTGCCAGTGACACAGTTAGACTGGTGTCAGGTCCCATTGTTCACTGGTGTCAGATTTCATTGCTCACGCAATACAAGAAACAACTTGTTCTTTTGAAAATAAATAAGTTTTTATGCTCATATTTCTTCCATTTGGAAAACATATGTTTTCAAAATACTCTTCAGACTTTAAGAATATATCCTTTGGTCCATACAATGAAATATAATATTGACACATTTCTTCTTACTGCTTGTCCATTTGTGACAATCAGGATAAATATCTGTACATTTTTGACATTTGTTTCAGTGTGATTAATTTCATGCATGACACTCTCTTTGTCCGTATCTAATTTCTGTCAGTAGAACATCCTTATAGAAGGGTCATGGTACATAATTGCCTTTTTTTTTGTAAGTTTTAAATTGTAGGAATGCCCTCAGAGTAGAATAGTCTATCAAAAGCATTTATTGGTAAAATGTATAGTAGGCATTTAAAAATTTTATTGTAAAATAAAGTTCAATTATATTTAACCTATTATTTATCTTATTATATGATTATGAAAGAGGACAAAAGGTGATATCATCACTGAAATGATTCACAATAACAATAATAATAACAATAAGTGATGCATTAAAAGAATTATTTATGTTTTGAAAACAGTATGCTTTCAAGAAATTTTCTTAAAAAATTGAAAAGCCTAGTTTAAACCCTCCTTATTTCTTTAAAAATTCTTCCTGTCTGTTATTAAATTTGGAAGTGTTTTCAGCAATATTGTAACATCTCTACTGATCAAATTGCAGCTGTTTTTAACCTCTTGAAATAGGTACCAGAACATATTATTTTCTTCATCTATTTGCAGTATAATTTTAAACAAGTATTACTGAGCATGATTAGAGACACAAATGGAATTATGAATATATTTATATTTTACATGTGCTTAAAAACAATTAAATGGTTATTGATCATTTTTGTCATATCCGGACATTATCTGCGTCTTTATGCCAACTGACACATAAAAAACCTTAAAGAGGGTTTTATCCTATAGTATATTTATCTTCATATCCATAATAAATTATGATTGAACAAATGTTTTTCTCAATCTTTCTTCATCTTTCTCTAACTTCCCTTCCTTTTTCTTTTTCTGATCATCTTCTAAGACTTTTCATATTTTTAAGAACGTTTTTTAGCGTGACATCTTTGACCCATTCTTAGAATAACAATGGAATAGAAGGAACTATGCAAGATAATAAATAATTAATACTTGTCACAGCTATAGTCTTATTTATTATTCTAAGAAAAAAGAAAAATATTGGCTTCTTTCTATAGATCCATGTGTACTTCAGCCCAGCTCTAAGCATCTCCTGGAAGTGACAAGAAATACTCTATGGTGAAGCCATTTGTCCATTTCCTGCCATTTGTTCAGTAGTATAACTAGATTATTCTTGTTCCACATTTTTACAGCTTTATGGTTGCCCTTAATAGAACTATCTGTCATTTAATACATAAAATTATCTTTTGGGATAAAGATCTTTATGAAGTCTGAGTTTGTTTAAAAGTAAGTTATCCAGAAGCAGGTTTCCCCTCTCAGTTTTTCTTTCCGTTGTTGCAAAGCACAGAATACTTTATGCTTGCTGGAATGACAGGGAATTTAGAATGTGAATTAAAGCCACTAGAATTCAAGCGAAAACGGAGGAAGTGGGCCTTAGGGGAGAGTGGGAGACGGAATCTCAACGGTAGGTATTTAGGGAACTTCACTTTTCTCTGCCATAGTATTCACTAACGTGATTTGAACCCCTACTACTTGACAGGTCACACTCAGTTTTGCATGCATTAATTTTTCAATCTTATGAGATCCCCAGAGAAAGACACTATTATCATCCTTTAAAACTAGAGAACTTGAAACAGGAAGAGATTAATTTGCCCAAGTTTCTCCAGCTAATAAATGGGACAAACAGCTTGCACTTCACCGAATTGACATTTAGACACACGACATTTTTTCCCCTCATTACAGTTTGTTTACTTTTTTATCCTAATATTAAGTTAATTCCATTTGGCCTCTGTATTAAATAAGGTACCAGCTACCCTCTATAGCAAAGAAACAAAACACAGCAGCTAAAGCAAGAGAGAAACTTAATTCTCTTAGTTCTCTAGCATGAGAAGGCTGCACTTCATGAGATCATAAAGGGATTCTGGCTTCCAAGAAATCTCTACAGTTCTCAATGTAGATTGTCAATTGCTCAATTTAAAGTAGTTGCTACATTCCTCATCATTCTCTCAGTGACAGACAAGGAGATAAAGTAAGTCCACAGCACTGCCTTCAGCCGTATGGAAATAACTAAGAAGAAATATTATTTCCTCTCATAACTAATTTGTCTGAATATGGTCATATGAGTACATCTACCTGAAAGTCATACTGAGAAATATAATCTATAGTTGTGTAGCTGCCTACCCATATAAAATTTAAGAAGTCTCATTAATGATGGAAAATAGATAATATATTATAGATCCCTGGATCAGTTTTCTGTCTCTGCTCTTGAATATAGCTGTCAATTTTTTTTTTTTACATTTCTCTTACAAATTCTAGAGCATGTATCATGTATCTACAGACTAGGCATAGTATAAGCTTCCCCATATCAAGTAACTTTTCCTAGATGCTATGGTAATTGTTTAAGGGATTAAGAGACAAGGCACAAGGTTGTTGGAATATGTTATAAGCAATATTTATATACCTTGGGTTCTGTATTAGATTTAAAAAAGTGGAAAGTATAAATCTGAAAAGGATTACTATCCAAAAATTTATTTTAAAAACTGATAAAACTCAATACTTAAGAAACAAACCATCAATTAAAAAATGGCAGAGGGCCTGAATAGGCATTTCTTCAAAAAGGATTTACAGATGGCCAATAGACATGTAAAGATGCTCAGCATCAGTAATCATCAGAGAAATGGACATTAAAACCACAGTGAGATCTCACCGCACATCTGGTAGAATGACCATCATCAATAAATCAACAAACAAGTGCTGGAGAGGTGTGGAGCAAAGGGAACCCTTGTGCACTGTTGGTGGTATCGCAAATTGGGGCAACCACTATGGAAATCATATGGAGGGTCCTGAAAATATTAAAAGTAAAGCTATTCCACATCTGGGGATTTACTCAACAAAACCCAATACGCTAATTCGAAAAAAATATATGCACTGCTATGTTTACCACAGTGCAATTCACAATAGCCAAGATATGAAAGCAACCCATGCGGCCATCAATAGCTGATTGGATAAAGAATGGGTGGTACATATATATAATGGAGTATTATTCTGCCATAAAAAAGAATGAAATTTTACCATTTGCTACAATATTAATGGATCTAGAAGGTATTATGCTAAGTGAAATAAGTCATACTGAGAAATACAAATAGCATATGATCTCATTTATATATGAAACCTAAAAAGAATAAATAAACGAACAAAACAGAATCATAGATGCAGAGAGCAAACTGATGGTTTCTAGAAAGTATGTGGGTTAATAAGATGAGTCAGAAAGGTGAAGGGATTAGGAAGTACAAAGTGGTAGTTACAAAATAGTCATGAGGATGAGAAATAAGGTATGAAAAATCTGGTCAATAATATAAAAACTATGTATTGTCAGATGGGAACTAGAGTTAATGGTGAGATCACTTAATTAATTACATAAATGCCTAATCATTATGCTGTACACATAAAAGTAATGTAAAATAATGAGTGTCAACTATAATTAAAAATATATAGTCATAGAGTGTAAAGTACAATATAGGATATATAGTCAATATAATTGTAATAGCTAGGTACAGTGTCAAATGGGTAGTAGGCTTATTGGAATTATCACTTTCTGAGGTATCTAAATGTCTAATCACTATGTTGTTTGTATACCTGAAACTAATAATTTAACAAGGGGGTGGGGTAGAAGGTCCAAAAACTGGTTATTAAATTTGCATCTGCAATCACAATTTTCTGTTAACATAATTTTATGCTAATGAGTTAGATCTCTACTAGTGGAAATAGAAGTGGCTCAAAGGAGAGTGATATTCTCAAGTAGAACCGTAACTTTTTCTCTAAAGTTGGTATTACCAGAGCAACTTTTGTTGGTTTATATTTAATTTTTCATTTTTTTTAAACATTAGAAATTTAGACTGAAGTCTTGAAACCTTTGAAATATAGAACTAAGTTACTTGAAATACAGAATTAAGTAAATCAGAAGGAAAGTCTTTGTTATACTTGTTGCCTTGCAGATTTTTATTTGTTCAGAAATAAGGAAACTAAATGGCTAGTTGAACAATGGTTCAAGTCAGCTCATCCTGGCAAATAAAACTCTTCTTATTATGGAGATATTATTTCATTTTGTTAAAATGAGGGAAGTATAACATGAAACTATCTATTTTAGAAGCCATCTCAATGTAGGTGAATGTATGTGTTTGGATAAGTCTGTTTTGTATGAGTCTCTTCTTTTTAAGGTATTTTTATGATGATAATTTTAGTCTTATATGTGTGTGTTTGCAGGGCTACATAGTAGAAAAAAATTTGTTTTATGTTTCTTCTGTCTGTTTTTTTAAGACTTGAATTATTCCTGTAAACTCTAATATATCTAATTATTTGATAAAAATTAAAAATAAACTATTAAGGAAGAAATTAATTAACTAGACTCAGAACTCTTAATATGGAAATTGTTACCACTTAAAGTAAGATTCAGAATTATCTTTTGGTAATGAGCCTGAAATCACTTTTGGATTCTTAGGTATATATAATATGTAGAAAAGTAGATGTTTAACAGGATACAAGTAAGAAATAGTTCTAAACTACAAAAATAAAAAAGCCTATATGAATGTTGTGAACCTAAACTATTTTGCTAACATTTATTTTGGAGTATTTTGTTTATTTGGGAATATATTCTGTAGGATAAGTAAACATTCTTTTGAAGGCATTGCTATAGTTGCAGGGGGCTAGTATTACACTAGACAGTTGCAATGTAATTTTGCTATCTGCAAAACTTGGATTTCTCTATGTCATATGTTTGCACAAAATATCTCTTACTTATTACATAGTTATACAGTACTACAAGAGGAAATGATGTACATTGGTCTTAATTTTTAACTTTAAGGTGATGAAGTTCCAATGATGTAAATATAAGCACATGCTCAGTTGAGTTACAAAGAATAAGTTGGAATATAAATGGTCTATATCCCAATTTCTTATAACTAAAAATAAATTTGGTTCAGTACCTTTCTTTACTTCTACCAAAGGGAAAACAGATTTTTACTATCTCTCTCATGTGAGACGTTGTTATAATTTTTAAATCTCAAGGGTTTTTAAGAAAATTTGTCCCTTTAGGTCATAGTCTGACCCAATTAAAATGAAAAATGATTAATTCATCTCCATTTAAAATATATAAAACTGGGTTGCTATTCTAAGATATGCACCAATTTTACATATCATAATAAATAAAGTTTAGAATATTTCAAATCAAACTTTGTAATTTAAGTTTTTGTTATCCTTTGGGTGCAGTGAACTGCTGTTAAATTGAGATCTTAATGTAAAGATTTTTATAAATTTCTCCATCCAAAACTTCTATGTGAACAAAGATTTTAAATATTCTGTATTTCAGATTTCCTTTTACACAAATTAAAAGAGTAGAAGTCATTTTATTTGGATGAAATTGTTGAATTATTATACTCATAAACTTATATACTTCAGTTGTTTAGAATTTGATTTAAAATCAAATTTAACTTATTTCAAAAATATATTTAAAATATATCTCTAGAATTCAATGAACTTGCAAAGTTTTCAATAATAGTTTTGCCTTACAAAGTACAGTAAAATTGACTGCTTAAATACTTGCTGGATTAATCTTTCTAGTAAGAGTGAGAATATTGTGTTTTCTATCAATTATAACAATAAAACATATATAATTTCACAAATATAATACCCCATAAGAATAGAACCTCTATATTAGGAAATTGGGTATTTGTTTTCCTATGTCTTTATTAGATGCAATGATTTCCTTGCAAGTCATTAAAGAGTCAATTACAAGAGATTTTGATACCTGTTCTGTTTAGAGAAAGTTAAATGAACTGAGATAAATCAGATTACAGTGATAAATTGTTATTCTTCAAAAGAGATTAGGAGAAGGCAGTGTTCCAAAGCATTGTGTCTGACAATTGAGTTCACAAACTCTTCCTAGTAAAAGTGCTCCATACCTCATTGCTAAATATCACTACAGTCATCCTCAAAGTATTTCCATTGGGCAGCTATGCACTAACGCCAGCACTTAGTCCACTCTTCAAAGCAATTTTGGAACTCTTTTTTCTGGAATGGCCATCAGAGCTGTCATCATATTACCCTTGATATCCTGAATGTCATTAAAATATCTTCCTTTCAAAATTTCCTTTATCTTCAGATAAAGATAAAAGTCACTGGGAGCCAGATCAGGTGTATAGGAAGTATGTTTCAATACAGTTACCTGTCTACTGGCTAAAAACTCCCTCACAGATAGTTCCATGTGAACTGGTACATTGTTCTGATGCAAGAGCTATAACTTGTTGGCGAAAAGTTTACCTCATTATCGTCTTTTATATGCAGCTTTTTCAGCACTTCCAAATAATAAACTTGGTTGACTGTTTGTCCAATTGGTACAAATTCATAATGAACAATCCCTCTGATATCTAAAAAGGTTAGCAACCTCATTGGACTCTTGATTTGGATTTGATTTGAACTTTTTTGATTATGAAGAATTGGCTGACTTTCACTGTGCACTTTGAAGCTTTGTTTCAGGATCGTATTGGTACACTCATGTTTCATAACCAGTGACAACATGGTCCAAAACATCATCTTGCCTCTCCAGAAGGTCTTGGCATACTTCAACTCTCCTTTGTTTTTGTTCATCGGTGAGCTTCTTCAGGATTATTTTTGCACACACCTTTCTTATACCAAGATTTTCAGCTAAGATTTTCCTGTTTCTCTATTGATGCTTACTTGTACTATTATGCTTCTTACAGTCAGCTGATGATTTTGATGCACAAGTCAACACATTTTTGCAATGTTTTCATCAGATCTGTAGTTACTGGCCACCCTGACCTCTCTTCATCAGTGACACTTTCTCTCCCCTCAGGAAAGTGTTTAATCCATTTGTACACTGCTGTTTTCTTCATGGTATTATCCCCATAAACTTGGACTAACATGTCCCAAATTTCACTTCCACTCTTGCCAAGTTTAACAAGAAATGTAATGTTTGTTTCTTGTTCTAATTCAAGCTCCGAAATTCTTGTGGCAGCACACAAAAACATGCAGCAACAATAAATGACTGCCACTCAGCAAGACACTGCCACATGTCAACAGGATTATGACACCTTACTGAGTTCTTTGTCCAGTGCTGCTGATGTAAGCTCACTGTTGCAAGTTCATGAACTTAATTGTCACATCTCATAGATCCACCCTTTCTAACTAATAGGAAGTATACTATTTTACTTAACAGAAGCATAAAATAATTCCTTTACTAATGTATTGATCAAGTATGAAGTAAACTAAAACCAAGAATCCATTTGGTATTTTATTGCTCTTACAAATAATACGGCTTATTTGTGTTTTTGAAGGTTCTTATAAAGCATGTTTCTCTACAAACCTTCAGTGTACTTTTCAAAAACTTGTATAAAGACAAAGGAGATTTTCCTTTAGAAGTGTTTTTTGTAAAACCATTATACCTAAATTAGTAACTTTAACCACCTAATTCTAATAATATTGGTTAGAATTATTGTAATTAAATTTTATCAATGAGAAACCACCAGCAGTTTTAGGTTTCTACTTTCAATTAATGAGGTCAACTTGTTGGATTATAACTATTTCAAAAACTATAATTCCAAAATTCCCTTTTGATTTTTAAAAAATGTTTTTTTTATAATTAATTAATGGCACAGGCAGTGAATTTAGAATTCTCTTAATGTTTTTAGAATTCTCCTAAAGTTTTGTCTTATAAAGATAATGAAAACTAGAAATTTTGAGTATTTTTACCCCTAAGGTATATGGATGAGAGCCTATGTAACATGATATATAAACACACATTTAAAAGGTAATGTGAGCACCAGAAAAAGGTGTATATTTACCTATTAAAATATATGCATATAATATTAGGGCAGAGCTTGTAGTATATTACATTTAAAATTTTGATCAATTAATAATAATATGATTTGTTTTGTGACTAATATAACTTTTTATGTTATATTTTATTTGTACTTCTCCTTTTGTATCTTCTTATTTTTAACAATTTCCTTTACTACTTATTTTTAAAAAATATATAAGTGTGTGTCTATATAAAGTTATATATATATATGAATATGTGTGTGTGTGTGTGTGTGTGTGTGTGTGTATAAAACTTTAAAGTAAAAAATCACCAATCAGTTTAGTTAGCTTGATTTTTCTAGTCAAAGTGCTATCTGCTATGTTATGAAGCTTTAGACAGGTTTTATTGATGCTTTTCATAAATCAATCATGTGTTTTTTTCTTGCACTGGACCAATAATTTTGCTCTCTAGTATACCACATTCATTTTAATACCATGGTACTAGTAGTATTTAACCCCTTCAACTCATTATTAAACAATGGAATCCTTAACATAGTCCCTTGACATTTCACATGTATTGAATCTTTCTACAACCTTAAAAAAGAACATTTTAATAGTTCGAACAAACTACACAATAATTAAGACTAATACATTATCTGGTCTAGGAAATTCATATTACTAGCTTTGATGGGCTGAGAAATTGGATAAATATACATAGTCTAAATAGTAAAGGTCAGCAAATGAATTTATCTGTTCCCCAGCATTAAGAAATTGAATTTACTTGGTGATCCTTGTTCTGGGGCATACATGTCTTCAAAATTGTTCAACTGTGGAAAAATAGCCACCCTTCAATTCTACTTGTGCCTTTCTCCTCACTACTGCATCCATCTATGTCCTGAGATTTAGTATTTGCTCTCATGTCACTATCCCTCACAAACAGACATTGAAGATCTTCAGTCATGACAAGGGGAGCAGAGCAAATTATCCAAGACTACAATGGTCTCATTAGCAATTAAATGACATTAGTAGATTAGAGGGAGATCCTACAGCAAATAATAAGAAAAGAAGATAAGAGAAAACGAATCTATTGTTTGATTTTAGTTCACACATAAAAATTTATGTTTAATAGTGTGATTTATCATGAAACTATTCATAGCATTCAAGCTCTATACAGCAGCAAGGGCAAGCTATTTTCTGGCTCTGAACAAAGTAACATAAGTAAGTAAATTCAAAATTTTGAAAATTTTCAAAATTCATAGCAAGAAATTGGAAGTTCCTCAAAAAATTTTGAACTATCATATGACCCAACAATCCCACTTCTTGGGATATATCAAAATGAAATTAAATTACTGTCTCTAGAGATATTTTATTTTCATATTGTTGTAGCATTGTTAATGTTAGCGAAGATATGGAAAACGACCTAAGTGCCTGATGATGCATGAATGGATACAGAAAATGTGATATACAAGGTCTAGCACAAATAAGGCCTCTTTTTTATGAGTTGGTAATATATACCAAATCTTTTACTACAGAATCATAAACATGTAATTCTCCAACATAAGAATATCACACTCAAGCACGTTTTAGGTGAAATTTTCAAATTGCTGTACATCTCACACGAGACATTCACGTAGGGAGTCGTCATTACTTCTTTGGAACCCTGTGTATGTGTATTTGTGTACAAACAACTCGGTAAGGTAATGACATCTTACCGAGTTGTTTGTACAGTGCTGCCAACATAAGCACACGGTGGCAAGTTTGCAGACTTAATTGTCAGATTTTGGGCATGAAGATAGCTCTTATGGGCTTTCCAGAAAAATAGTTCCAAAACTGCTTTGAAGGGTGGACTAGACGCTCGTGTTGGTGCATAGTTTCCTAAAGGTGACCGTAGTGCTATTCAGCAATGAGATATGTAGCACTTTTTCTAGGATGAGTTCGTAAAATTAATTATCTGACCTCATATACGTATGTGTGTGTGTGTGTGTGTGTGGGGGGGCTGTCTGCAAAGTATCCAGCCACGTAATATGAAAAACAAAAGCATTTGTGGCTGGATTCTTATATATATGAGGGCTGTCCAGAAAGTATCCAGCCATGTACTTTGACATGTACTATGACAGTGTTATATTGACAATGACTGTTTTTTTCCTGACAGCCTTTTTACACACACACACACACACACACACACACACACATTTATTCAGCCTTAAAAAAATAAATTTTCATTTGCAACAACATGGGTGAACCTGGAGAACATTATGCTAAGTGATATAAGTTAAAGACAAATACTACATAGTATCACTTATATGTGCAATCTTAAACAAAAAAAAACAAAAACATAAACAATGTCAAATTCAGAGAAATGTAGAATATTAATTGTCATGAAGTGAGGACCAATACGGACAGGTTGGTAGAAGAGTATAAACTTTCATTTATAAGGTAAATAAGGTCTGAGGATCTAATGTACATATAGTAAGTGGAGTTCACAATAGTGCATTGTATAGTTGAAATAGAGAGTAAATCTTAAGTGATCTCACTTCAAAACAAGTTAACTATGTAACTGTGTGAAGTGATGGATGTGTTAATTAATTTGGCAGTTAGAATCTTTTCACGTTATATACATATATCAAATTATCACTTTAACTATATTACAACTATAGCAATTATACCTCAATAAAACTGAGGAAGAAAAAAACACCCCTTTATTTTGTTTTAGTAGTATGTTATTGCAGATTAAATGAACCCACAAAACCGTCTAAATTAACTTTCTTTTATGTAAACAACTTTTCCCAAATGTTCTTAATTTTTTTGTGTAAACACATTATTTTATAAACCTCAAGCATATGGACAATATTAATGTGATATATAGTACTTATTAATTTCTTTAAGTTGCACAGAAAACTTTAATGTAAAATATGATACCTCATTGGTCATTTGAGCCATTTATAAATTATTGAGTTATTAAACATTTTGGGGCCTAAACACTAGTATTAGT
Organism: Lyroderma lyra; assembly: GCA_004026885.1. Taxonomy (NCBI): domain Eukaryota; kingdom Metazoa; phylum Chordata; class Mammalia; order Chiroptera; family Megadermatidae; genus Lyroderma; species Lyroderma lyra. The sequence goes on along the minus strand of PVJL010000969.1, from coordinate 272,065 downwards.
TATCTTAATTTTATCACTGATCTTTCTGGAGACACCATTAAAACACAGTAATGAAGAGTGTTGGATGAGAAGTACTCACTCCTTTGCTAAACTTGTCTCTCTGTTGTTTGGTGGGAAAACTCTTGATAGTTTAATTTCAGAGTTGATAGTGACAGTTTTAGGTAAAACATTCTACCCCTTATCAAATATTAAAAGAAAATATTATATAATATGCTGCTCTTTTACAGACAATAGTTTAGAAATGACACAAACCTGAATTCTAATTCAGACACTTCCACTTCATGTGTGTCACTTTGAGCAAGGCATTTATTTAATCATGCCAACCCTGTTTCCAAATATGAAAATAAAGATGATAATACTCATTATGCCTAGCTTATTTAGTTATGATAAAATATCAATTTTATAAATTTGAAAATTCTATGTATAATTAAAACTAATGCAAGGAAACTTCTAAATAGAAAAACAGTATCACAAGTAAATTGACTTTTAACCTTTGTTAAAGCTTAGCAAATTTATCAAGGATAAAAAGTATAAAAATAGTCTTATTTTAGTTATTTTTACAGAATAATTTGTCTCAACATTGGTTTGGTATTTGGAATGACAACCTGAATTAGAAATGTAAACCAAGAACTATTTGTGATAAGTGCTATGAAGAAAAAGGAAAAGAGGATGAATTATTTCACATTGAGTCACCAAGGAAGGCTCTTGAAGAAATGATATTTAAGGTCAGATCTCAAATATGAAGCAGAGAGATTTACTTGACCTACATAGAGCCCCGTATAGACTTGGCATCATATTAAACAGTAATCCTATAAGGAGAAACATTTAGGTGTCCATTGCAATTAGCTTTTTCCTGAATATAAATGAAAGTTCAAAGGCCTAAACAAGTTTCATTGCCTAAATAAGTGAAATTGTTTTTCTGTCATGTAAAAGAAGCCTAGGGTACTCTGCATAAGACTGATGTGATACCTCTTTATCACCAGATATCCAGATCCTTGTCTGCAAAGCTGTTCTGTGTGCATAGCTTTCATTCTTAGAAAACCTGCTTGTCTTTTTGTAGATGACCTCTGGAGTACCAATCATCAAATCTACATTCTAGGCAGGAGAAGGGAGGAAAGGGCAAAAAGAATAGAAAGCATGCCTTCCAGTTATGTGAGCGCTCTTTAAACACTTTCTTGGAAGCAACACAAAACTGCTTTTATTTCATTGAATTCTCCCCATCATGATTCTGCAAGGAGAGCTGATAAATGGGCATACTGATATACCCAATATATAGATTCTGTTCTTAAGATAGGAAGAGAGAATGGTTAGAAAATAGAAAGTTGGTTGTCTTCACCATAATTTCATTATGCATTGCAACTAATAATAGACAGCAGGAGCCTGAGGCTGAGAGTTTAGGTTATTTATAGAAAGTCAAATACTTAAGGAAAAGATTAGGTGTCTGTCGTTTAAGAATTGACTTATTCCCATTTCATCTCTCTATAGAAATAAGCTATTATCCTAATACGGCCTCTCGATTCATGCTGAATTTCTACAATTTATTCAACAAGTTATAAAATTTATGCTGGATTTCTAACTGACCACCCATGTAAAAGAATCCTTAATTCTATGTCAATCATATCATTATTTTGTTTTAAACTAACACACATACATGCACATATACAAATGTACACATGTTTACAAGCACATAAACAGTGGCTTCGTTTTTTTTTAATTTAATTTTAAATTGTTTTATTTTCAAAGCCTTTCATCATCATATTCAGAATCAACCATTAAATCTATGATTTGTTATTTTGTTTCTTTCATCTGTTTTAAGGTTAAGCTTTTTTCCATTACCAGGCATAACTCTAATCCTAAGAGCTCCATAAATTTTTCTCTAATTGTGTAAATTATTCTTGAGTTCCATCTTCACAGCAGTTTATACATTGTATTAATTTTTAAAAACTCTGTGATAGATTTGTTTTCTCAGCTAGAATGTAAGAAATTTGAAATCAGACTCATTTTATTATATTACTTCTATATTTACTTGGCAACTTTCTCAATAAATAAAACAAAGTATTAATTTTTTAAATTATCAATACTTTAATTGCTTTCTTAATTGTCTTATTTATACATATTAGTGTTAACCTTGAATATCAATGTTTCTAAATTTGTATGATTATAATGTCATTTTGAATTAGAAAATATTGCTTTCTAGACTTTAGTTCATTACACCTACCAGAACTTTATATAAATGGATCAATAAGTTTCTTGGAAATTTTTTAATGTAAATACTATCACTATGTCAATTTAATTTATTGAATTCCAACTAGGAATATATTAGTAGAGTAAGGGTTATTTATGTCCATATTATAATTTCAGTTTTACCTTGGCAAGCTCACTTATGTGATTCAAAGACTGAAAAAATATTGCCTCAACAGAGATTTATTAAACCATTATATCTATTAATAAGCAACTATATACATTCACTATATATGTGTATGCTATATACACAAAGAAAATTATGAATATCTAGGTGAAAAGAACAGGTACATGTATACTCAGTCTTTTTCTCTCTCTCTCTCTCCATTGTTCTCTGACTCTCTCTGAAGGATATACATAACCTGATTTGTTATATGTGTGAGTATACATGCACTATATGAATATATATGTGCACAAATGCATACATATGCACACATATATGTTTATGAACTTTAAAGGAAGTAAATTTATTGACATTTTTATGTCAATATAGTTATTTCATGAAATAACTATATTGTCAGTATAGTTATTTCATAAAAACTTGATTGAGCAAAAACTATGCTTTGAAAATTTGTTTTAAATGTTGGATCAATGCTTGGGCATTAGAAAGATCGTGGGTTTCTTCACATGTGCTTTTATTGTTTCCTTCTTTTCTTGAGAACGTATTAGGGGTCAGATATTCTTCTATTGGCTTTTATGATGTTATAGGATATGCCTGTTTTAATAAAAAAGCCATTACACTAATCAGGAAACCATTTTTGAACTTGTGAGATGTTTTAATTGAAAACAGTTTTTTAAACACTAAATCTCAGAAAGGGCTTTTACAGTTACCTAAGTACTTTTCTAGATCCATCACTCGCGTGGCTGTTTATCACTGACATTGTGGACAGGAGGTTAATTGTAATTGCACGGTCACCTGGACTATCCTATAATTTGAAGTAGAGTCCCTCCACTGTGTCGAGCTTGGCAGTATATTATTTCCAAGCATTAGTGCCAGGATGCTCTTTAAATCGGCTATGGAACTGGGGAAGAAGTGATTTACGTGTTCAATTTAGTGCTCTCCTCTTGCTGTTCGCTTCAGGCCACTTTCCTTCAAAAACTGAATGTGAACAGAATTAAAATTCAGATGCAACCAAAGAAGGAAAAATATAACATGAAACAGAATGAAATAAAAGTAATTCCTACTCTGCATATGTGTTGACATGTATGTAGTGTGTAAATCACTGGATATCCTCAACTACTTACGTTCATCTTGGGAATTCTGGAATTAAACATTAATAAAAGGATTTTAATAAATGAGTACCTATACAGATGGATTTTTCTACAGATTTTTATAAGCAACAGGGAAAACTAAAGCCTTTTTATTTCTGTTAAGGATAAAGGGAAGTAAGGCAAGGAAGTGACAACAACATTTTTTAAAAGTACATAAAATGTACTTCAGTAGAATAATTAGACTCTTTACACTAATAAATGATTATTCTTTTTTTGTCTTTGTGAAAGTAAGTACCAAAATGAGTGCACATTATATTTTTCTTTATTCAATTTTGGATTAATTAAGTAAAATTTGGAAGCTCTTCATACCTTTTGTGGTGTTTTGGCTCACAGCACCTAATATTTTATCAATGAGCAATGCTTTAACTGTATCCCCTTTTTATAATTATATTTGCAAACATCCACAGAAAGATTATCTCTTATTAAGAAATGGCCTAGAGAACATTTTATGTGCTATCACTTACTGCTCAAATGATTTCCTTTCAGTGGGGGCATACCGTAAACTTCCATCAAATTTTATACACACACACACACACACACACACACACACACACACACACACGTGAGCAGATAATACTAAACCCTTGAACATTTATTTAACTAAGATGTTGAAAAATAAGGATGCCCTGAACTTGATTTCCTAGAACATTCTCATTTAAGCAGATTTGTATACTAAATCATATGGAGTTTTTGGTTGAAAATACAGACTTAATTTTTTTTAAATGGTTTATGTTTTGGGGGGATATTTTTCATTTAAAAAATAAAGTTGAGGCTCCACTTTTTTTCTTGAATCTTAACCCTCTCTAAAGGTAAATACTATCCTGAAATTATGCCTTTTCATACTTCATGTGTATGTTATATATGGATGTGTGTGTTTGTGTGTAGGCATTATATAATAATGTTTTGTTCATTTCACATAATTTAGGTCAGTGGAAAATATATATAAATACAGGTATTTTTCCCACCAACATAATTTTGTCATGATTTATCCCTTTGATGAATAGAAATCTAATTTATTTAATTTCATTGCATTATAGATTGCTTCCCCTTTTTTAAGTATTGCAAGCAGTAGCACAGTAAACTTTAATACATGGTGCTTCTCTCTGAGACATATATAGAAGTAGAGGAATTTATCCCTTCATATAGCTTATCCATGTTGTATGTGCTACCCTGCCCCTTAGCCACTTACTAGCCATCTGGACTGTCATAGTATTGCCATACTTGTGTTCAAGTAACCCTTATAGTACCTAACACTACATTGCAATGCCTATGTCATTCACCTCACTTCATCTCATCCTGTAGGCATTTTATCGTCTTATGTTATCACAAGAAGGAGAAAAGTGAGTACAATATAATATTTTGAGAGAGAGAGACCTCATTCATATAATTCTTACTACAGTATACTGTTGTAATTGTTCTATTTTATTACTAATACTAGTTACTATTGCTAGTCTCTTATTATGCCTAATATATAAATTAAACTTTATTATAAATACCTATGTATAGCAAAAAAGTAGTGTGTATGAGGTTCAGTACTGTCTACAGTTTCACATATCTACTGAATGGGAGGGGTGTCCTGGGACATACGCCCTGCTTATAAGGAAGGATGGCTGTACTGCCAAATTTCTCTCCAATGTGTGCTTGTTCTTAGCACTCCATACTAATTCTGTTTTTACGACTTGCTCACCAAATATCAATATTTTAATTAGTTTGCAGTTTGATATCTGTGAATGATAACTACAACTACAGGTAAGAATGAACGTCTTTTTTTTAAATGTTTAATAGCAGTAGATTGTTTCCCACTCTGCAAGTCTAAATAATATATTTTGGAAATGTATCATCTAGGTCAATTACCTTTTTCTTATTGAAGATAAATAAGAAAATGAAAACGAGGGAGATATTGCGTTTTTCTAAGAAGGAGGAAGTAAGGCAGAAGAATTTTCAGTCATTTGGTACAGTTGCTACAAGGGAGGTATGGCCCACACATGTGCGAAGTGTGGCTTTCTTTGAATTTTGGTGACCTTAAATATATTTCAGAGATTGCACTCAGTTTATTTCTCTAACTTATTTTGAACTGTTATAGCTATGCGTTCTAATGAACAATGGAAACTAATAAAAAAATGGTTTTGCCACTAACTTGCTTACTTTTAGACTTTTTAAGATATAAATCTCTGTATGGTATAATTCTAATAAAACACAGGAAATAAAACTATTATGAGAGCATTATAATTCTCTGACATTAAAAAAGAATTACAATAGCTAGTTCACTTTAATGTTTTTGTCTCTCTTGCCATTTAATTATAATCAATGTTAAGGACACTAAGCCTTAAATTAGTGAGTTGATACTCTTCTTTTGCTGCACTTTGTGGTCTTGTTGCTGAGAATATAGTATGAGCATGTGTTCTGGTGTGTCTGAGACAATTATAGTAATCTCCTTGTTTATCCACATAATATTAATAGTGCCCCTTTTTACTCTCAAAATTGTCCCAATTCTGACAATTTATCAAATAGCAGTAACTTTTGATAAATGAAAAATATGTCTATCATCAGTTGAATATTTACTATGTGTGAAGTATTGGGCTAAATAATGACATGGTTCTTTACACTAATACACTGGGATAGATAGTAGTAAACTATACTTTATATAAGGAAACAGGAATTCAGAGAGAGATATTTGTTTAGTAAGTGGCAATACTAAGTTAAGAAAGTCTTACTCTTCTCCGTAACCTCAATGACTAAGATAGTAGCCAACTACCAAGGGATTTTTTAAAACATCTTTGTTCAGGACCTGAAAGAAAGACACAGAACAACAGATTCTGAAAATCCCATGGTACCTGTTTGAAGCAAAAGTATGAAGAAATTTTATGTGCTATAACTTTGATTATTCTTATACTATTTCTACATAGGTATATTCATGGTTTATTAATGCCAGGGGCTTCTGTTTGAGAAAATGATGAGTCTGTGTGTTTTAGTAAGGTCATTGTGTGTTTATTTCTTTATGTTTTTCATTTGGGGAAGTCTGTTCTTTTAAATGTGAACACTTTAAGGCAGAAATCACTGCTCTTTAGAGTATAGTAAATAGCTTTTCAATTGTTCCAAAGGGTATAGTAGGTTACTTAAATGAGCCACAGATGTGTAACTGTACAGTTTAAGAGCAGGAGGAGAGTTGTAGCAAACAGATTGATAATCGCTGTAAACAGGAGAAAAATATATTATATAAAAGTGTTCCATTCTAACATATGAAAAGCTACATATTAGATATCTGATTAGTTTAAATCTCTGTTTTCAAATTACATTGTTATCATTTCATAGCGTGGGATCAAAATAATAAAAGACTTGTGAATGAATGAATGCATAAATAAATGAAACTAAATTGTTTCTCTTTTATAGTCACAATCATAAAGGCGACTTTAAAATAAATCACAGCATTACCTGCAAAATGCCACTCCATTAATATAGCATTTCCAAAAGATAGCTAGTTAGTAGTCTTTAAGTAGGTGGAAAATTGCATAATTGTAAGCTTTTAAAAATCTGCTAATACCTGCAGATACAGGCACTCCTTAAAGCACAGGATATATACTGAAGGACTCTACCTGAAACTTAGGAAATGGCAGGGTATGGTAGATACTTTTAGGAAAGGAAATAGAAACAGACACTGTTTCACAAAAAGATTTTACTTTTTGATGACATAGCATTGTGGAATACAGCAGATATTTCTTCGAAGGATTAGTTACTTTCAAATACAAAATTCAGGAGTTCCTTTTCTGGTTTGTAGAAGGAGCTGGAAGATTGGTGATATTTACTTATATACCTTTGCTATAAATCTGTTCTTTTTCTTGGGAAAATATTGGCATGAATCTTGAAAAGCTTGTCATTGATATGGAAAATACCAGGATTTTATCCAAAATTAAACACATTAAAATTTCATAGCTTGGAAAATGATAAAGTGTGCTATATAGACATCTGCAAATATTTAACTACTTTTATTTAGAGAGTATTTGTACTTTATGATACTACATTTGGCTGACTCGTGTCATTCGACTGGCTCTAAATAGGTATGATGAAATATACACAACATAGCTCTTATCCTCTAGGAACTTATAGTTTGGAAAGAAAATATAAACTCAGATAATTAATTATAAAACTTAGCAATTGTAAGTGGTATGTAAATATACAAACTAAAAATAGCAAAGGAAACATGTTTGTTACAGTATAAATGTGTAAGGCAACAATAAATGATATTGTGTGTTAGCAATTTGGAAGAATAAATCTTTGTCAACCTAGTCATCTCTGGCTAGGTAGACAATGTTCTCTTTACTCTCTAGACTTTGTCTCTAGACTTTGTCTCTAGACTCCTCCATTGATTCAGTCACTTCCAAATATTTTATCTTTTTAAATTTTTATCTCTAAAAATTTCCATTTTATTAAATTCTCTATAAAAATCTAAGTTCTATTGTTTGATAGACTTCTTTGAGTATGGTGGCCAATAAAAAATATAATGAAATAAAAAATGTAGTTAAATCAATGTGGACAGTACTGAAAATTTTATATTGTGTTTACAACTTTACATAGAAGTTGTTTCCCTGGTTGAATTATTTCTAGGCATTGTGTAGTTTGACATTTATATCTAAGCTTTCCAAAGAGCTTTTGTGGTGCTGGCTTAATAACCTTTGCTCTGCTGATATGAAAGTGGAGCATCTACCATTTCTCCCCTTCTTTGTTTAAGGTTAGGGAAAAGACTGCTTTGAACTTGAAACCTTTCCTGTAGACATCCTGTGTATTCAAATCTCTTAGTAAGTAGTTTTCTTTTTCTCAGGAGGAGCTAGGAAAAACAACAACAACAACAACAACCACAACAAAAAGAGGAATCTGAAAAGTCATCAAAATGTGGAATGTAATTTTATTATCTATGTAAAGCCTCTTTTTCTCATGTAACTCCTGGTTTCTTATATATAAATGATTTCATAAAGGAAAGTATTGTACAGCATCAGAAATGTAAACTCAATTTAAAACTGCATTTCCACTTGCATGTTTGGTTATATTATAAAATAATGGTATATTTATCACATGGCAAAATTTTGTTTTTCTCAAAATGTATCTTTTACCCTAGCAACAGGGACATCTTGTGATATATTATTTACAAAGGCGTACAGCCAAAGAACTTCAGAATAATTAACCAAATCCCTTCCATTACAATAGCAAAAAGAGATGAAATTCAGACCAAATGAAAAAGTACCAGTAATGATTGTTTTCATACTTTGTTGCTTCAAAGCTCAAGTGCCACATCATTGTGACAATGTATGATTAGGAATTATTTCACATGAAGAACCATGGGACAAAAGAACTTTCAGAGTTGTTTTATGCAATGTGTATTACTTTTGTGGGCTCCTGGTAAGATGGATAGATAGATAGATGATAAATCGATCTATATAGATAATCTATATGTAGTCTATATATAGAGATATAGATATATAATAGAGTATAAAATAATATAATAGTATAACATGTTATATATATTATATTATGCCTTATTATATTAGTTATAGTATACAATATACAGAGGTGCCAAAAATGTATGTAATTTTAAGAAAGGAAAAAACTGTATTAAATTATAATACTCAATATATGCTGATAACAAAAGATGAAGATGAATACAAGTCATGTTTGACTTCTGCAGTTACAAGAGGTGCTCAAAGTGGTTACAGTCAGTGTCCAGACACTTCTGGTTATGTGGAACTACTGCTAGAGCAATGTTGACCAAAGTATCCACTTGTGTCTCTATGCATGTCATTTCAATTTCTTCCCGAAGTACCACCAGTGTAGCCAGTTTGCTATGGTGCACCACATACTTTAAGGTCTCCTGTAAATGGAAGCCAAGGGTTGTTAACTCAAGAGAATTTGGAGGAAACTCAAACAACATTCTCAAGTTTCAAATACACTTTCAGATGGTCTTGTGCTCCTTGAATGACCATCGTGTTTCTGCCATTTTCTTTGACTGTCTTGCCTGTCCCATGGTGACTCTACTATTCATTTAATTAATACCATCTTTTAAGCAAATGTCATACTACACATTCCTACTATAATTCAATTCAATTTCAAAATGCAATGCATAAATAACACCTCTTAAAATGAATATATGTTATTTTGGCACTACCACATATGTTACAATAAATGTACATTACAATAATATATATATATATATATCACATTTGTTTAATTACTGATATTCTATGATTAAATATAAGGGTAGAGAAGATAGAGCATGAAAAAAATAAAATTCACTGAATTGATCCTAAATTAGCATCCACCTAATGATTTTTCCTTTATACCTTTGGTGCTTTTTGCCGATCATGCCTTTTAGACTCCTCTGATACATTCTCCTTTCCCAGGGTATAATTTATAGTGAGTGAGTGACTTAAACTAAAATGTGTAATGTGAGATCACCTTATTTAGATGTTCCTTTCAGTTTTGTTGAATCATTTCAACTGCAGTGAATTGGAATGAATAGAATATAAATGAAGAGCTAATGAACAGATCGTATGATCTCTGTTAGGAAAGCCTCATGGGTAGATGACGGTGGTGTGACATAAACAGCTATAAGTCAATTATCCACTATACCAGTGCCTGGTTCTGTTACAGTAACTAAAATCTTATGTCATTCATAGATTTGCATTAAGGAGGCACAAAGCTTTCCATAAAGTAATATTGGATGAACTGGATGACACTTTAAACTTGTACCCCACAACCACAGTGCTCAGACCATATGTTACTAAACAATTTACTTGCAAGCCTCAGTACTCCAGATAGCTCATTTTGATGGCAGAGTTCATTTGAAAAGGGTCTATCTAGATTGCTCTTTTAACTATATTTAAATGGAGAATTATTTGCTTGCCAGCATTAAATATAAATGAAAATGATGAGAAAAGTACAAGAGGGTGATGATTTTCATTAAGCCAGGTACAATTATTGATAATGCGTATGAGAGTTGTCTGGAAAATATCCAGCCATGTAATATGAAAAGAAGAGACATTTATGGCTGGATTTTTTTCTAGGCAGCCCTCATATATTTATATAATTCATTTACAATTATCAATTACCTAGAAGACTTCAGCTGACCAAGGAGGAAGCAGAGGCTCCCATCTTGTAATATTCTCAAAGAACTGGGAAACAAAAGAACCAGGCGCTCCTTGGAAGATTCACAACAGAGGTGGTGCCAGGGCAGGCCTCAGATTTGTGAGCACCCTTTTGCGAATTTAAACCAGTTAGTGAGAGCTTAGACTTTGTTCTGTTGGTTTAAGTTCCAAAGATGTATGTTTTGAGACTTATTACTATCTGTTAACTGAAAAGATTTTTTTTTTTTGATGAATACGTAGTTTAAAATGAAGGGAAAAGTTAAGTTTTGTAATGCTTTTCAGAATCAGAACTTCACAAATCAAGCTCTGGTAGAAGCTCTAAATCTGAGAAGCACAGACAGTGGGCTGAGCAGCTGCTGCTGGGCTGGCTGCAGGCTAGTACTCTACACAGTGTTTATGGCATTAATGGGAAGCACGTTAGTCAGTGTGGAACTAGTAGCTGGATTCCATAAAGAAGAGAAAGGGAAATGTTTGCTTTTGCTTCCTTGTTGAGCAAACTTATGTCATGGTGACTGTTAAATGATCAGGACCAGGGTGGTTTAGGTTTGGCATTTTTATAAAGCTTGCTTCATAAGCTCAGCTTTTTAAAATTTTGGTAGAAACATAGACACAAAAAGTAAACGTAAATATTAGAAGAAAATACAGTGGAAAGTAGGCTATGAAACAAAAACTTCCAAACTTCAGGTCTCATCTTTTGCTTTTATTTTCAAAAATAACAAGGTGACTTTGCTTGATGACACTATTGTATATTTGACATTTGCTAAGAGAGTAGACCTTAAATGTTCTAGCAAAAAAAAAAAAAAAAAGGTAGGTTTAAAAAAGGGTACCATAGGATAGCTTGCAGCAGCCACTATAAACAATAAAATCTGCCACAGGGAGAATGGTTTGGAGAGTGCAGTGAAAAACAAGAGGACAACTACCTCATGTGCTCATTGGTAGGAGAGCGTGTGAGAGAGATACCACTCCCACTGGAAAATCAGTGTCATTAAGACAGAATTGTGTGTTTGTTAGAGAAAAAAGGTACAGGGAAAATGAAAAAGATTGAGAATGATACAGGACAATTGGCTGATAATTTGATATAGACCAATAATCACATAAGTTTACATAAGTTATGGAAGTGAGGGAGATGGTATCAATAATGGGAGAATATACAGAGTTATGTAGGGAAGACAATTCATGAGGAACCAAAGTACAGTGTGATATATATGCAAAGCATTTATGACAGGACCTGCCACATAGTAGGCACTCAATAAATGTCAATATTGACTTTTATCGTATGGATAATTATAAGAAGTTGTTTCCCACTGAATTCTTTTGATTTCTCGTTAGAATCATAATTCATGTTAAAGTAATTTAAAAGACTAGGCAAAAATTAAATATTGAGATGCCTTTCCAAAAATTTTAAATAGTGTAATGGTTCATTCAGTTCATGCCTGTTTTAGGCATAGTTTCAGTTAACTTAAAGAAAACAAATACACACACAAAATGTGAAAGATGCATACAAATCTTCATATGAAATACTCCACTATAAAATATGATTTATCAGAATTAAGAATGATTTCATTTTCAACTTTACTCAGTCATAGGAATAGTTTATAAAAATAAAAACTTCCTGCTAATTGTGTGCTAACATAAATGAAAATCTATCATGAATATTCATTTGCTTCTTAAGAATAAAATTTGTAACTTATTAACTTTAAACTAGAGCCCCAAAATGTGGGTAGATCAAACACATATGACACAAATCATCAGAATAAGTTTTCCCAAGTGTCATTATGTCCTAACCACAAATTACTTCAATTGTCCAAACCACATCATAATTTGAAAATCCCTCTTTCTCTGTAGGCTTCAAGCCAAATCTTCATTTCATGCTTGATCAGAGAACTGAAGACTCTGAGTCCTTATATAAATCATTGCATATATAATTTTTGAAAAATCAGGGTATTTTTCAAGATTTTGCCAGTAGTTGTAATTTTTAATGTTGGCTAAACATTTTGACAAAGTTAGGTGTATTCATTTATGTTTCATGTTTATGATATATTGGTTAATGTTTAAATGATTCATTGTAAAATCTATATAAAATACTATAGCCTTTATCTTTAAAATGTCTATTAATATTAATATGACATATGATTTATTTATTTCTTATACTAACTTTCTCTGTATTTTGAATTCTCCCTGGCAATGCCATATGTATATATATATGTTAAATGCTTTGAACAGTAACTACTGTCAATAATGGATTTAGTGCATTTTCTAATAAAAGCTTTAAGTATCATGACATAATTACTACTTTTCAAAAGATGGTTTTTTCCACTGTTGAGATCTATCATTACTTTTTATAAAAACACCATCATAAACTGGAAAGAATTCTACATTTTAAAGAGAATAAAATGAAAGCATTCCCCAGACAATTGGAGATTCTATTTAGTTTTGGCTATCTTTGAATAAAAATTGTGATGGTACAAAGCCAGGTGACATTTGGTCCAACCAAGTGTACATTTTCCTTCAGAAACCAAAAGGAAAGGTAGAAAGAGAAAGTGAGCCTATTTCTTCCTAGGAAACAAGGTTATAAGAGCCTGATAAAGATAATGTAAAGAGAACGTAAGGAGTAATAGCAGGCTGAGGACAAACTTCTCATTGAACAGAGCTGTGACTGAATCTCAGCTTTGCTCTTGAATATGCTTCAGGATTACAACTGAATTAAATATAATAGGAGGATGATATTATTTGCCTTATGGATTTCTTGAATTTTAACTGAGGAAATTAAATTGAAGTAAGTCTTAGTAAATTGCCTGGACCATCGAGGAAACAATAATAATTAGTAACTAAAAAGCTAACAGCGATGCTTTGAGTCTTTTGGTAATATCTTTGTATCACAAGAATCCAGTCAAAGACAACAATGTCAGGAATTTTGTATGTTGCGTGTTGAGTGTGGATGGCCAGCTTCTCTTCTCCATGCACACCCTTCCCCATTGAGATTGTATTTAGTCCCAAGGCCTTAAATACTCACTGTAACTCCAGCCCAAACTTCTCTCTGAAACTCTAGACTAGTCCATCCAGATGCATAGTTGACATTTCCACTTGAATGTCTCATGCACATATCTAAAACTGATCTAATCACTCCCTGAAAACCTGTACTATCTACAAATATTTCTATATTAGATGAGGACAAAGTTACCCTTTTAGATCCTTAAATCATTCTTTACTCCTGTCTTTATCTTGTACTCCACATTCAATCAGTCAGCAAATCCTGCCTCTACCTTCAATTATATGCAACATCAAATTGTTTCACACTTCCATTACCACTAACCTAGAGCAAACTGCCATCATCTTTCTATTGGATTATAGTAGTAGCCATTTGATGGTTCTCCTTGCTTTTCTTCATCTACAAAAGTCAGGTCTGGAGACAGAAACCACTGTATTCCTTTAAAATCATATTAGCATATTTTTTCATGTATAAGGTGCCCTCATGCATAAAATGATCTCTACTTTTCTAACCCAGGATTAAGAAACCCTCTCAACTGGTTACTGTCATGTATAAGACTATCCCCAATTTTTGGTCTAACAATTTTAGATAAAAGTATGCTCTTATACACGGGAAAATATGGTACATCACTTCTTTATGTAAAATTAAAGTTTTTACAAGGCCTTCATTTATGGTTTGTTCCCATTATTCATTTGACTACATCTCCTCATACACTTTGCTCCACTCACTCTGCTCCAGCTACTCTGACTTCTTTTCTGATCCGTAAAATACCAGGCCTCATTCAAGTCATGCTTTCCCTAAGATACCTACTTAGATAACTTATCTCCTTTAAATCTCCATTCACTCTTCTCCTTCTCAGTGAAACCAACCTATCCATACTTTATTTGTTAAGTGATTTTTTATTTATATTTAAATACAAGACTGCTTCCTTCAGGCAGTCTACCATGACTCCTTTCCAGCTTCCTTCATTGAGAATTTTTTCTGTTTCTTATTCTTATAAATCTCTATTTTAGCATCTATCAAAATTCTGTTTTTATTCAGCTTTATTTATGCTTCAGAATAGCACTTGCCTGGCAAACAGCACTCAAGATCCTTGGCAAAATGAATTAGGGTACATGTGCACATGGAATACCACACTGTGTGCTAGGCTGAAATACACAGCAGAAGAGAGGTATACTAAAAAACGGAGTAAAAGAGATAGAAAATGTGTAACTATGAATTGGAAAAATTAGATTATTTTTGTCAAGTATCTGGAAAATAACCTTAGACAAAGTAATTTTCTATGTACCATGCGCTACTTGAAAAACCAAAGTATTAGTGTCAGGTTGTAAGAGGTTGTGTTTTGTCTGAAGAGAATAACTGATTACCTGAAAAGTCTCATGTAAATCACTCACATTGTCTGCTAAGATTTAGAAAACTTTTCTTATAGCATTTGAAAGTAAGATACTTTGTGTTGTATTATAAGATTAGAAGTATTTACAAAATAGAGGACATAAAGTGGAAAGATTTAAATGATTCTAATGATTCTGAGTATCCTATTGAGATAACACATAAATACATGTATTTTATAGCATGATAAATAGAAATTTTTAGAAGTTAGTGTTTACAAACATTTGATGTAGTCTTATTGGCAAAATCTTATCATTACTTTACAAATATCATTAAGATTAAAAAATAAAAAAACTGATCATCACAACTGGTCATCACCAAAAAAATGCTTTTTTTAAAACATTGATGGTGTGTTAATCTGTATGTACTTAAGAGATGTTCTTGAGTTACTCTATTGAGAGTCCAAATATCTCTCATAAACATAATTCTTGAAGAGATGTTATTTAACCCAAACAAATGAACAGCTATTCTCCTCCTGTCCCCCACAAACACATGTTTCTTCGAGTAATGCTTTATTAGTTAGCTTGGGCTGCCTTAACAATAACAATAAACAAACAAACAAGCAAAAACCATAGATTTGGTGGTTTAAACAGCTGAAGTTTATTTTTTACAGTTCTGAAGTCTGGGAAGTTTGAACAGGGAGACAGTTGATTGAATTCCTAATGAGGGCTGTCTTTCCTGTCTTGCAAATGGTTGCCTTCCTACCGTGTCTAGACTAGGCCTTTGGCTTTTTTTCAGTATAGGTTGGGGAGAGAAAGAAAGGGCAAGAGAGACAGAGAGAAACAGAGACAGATAAATGAAGACAGAGAGAGGTAGAGACAGATGGAGTGAGAGAGATCCTTCTTTTCTTATAAGGCCCATGATTCCATTTTAATGGCTCCACCCACGTGACCTCGTTTAACCCTAATTACCTCCCAAGGCCTCATTGCCAAGTACCATTACATTGGCAATTAGAGTTTTCACATATAAATGTGGAAGGGCATACAAATGTTAGTTCATAGCAAATGCTCTTCTTTTAATATCAATGTTACAGGTTTCATGCTAAAAAAAAATAAATGTCAGTGTCTGAAGTTCATAGTATAAAATGTGACAAAAAGAAGAAAGAAACGTAAAACCTGGGTTCTAAAAGAGACTTATACGTGCTTTCATCAGCCTCTATCACTTACACAATTTAGGTTAGTCATTTTATATTATTAAAATTATAGTCTCTTAGGAGGAACTTTTCCCCTAAAATTGTGATATTATACTACATTATGAGAAAATTAATACTTCCTATATTCTAGGAAGTCTGAAAAAACTGAAATAATTTAACATTTAAGGTTTTTTTTTTTTTATGTTTGTGGAAGGAAAAATTATCATGGGTTTAATTTAGCCTTAAAAAAGTATACGCTTAGGAGTTCCCTGGTGGTGTAGTGGCTAAGGCTTCGGCGCTGTCAGTGCTGCGGACTGGGTTCGATTCCCAGTCAGGGAGCTACCCACATACCAAAAAGCAAAAAAAAAAGTATACGCTTGATTATACTAAAAAGACAAACCTTATAAATGTTGAAAGCTTCTTAGATTTTTAAAGATTCTAATGAAATGACCATTGTGAATGTATTTATGTCAATTCCAGACTATTTTCAGACTATTTTCAGTCCATACCCATAGTATGGCGACCGTCTAACTCTAGAGTGGATGGATGGATATTAGTAAGACCATCATGAGATAGTCTGAGATATTTGAGGTAACAGAAACAGTGGAAGAAGTAAAAGCTAACAACAAAACAAAATACTTTCCATGGCTTGTGATTCAGTGAGGTTTAGTTTTATCTTAAGAGGAAGTCATTATTCTTCTGATAATAGTTTAATAATATGCCTGGAAAAGTATAACATTGGAATCAATGGATAAAATTTTATTTCTAAATTTCTATGTGATTTTAGGCAGTTATTTAATCTCTGTCTTGATTAAATAATTGTTCTGAAGTTCCTTTCCTAATTGAGATTTCAGGTTATCTTTATGAAGCCCTGTTTTGTACTCTTATTTAAGTGTTCGTATGGTTCCCTCAATGGGAAAATAAAGGGTGATAGGAGGAGTTACTGCTGAACATTATATGCTAGCATAGTACGTGCATGTATTATGTCAAATGTATGATAGTCACTTCTAAGGTCATTTCCAATTCTATAGTCCTGTGATTATGACACATAAATATAATTTGAATTGAAGTGGATATACACAAAGGCAACTGAAACTCGAGCATTTGCATATTAATCAGAGTAATTATTATTTAAAGAGTTATCATTTATTGAGTGCCTTTTCTCTGCTAAGCACTGTGCTACACATATAGGGTATGTATGTATTACATACTATATATACAAATATACAAGGGGTGCTGGAAAAGATCCAGCAATAAATGCCTCTGTTTTTCATATTACATGGCTGGACAATTTTTGGACAGCCCTTGTATATATTCCAATTAAACCCTTACAAATGTTCCATAAAGGAGGTACTATTTTACAGATCAGGGCTTTTAATCTCAACATTGAAAAGTGTCTTCTCTCAAAGGTAATATAGATACAGCGTGATATTGCCAAGATTTGAACTCAAGTCTGTGTAACCTTGAAATCCATGCTTCTCTAACCAAAGGAAAGATAGTATGTGGCCACATGCACTGAAATTGAGGAATAGGCACTGTGGAAAACACTATAAGGGGAAAAAGATAAAGGATTGAAGTCCTACTGATAGCAATCTGGATTACCTGAGATTGCATAGAATGCACTTGAAATATCCTTCAGCCTGCTCAAACTGTGAGTATGGTTAGTTAGGTAGAGTGGCCTATTATCCAGGAACAAGGAAGATAGTGCTAGTGCCTCAGGGCCTGTAAAGGAGACTGCAGAGTAATGGTAAGAAAGCTTAGCTGTGTACCAGATACACCCATGCTGAACTCCCAGATTCTCCACTTACTGGTTAGTAGTCAGATTTTAGGCATGTTGCTTAGCTTTGTACTTAAAAAATGGAAGTAGTAATACTGCAGACTTTAGTATTATGATGATGATGATGACAATAAATAAATAACACGAATGTGTGTAGAGTTTCACTCACTGGATGGCACTAGTGGACGTACAAAATATATATGTTTGTTTTATGGTTATGGCTACTGTTACTATTATCTCTATGTTATGTGGTTGTAAAACAATGTTTGGAGAGATGGTGGTGGAATGATAATCAATAAGTGACACTGAAAAGAAATTTCCTTTAAAATATCTAATTTGGAGAGCTTGACAAGGCGGAGACCAGAGAGGCAATACCTAAACTCTCTCCTGGAAAATTCAATGGGCGGCAGTGATCCAACACAGGAAACCCTGAGTGGCACAGTGACAGCTGAGAGACCGTATAGCAAAAAGACACTTGAAGATTAGAGAAAAAGGGGTGAGCAGGAGAGAAGGGAGGAAGTAGACGTGGATGAAGATGTTACCCTATTAAGTTTAACAATAAAAAAGTAAAATAAAATAAAAACAGTTAAAAACCAAAGGCAAATATATGTATATATTTGGGTTAAGATTATAACCTTAAAGTCTAAGTTTTCATATTGTAAAATAAAAGATTTGCTTTCTATTCCTTTCTTGAGATGAGCTACTTAGAATTATTGTTTTTCTAGCTATTTTTTCTTCCTTTTCTAGCTTTTTTTTTTTTTTTTAAAGCCAAGACCCTTTCTGGCTTTGAAATTGAGATTGCCAGATAGCTAGAACATAAAGATAAACTCTGGAGGTGATTGAATAATTCTATAACACTGATCATATTAAACTAGGAAGAAAAAAATATGTGAGCTGAACATATACAAATAAAAATAATGTTATATATGATGGTATTTGAGAGTTTGCATGGGTGGAAGTTTTAGAAATAAGGTATATCATTACAAGACAGCTTTTACCAAATTATTTTGGTCATTAATGTTTCATTCTGTGAATAAAATATTACACCCCTAAATGTTGACAACTGAAATTGTTTAATTTGAGACTCAGTAGGACACTTGTACACTAAAAATTAGGGGCACATAGATGACTGCTTTTGCATTGGTTAATTCACAGACTTTCAACTCAACAGAACATTTCATAGATATAGATTGATAATTTGCAAAATGGCTTAATTCACTTTAATTCTCATGTGTGCAATTTGGAGAAAACAGGTTTAAAACAATTGTATGTCCAATGTGTTCTCTTACACTTCATTTTATGTGTATTTATAACTGAAAATATCTCACACTCCGGTGCACATTGCACAAATAAGGTGATTTTTAAAATATTTAGTTTGTTTTAAGTCAAATTACAGATTTTGAACACTTGTTATAATTAATATTTCTACATTTATCAATGCTTCTTAAAGAATGGTACTGTTAATGTTTTATTCACAGGCAGTTATGTCCTCTAAATTAGTGAACTAAGATGTGATGCCCAATGGTACAAGGAGAAATGTCCCTAACAGAAAACAGTGTTTTTACCTTAGCTATCAAAGCCAAGATCCTGAGCCAGACGTTGCATAAACTTTCATAATAAATGTCATATTGGATGCTGTTGTCCCTTCATGGAGATTTTATTGCATTAACAGGAGCACATTCACTTCATGATCCAAAATTTGGCTTATTCTAAGACCATACAGACATGAAGAAAACAAACTGGGTTTCACTACTTGATTCTAGAAGTAATGAATCCTTCAAATCAAATACACAAACCATAAACTTTCCTTTCAATTACAAGTTAAATCATTCAGTTTAAAATGTGAACTATACATCCCACCATCAAGGCAATAAACATTTATATTATCGTGGATGTTGTTCAGAAAAGCACATGGATTGAACCATTGAATAATGAACGCTGAAGACTGATTCAAGATTAATTCATGATATTTCATGAGTATTTAATTTTTCATCATTTTCAATATGAAACAAGGTGAAAAGGCCTAGATATCATCAGACTTAATCAACTTGTACAAAAGAAGTTATCCTTGCTTATGATCAGAGAAAACTCTAAGTGGATATCTTTTAATTTAGAAAGGTAATATATGTTTTATTGTCAATAAACTAATATTAAAATGTGTGTCATGGTTTTTAGTGAACTAGCATTCCTCCACAGATATCCCCTTTCACACAATGTTCCATAGTAAATTTATTCTCAAAAACACTGATTTCTGATTTTTCTTTAAACTGACAAAATAATTATAGAAATTAATTTTGCTTATGCAGACATACAAGAATTATACATTTTGGGTAGCCAATTAACCCATGAAGTATGTTGAAAATATTTACAAGGAATAATGTTAATTTGTAGGTGCTCTAAAAGAATTATATAAAAGTCCATTTTCTCAATGTTTTATAATCCAGCTATCTCCTGGGTTTTTTGGCTTTAATTCTTTCATCAGTTGAAGACAAAATAAAAGAAAGTACCAGAAGATTTATCATGTAAAAATAAAAAGTCATTTGTTTTGATTATACTTAATTTCTGTTTTCTGCTTTCTAGAGTACAAATTCACAAAGAACTGGGTTTATCAAACATATTTTATAGGGGATGCTTCCTTACTAAAGAAGAGATTAAATTGTGAAAGTCCATTCCAAGCCAAAATAGTTCCATTACTACATCTCAGGCATCCCATCACTGCAGAATGTCTTTCCATGAATATTCTGCAAGACATTTGTGATTTGACTTGTAAAACTGAAATTAGTTTAGTTTAACTATTTTATTTTAGGAAGCCACACCATTTGTAGAGGAATAATTTTGAAATAAAGAATATTTGAAATAACATGCTTTACTTGACCATTACAAACATTTCGTCCTAGATTTTGTTATTAAATTGGTTATGTCTACATATATTTTCTTTAGTATATTTTTTAAAGTTTAAGTATATTTTCTAACTTCATTTTTAGTTATGAAGTATGTAAGTTATATCTTAAGAATAAAGCAGGAAGTGATATTAGTTACTAAATTTAAGGATATTCTGTTCTTCTGAATTCTGGAGGATCTGGTAATTCTTATCATAAACTATGGGAAAGAGGTCAGTATTAGACTTAATTATTTTAAAATCAGGTGTATTAATATTCAATACCATTGAACAAGTAATGCCTAAATATGTGCCAGACAACATATAAGCAATCACTTTACATGTCTTAATTTGTTTAATGACATAATGACAATGAACATTGTTTTTTTTTTTAAATGTGGAAAGGATCAAATATTAATTTTAAAAGTTAAAACCTGATCAATTTTCACAGAGAAGAAAATAGGACCCCCAAATTTCAGTGGCTTAAACTAACAAAAGCTTATTTTTCATTCGCTATACATGTTCAGTAAGAGCACTGCTGATTTAAATAATTGAGAGCCCAACCTGAGAGAAGCTCATCTTAATAGATACTTTTTTAAAAAATTAAGACTTTGATGAGTAGAAAGCTATTTCATTAATTACTTTCTAGTATTCAATTTCATTTCTTACTTCAGTTCTCACAATATTTTTTTGAACATGTCTTAATTACATTTCTCTATCCAGTGTTCAAATACTGTTCATTCCACATAGGCCTGGTTTATTACATAATTTAAATTAATGAATATGTGAGGGATATACAACCTAATTAATTTTACTTTTGTTTATAAATACCAAATATTTTGAGCTTATGGCAATATTTGATATGCCTAAGTTACAAATATATCTGTAGAGAAAGATTTAATGTTTTTATCAATAATACTCTTGTTCTATGTCTAATATTAAAATTAGCCTTATTGCTTTCAGTAATGTAAACATATGCTAATTAGCCCATTTTATATTTGTAAATAGGATTTTTCTCCTTTTTCTGTTTGCGTATGTTCAAAATGTATTGCCAAATTTTAGAGTTCAAAGTTTAAAATCTAATTTAATTGTCTTAGTTTTTAAAATTCAATACCTATTTTTTATGCTGAGCAGATATTTTAAATATGAATGCATGGACACAATCAATAGTTTAATGTTTATTTGGGGACAAGTGGGTTAGGGAGGGGAGAAGGGGGAGGGGGTGGGAGAGGAGTGGGGGAAGCTAAATATAAGGTGATGGGAAGAGAAGTTACATTAGGTGGTGATATTATTATACATCAAGTTGACAATGCACTGTAGAATTGTATGCCTGAAACCTGTGTAGCCCTTGCTAACAGATGTCTCCCCAATAAGTCTAACAATAAAAATGAATTAAAAAATAACTAAATAAATAAATATGAAGATAAATACTCATATGCTATATTACTGTATATATTTTGAATTGTAATTTTCTTTTGTGATACTTTGTTTTTCTTAATAAACACATTTTAAAATGAACTGAACTGTCTATGAGTACCTCATTTTGAAAAATCTATTTATATTTAAAGAACAAACAGTTTATGTATGCACATAATTCACATATGGTAGAACTATGGGAAAAATCTTGTTCATAGTGATTTTCTGTCATTTTTAATAAAGCATAATTGGATAAATTCAATAATATTTTTAAGGTTAATTGTATCTTGAACACTATAGACAAAAACTGTGCATTTTTATTTCATTTTTTGTATATGTATATTTAAAAATGGTTTATGCATTTTAATTCTAATGGAGAGAATTATAATATTCTAAATTATAAAACAGTATTTTCTACATTATTTTTAAATTATATTGGTGACCATGCTTCTGCAGTTTATATGTAAAAGTAATACACTTAGGTATCCCAAGGATGATGGATCTTTTAGGGTCCAATATTAGGAAACATTAAAAGCAATTTAACTGACAATTTTTAAAAATGTGAAAAGCATCCTAAATTGTTTAAGTTTAACCAATTTTGTAATTTTGAGGACTTAAATAAACTTTTGAATCAGATATGTAACACCTTTCCACAATTTAACCAATGAGAGCCTCTATTCATTTGAATATTGTTGGTATGCTTTTTCTGGTTAGATTTAAAAACTGTATTTTAATATATGTCATTAACATCCTTGTATTTGAAGTAATAAATATAAGACCTTGAGTGTTGGCAGTTTCTGCAAAACTATTAATGTAGCAAGTGTAGATGTAATAGATATTATATAACTTGTCTGAACTAAATATTTAAATAAAAAATTAGGTTAGCCAGCTTTTATTAAGTTCTTGCTATGTCATTTAGACCCTGAATACACAAATGTACTATGAACACCAGTAAATACTGATAACTGTGTACTCAGTACAAGATACTATACTATCACATATGATGAAAATAAAATGAACAGATTCCATTTTTCAGAATGTTTATATGAGTTGGGAACATAAAATTATGTGTATAAGTTCTTCTGTCTGGTTTAAAAGAGGTGGTTCAAAGTTCTAAAGGATGTGTAAGAAAATAATATGTAGTCATGGGAATCAGCAGAAGATAGCACTTAAAATGAGCTTGGTAACATGGCTTCGAGTAAAAATTACTAAAAATAATTTCCTTCTTCCAGAGTATTGCCAAAATAGTCTTATGAAACATGTCAAGGTAGTGTACATGTTTTCTCCTACTCTTTTCCCAACTTAAATGGAGTTACATAGTATTTTCCAAATAATAATTGGGTAATATATAAGTATCATGTGAAACCAATTTGCTCCAAAAGCTTCCTTTATTTTGAATGAAATGTATTAAGTTGAAATTTAGAGAAATTTTACTACTTACTTAAATAATTATTTGATAAATCTTGTTATACTTAAAATGTAAAAAGTCAATTTTGTTTCTTTGATTATTACTTGTTTATTTCCTGTCTTCCCAAATATGTTAACTCCACGGTGTGGAGAACAATTATTACGTTCTCACCGCAGTGCTTTACATAACGATTGCACCGAAAACAATAATTAATAATAATAATATCCATAGTGTCTTCCAGATGCATTCATATTAAATCCTGATTTCTTATCCTGGATTTTGTAAACTGTAAGCTTTTTTACACTTCCAGTCTTTTGATCTGGAATGCTTTTCCTGCAATATTAATGCAGAGGCTGGTGGAGGAGCTCCTTAAGTGCAGGGAATTGTAAGTAGTTTAGTGTGCATGGAGATAGTGTTGCAGAATACCACATTTTAAGTGTGGTAACTTGTAGGCTATCTTAGCATTTTGTTGTAAAATTAACTGGAATTTCCCAAAATATGGCTTGATAAAATGCTTCTGAGAAGTATGGCAACAAGATGACTGCAATCTTAACAAAAGCAGTTTTCGTTGAATTGTTTCAGTGAACCAGAATGTGTCAGTATGTGATTTAAAATGATGGACTAGAGATGCAGTTATGAAAAAATAATTTAAGAATTATGTTCTGAAGGGGGAAAAACTATTTGGTAGCTACAGGGAGATTGATAAGAAAGAATGATAGCTGTGTTGTTATTTGTTCTATTGTTTTGTTTCACTTTGCTTTTATTCCAAAGTTCTGGAAATTTGTGTTTGGCTTATGTGAATGACTAGATTTGAGAGAGGGGGAGAGAGAGAGAGAGAGAGAGAGAGAGAGAGAGAGAGAGAGAGAGAGAGAGAGAGAGAGAGAGAGAGAGAGAGAGAGAGAGAGAATGAATGAGCATGAGCATTTAAAAGGAATAGTAGACATTTGAAAATTTACTTTCAGAGAGTAGAGATAGGGTTCCTAATTCAAGTAAAGATATTTAAGGTAAACAGGATGGGTACAAGTGTATACAAGTTTGAAGACTTGGTGGTAAGAAATTAGAGAGTTCCTCTCTGATGATTTCTGTTTTCTCAGAGTACAAAGGTACCAGCTAGGAGTCACAAAGGAACAGAGCTTATAAGAAGTTACAAGGAAGAGGAGAAACTACATAATAATCATGTTGATGCTGGGAACTAGAATAACTAAGGAAATAACACTAAGATTATCTAGTACCATTATATGTCCCATTTGGGGCCATGATTTGAAGGCAATGAGTAATTATGATTTAGTGATATTTTTCTTGGACAACACTAAACCCCACAAATTTCTTCTCTGCACTTTTATTTGGATTTCTTCAGCTGCCTCAAATTAAATAAGACTTTAAACATAATCATTATCTTCCCCCAAATGCATTTTTTTATCTAGTATTTTCAATCTGAGAAAATGGCACCAGTATTTCCTCTGCAGTTTAAACAAAACACCTTAGAGTAATTCTTAAGATTTCCCCTAACTCATCTGATACATTAAATACATCATGACATCTTGTTGATTTCTTATTCGCTGAATTCACGTACTCTTCTCTCTCACCATTGGAACCACTCTAGCCTTGCAATGGAGTCTCTTTCTGTACCAAAGTGACAGAAACAAAAAGGCCAGTGGCTGCCTCCATCTATGCTTCTCTCCAATCTCTTACTCATACTGCCGTGAAAAGATCTCTTTAACACCACTTTGATCTTATTATTTCCCTCCTTATAACTTTGTAATTTCCTGTCTTTATTGATAAATTAAACCTTCAAATAATAGAAACTATAAGGTGTTTGTGACCTGGTATCCTCTTTCTTGTCTGACTTTATCTCTACCACCTTATTCCTATTACTTCTCTGATCATTTCTTCAGTTTCCATCTCTTTGTTTGCTCTCTACCTCTTTTGGTCCTTTGAAAGGATTTTTCTTGGTAAAGCACTGCAATACTATTCAAATTGGATAATATTTCTGATCTTCATCTCAGCAAATATTCAGCTTACTTAGGAAAGTCTTCTTTACATTCCAAGCTAAATAAAATGTTGATATTTACTCCCATAGCTCTTCTTCTTCCTTAGCGTACTCATATTTATAATTATTTTTGAAATAGCTATAAGACTTATAAAGGCAGGGCCATGTCTATTTAGTTTACCTCTGTAACCCAAAACCAAGCAAAATTTCTGGCCTACCATACTTGCTGAAAGCAATTTCTTGAACTATTGAACATCAGTATAACATTTATCAAGTTTTTACTTACATTTATATTATTATCTATTTCCAAAGTTCCCATTGGGTTAAACAGCAGTTTTATATACGATATCATATAAAGTTTTTAAGTTCAAAGGCACTCATTAAAAAGAGAAACAATGAATTTTGTTTCATGAATGATAAATGAATTTCAAATATGCAGAATATGTGGATTGGCTCATCATGTCTTTGAAAGCAAGTAGTGTTTAAAGTGGCAATAAAAGGATAAAATAAGAAACCTGGATAATTTAGCAAAGAATGGCATTGGCTGCTACAGCAATCTTATTCTAAGAAAAATAATACTTTAAGTCTTCTCCTAATCATTTAACTATAAAAATATCCCTAACACTATCATAAAACTCTTCTTATCTTTCAAATACCTTCACATTCTCTGAATTTATAAAAGCATTAAGACTTTTCTATTGCTATAATTAGATGTGCTGAAGAAGTATTTCTTAGGTTTGTCAATTCCTGATTATTCATGGTGATGACAAAAGACTTATCATGGATTACTAAAACTTTAGATCATTTATGGCACTTGAAGCTTAGCCCAAATTCATTATGTCTATCAAAAATTTTTATTGAAATACAAGTTTACCTTTGAGCTTTAGCAAATGTTCATTAATTCATGAATATATGTTCTTAAACATAGTGAATTTTAAAAATAAGAAAATAAAGATGGTTGATTAACTTTATGTAAATTAAGCCACAAAAAGTAATCAAACCATCAACTTGATGCCTGTCAGTCTTTAATTGGCCCATACTAGACTATTGGAATATTGAAATTTGAATTTATTAGTCACAGACAAGAAAAAAAATAGAAATGTCTAGGGAATGCACAGAATAAAAAGATTTACCTCATTAGCACTTATTTACCTGACCACCAACTTAGAAATGTTAACAAAAATATCAGAGAACATTTTTATGTAATTATTAATACTTCAGTTTTAATTTTATGTCATGCTATTTATTCATTCATTAATGCATTACATAACAATTTATGAACACCTACTGTGGTAAAAAATGGTGATAAGCATTGTTAATGCGAAATTAAATGAAACACTCTTTTTATTCCTATAGATCATTATAATTTGTATAAGTATGACATATTAGAATAAATGCATATTGAATCAATGAAAAGTTCTAAAATGGAGTACAATATAAAATAAATGCCTAAAATCTAACTTCTCCTGAAATTACAATATAATATGAATAATACACCAGTTCATTCATGCATTCTTCCTAATCTAACAGAATTTATAAAGCCTTTAGCACCTGCTAAGTAATTATTTAACTTAATAAGAAAAATTTGAGCACCTACTATGTACCATACCATTCTAAAAGCATAAGGGAAAATGTGCATTTCTTCAACATAAGATGTATTAATAGAGAAAATTAAAATTACATTCAAAGGACTATTTCAATTTTAAATACAAATAAGTATTTACCTTTTATAAAATTTCTTATCAGCTCCTATAGCATAAAAATCATTAAAAAATATAACATTTCAAACATATTTAATTTAAATACTTAAAATAAATATTTGATTATCTGAATGAATAGCCTGGTATTTATGATTCAGAAGCCTATGAAAAAGTTGAAATTAATGCAAAGATTGTGTGATATGTAATCTGTGTATACTAGTCAAAATAATGACATTATTCACAAAACAAACACTGCATCTGTTCCAGGGAAAAGCTTAGTCTCTTATTTCTTTTGACAGTGTGCAGACCTGGGTTCTTCAAAGCCTCACCTCACAGCCAGAGCTGCAGCAAATGTCCACCTCACAGTTATACCCATGAGGAAGCTTCAACCTCTTGTGTCTGTGAAAAGGATTATTTCAGAAGGGAGTCTGATCCACCCACAATGGCATGCACAAGTAAGGAAATCCATGGATATTTGGTGATGCTAACTTTCACCAGTTTGAAGAAAGAGCATGGTGGAGCCTGTTCTATTCTATTACCATTTCCCCTAAAGCAGGCATAATTATATAATATTTCAATATAGTTTTTAATCACATGTCAGTCTTCCTGAGTCAGCATTGAAAACATTTGAGGCTCTTTTATCACTCACTCTGAGAAGCACCCATTTTCCTTACTTTAAAATTCAACACCTAAGACACAGACATAGAACTTCTCCTTTTATTTTGCATTTTCTATTAGTGTTCATAGTAGTCAAACACAATTAGTGTTCATAGTAGCCAATTCATTTTCCTGTTCATGGTAAATTTTCTTCTTCTTCCAAGCCAGCTCTCTGATAACATAAACAAGCAGTCAATGGTACTTTTGCCTTCTTGTTTCAAATCTGCCCCAATACACTGAAAGACCAATGGGAAGATCATTTATGAAAGAGGACGGTTAAACACTACAAGAACAGGGAAAAACATAGGGTATCAGATTTGAGTCACATATAAAACCAATATTATAGGTAGGATTTTCAAGCAGTTGTCATGTTTCTTATGAGTGAGTGTCCTTATCTATTATTAATTATATGATCAGATAATCATATAATTAGTGTACTGAATATTAAACATCTAATTCCAACATTTGCAGTGGATAGATTCACATACATTGAAGTTTTTAGTGATATTGTTTTCCAATGCTCCACATATATCTGGGAAGGAAATAAATCTATGTATTTGTTTGATGACAGTACTTTCATAGTTGTTCCACATTTATGGTCTCTATATCAAATAAAATGAAAACAGAAAATGAAAGAAAAAGAAAAGTGGACTAATCCTCTCACCCCATAACATTTTAGGTTTTATGACCTGCTTTGTTTTACTGTTTTAGATTCCATGAGTTGTAGTTATTCTTAAAGATAATAATAAAGGTTTTTGAAATTTAATGTTTATTTATATTAAATATAAAAACATACAATGCCTTTAATCAAATAATTGCAAACATTTTATCAGAATTTTAGTGTCTGAATTTCATGGTGTCAGTGAAACATATTTTTATAATTTCTCAAATCGTTGATAATTAATTAGCTTCACTTGCTAAAGATCATTCTTTTGTCACAGAAGTGATCTTTTTATGGGTTAAATGATTACTAATTATAAACAATTCCTCTTCAAATAAGTAAATTACATTAATATACACATTTTGCAGAGGGTAAATTTGAATAGAAGCAATATAAACGATGATTAAATGTGATGCGTTTTGGTTGCAATAGAGATTATTTAGATTAATCAAAGAGAAGGCCCAAATAGTGGGAAGAAATGTTGTCTAGAGAATAGAGTGATAAATTAGGGAGAGAAAACCATGTCTTGGTTTACCTTTTAAATTTCAGTAATTTGTAATAATATTTTCTTTAGTGGTTGAGCCATGGTCTTTTTCTTAGCATAACTGTGAGTCTCCCTTTCTATAAATTTGTTAGGTCTGAGAATGGAGAAAATCTGTGCTCTGGTGGCAAAGACTGCTTAGCACTCTTTTAAGACCTGAGACTTCATATTTTTTCTGTCTCCAGGTGTACAAATTTCTAACACTGTGTCTGAAAAGAACACTAATTTGTATGCATTTCTCAAAAAGACTATTGTGATTTGTAGATCTTTCTAATATATTATATAATCTGATGAGAGTGTGTGTTTTGTTTTTAGTTGCATTCATACCACCACAAATAACTGCATATCATCTCTTGAACAGATGGTTTGATTGATATTCAGATGAAAATAAAGAGATTTGCTTTCCCTTTGGCTCATAGGAATTAAATTTATGGTTCCAACTAATTTTAATATATATACATACATATATATGTATGTATGTGTATATATATATATATGAAGTACATTTGCATGTATATTTATATATATATATGGTTCCAACTTATCTATTACACACACACACACACACACACATATACACGTACACACATATACACATGGATGTGTGTGTGTGTGTGAAATCTGAAAACTAAAATGTTATAAGCCTACAGGAAAAGAAAATCAAACAAAAATAAAGATTGTAATGAATCTTTGTAAATCAAAGATACTTCTCACAGCTCTACTTGGTTCATACATCGTATCTATTAGTGGGCAGCGGAATTTCAGTACATCATTTTTTTTGGTACAAGTTAGTCTGAGGCTCTGCTTCTACTTTAGGCCTTCATTTAATTTTAAGTTTCATTTTGACTTTAATAGTCATGTGCTCTCACTTAAATATTGAGGGGCTGTTAGTAGCAGGATCAGAAGAAAAGGAACAGTTAGACTTGGTTGCATTTTCACATATTTAGAGGAAAGTTGTTATATGCAGGTATATTACTGAACTAGATATATTTCAGGTATATTTTAACTTTTTCTCAGAAGTAAACCTGTAACAGTTTGACTTGAAATCACATTTTGTCTACAATTTTCCGCTATTAAATTAGCAAAAAATTATAGTAAAAATTAATACTTTTATTTCCATCTTTAAATTGTTTCAACTTAAAAGTGACTGTTCTATATCAAAATGTGTGAGGTTGTACCTATGGAAAAATTCACGTTTCAACTATAAATATAGCAAAGGTGGGGATTGTTTTGTCAAAAATGGCAACTCTTAGATTATGGGGTCCTTTAATTTAAATGACATTTTGTAAATATTAGGTACCTTTCCTATCACTTTTAAATTTAGTCCTCAACAGTCATGGATTAATAAATTTCAGGTAGAAATTCATGTTAATCACTATATATAGAACAGACAATACATATTAATATAACTAAGTTATTCATCCTAAATTTGCTTAATTTATGCTTATGAACCATTCAACTATAACCATAGTCTTTTATTTCCTGTCAGGAAATATTTACTAATTAAGACTTAAACATATATATTAATTATCTCTTTGAGAACATGTGATCACATATCAATAGCTAATTGAAATTTTAACTCTAAGTATCTGAAAATTGGCTACAGAGTTAGATATTATGGAATCAATTTTTAAAAAATACTTCATTTTCTTAGACCAATTTTTACCTCACAGCAAAATTCAGAAAAAGATTCAGAATTGCCATATAGTTCCTGCCCTCCTGCTTAGCCTCCCTCATTATCAATATCCCCTACCACAGTGGTGCATTTATTACAATTGATATTTAATCAATTATAGTTCTCTTTAGTGTGCTAATTATTAGTTTTATAAATAGTTGAAGTAATATGCAAATGGATATTATTAAGTATTTATATAAATTTGTTTTGCTGATCCTTCAAGATCTGAATACTTTCATTCTTATAGTATTTTTGAGTTATTTTTAAAATAAATTTTAGATTTCCAATTAAGTAAAATTTGCATTTGGCAAAAAGCCACCATATTAGAACAATATAAAAGGAAAAGAAACTATATTACATATTGTAATGTTGACCAACTACTTAAATTCTAGTGTTTTCTTCACATATAAAGGAAACTTTCAAATTCTGTTGGTGATTTATAGATATACAATCTATTTTGAGTTAAGCTAAGGTTGTTTTCACTGCAGAATTTATAGTCAAGAGCTACATTGAAAAATCCTGTTTTTACCTGTTGTCACTGCTTAGTAATCCTTCATGTTTTCTTACTAGGTTTCAGGGACAACTATTAATTAGGGACTAATTAGTTTAACCTCTAAGGAGGATTTGTCCTTTTGTTTGCCAAAGAACTTGCCATTTTTAAATATATAATTTTTTCTAACACCATTTTGCATGTACAGTTTTACTCCATAATATTTACATATACCCTAACCAAAATATCTGCATTAGTGAATTAGTGTTATAATAATTCCAAGATAAATAATTTCCATAGGGTCTAAACCCCATTATTGTCTCTATCAAACTATAACAAAGTTTTTCAAAGATTATTACAAGTGATAACTCTTTGATATTCCCTATTTAAAAGATTGATTGCAAATCAATATTTTTTTCTCCTTCAGACCAGGTACTTGTCTAGTAAATTGATGCCTAATTTTGTCATCTTAAAATATGTTTTTTTCAACATATTTTTTTTTTGCAAACCAGGACCCCCCTCAGCTCCTCGGAATGCCATCTCAAATGTTAATGAAACTAGTGTCTTTCTGGAATGGATTCCTCCTGCTGACACTGGTGGAAGGAAAGATGTGTCATATTATATTGCATGCAAGAAGTGCAACTTCCATGCAGTTGTGTGTAATGAGTGTGGAGGTCATGTCAGGTACCTCCCCCAGCAAATCGGCCTGAAAAACACCTCTGTCATGATGGTGGATCTGCTCGCTCACACAAACTATACCTTTGAGATTGAGGCAGTGAATGGAGTTTCCGACTTAAGTCCAGGAGCCCGGCAGTATGTGTCTGTAAATGTAACCACAAATCAAGCAGGTAAGTGTGTTGTCCAACTAAATCATGTACCTTAGGCCACTCTCTTTCAATTATCTCCATAGTTGAGGGCTAAGTTGCCTGAGATCTGTGAGAGAACTCCTCATAAACCAGAGTGTTTGGACTTGAAATGAAATACATCTTAACATGCTTTTATTTTAATTTTAAACAAATAAAGGCTTCTTACTAGACAATTCATGGACAGAAAAAAAGTTAATTCAGTTTTTTCATTAATAATATATTTCTAGCTCAAATCTATTAGTAGCAATTTTTATCTCATAATTACATACAATGCAATTATTGTAACTCAAATCTACATTTTATTATTTTGTTTACTTCAAATATTTTAATTTATCAATTTAGCATGTGATAAGGCACGTTTTATTGCTTGATTGTTAATTTGGCACCACAGCTGAATTTTCCTTGCAGAATGAAAAAGTATTTTCTTACTATTTATATTATTATTATAACAAGAATGCAAGAAATGAATTTTCTTGATAAATCCAGTTATCCAAATCAGAATAGCTATGAACTATGTACAACCATATGAAAATACATTTATCCTTCATATAAAAATCTTGGAATTAGTAGGGAGTTATTATTAGGGAGTAGGGAATATAGTTCTGCTTGAGCTACTTATTTTTCCATATTTTTCCCTTAAATACTCACTTTTATACAAATCAAAACAGAAGACTTCTTTTCTGGTAAAATAAAAACCAAACAAACTATGGCTAAATTAATAATTCAACCTATCATGTGGCAATAATTATCCAAATATTTTAAGTAATGTATAACCTATTTTTGTCAACAACAGGTATCTGGGGGGCAAGTATTAAAAGCTGACAAGTTCTAACTTCCTTCTATTTCTTGACCATAACTTTCAGTCTAACCATGTAAGCTTATCACCTTGTTAGTGCCTCAGGTGAACCTTGGTCAGTATGAACATCATTGTCAGCCATACTCAATCAAATAGCATGTGTTTGACTGAATTGAATCAGAGTTAGTCATATAATATTAATATAAGTTTACAGGTTGTGGAATGACTGAGAGAATGC
Organism: Lyroderma lyra; assembly: GCA_004026885.1. NCBI lineage: Eukaryota > Metazoa > Chordata > Mammalia > Chiroptera > Megadermatidae > Lyroderma > Lyroderma lyra. The sequence goes on along the minus strand of PVJL010000969.1, from coordinate 238,816 downwards.
TGTTGGTAATCAAGTCTTGGCCATAATAATTTGAATTGTTGGATATTATCAGGTAAATCATGTGGTTATTACTCATGAGTAAGAAAATGCATGTAGTTGAGTTCATAGTTGCTTCTGATTAATAAAACTGAAGGAAGCATTCAAGAGTATGTCAGATGATACGAAGATATTTGAGGAATTCACTAAGAATCAATCTGAGCACTCTTGGTTCTATTGATATTGAATACCTGTTCACTTTTTTTTTTTATTTCATGAGAGAAAACATTACACACACATATGCTGTATTTTTCAATAAGTCCTTTATATTTTTCTCCATTTGTTCTCCTACCTAAGGTAGAACAAAAAAGGAGCTGAAGGGCTGGATAGGAATGGTGAAAATAAGTTTTCTTTCAATATAGACTTAGCTACTGGCAATGCCAGTATAAGTTGATTTTTTCATCACAGTGTCTAAATGTCACAAGTGTTCAGTAAATGTGAACTTTCTTCCCACATCAGAAAAATACTGGCTCTAAATGTGTGATTTCAGGCTTCTTGTGCAACATCTTTCAACTTTACTTGACTCTACTGTGAATCTTCCATTAACATATTGAAAGCATATTGAAAAATCACTAAGAGTTGTATTCCTTTGGGAGAACAACTCTACCTTACATAATCTTAACTTCTTTGAAAGATAGAAGGATATTTCTCTGATGAACTAGATATAGGCAAATATTTTATTTTTAAAATGATGTGCTTAATAAATGTAATAATAAATTCTCATTAATTTGTATTTTTATTTATTGGCTTGCTGTCCTGTTCAAACTGCAAAATATAATTTTTGAACTAACTATAAATACCTTAAATACCAAGAAAGACTAATTTTCATCCATCTGTTCAAGGCATGATTATCATGTATAACAAATATTTGTATTTAGGACAGACATTTTGTTGACTTTTGCTTTATTCCAAGTTATCAGGGTAGACATACCATAAAATTTTGCAAACCTACCCAAAAAAAATCAAAGTAAGATTTTTTCCTCAGTGTCTGACATTCCAAACCAAGTGAATCTCAATTTCCACAAACATTGTTAACTTCAAATTGCTACTAAAAAGTCTTAGATTTAAGGTTAATATTTCTGGACATTATCGAAGACCAACATTATAGAAATTGAGATGTAGTAATTTTTAGTGCCTAAATATTCTTCAAGAATTAAATGGAAGAAAGTTATCTGTATCATATGTAAGTTTTACATAATATTTCTTTCAGCAGATTTTAACTTTAGTTTCAATCTTCTCTAAAGATTGTTTTTTTGAGAAATGCATTTCTTTGTAATTAATTTATTTCAAATTTGTAATTTGTTCTAGAATTTTCCTATTGATTTATTTTTGTGACATTAATGCATGTGTGACTGTTCACATTAGAAACTATATTCAGAAAATATAAGAAAAAAATTGTAATGTTTTTCAAGATGAGGCTCTTACTCTTGAACTGAAATTGATTAGGTAACCCTGGCTGATCAGTCTATAAAACAAAATAATGTTTTCCGTTTTTTGTTTTTATTCTTCTGATATTGATTAAATGATTAATTTATGGATGTTTATACAGTATTTAAAATATTTTCTCAGCCATTATATCACTGTGGAATCTAGCACCTTGCTTTTGGAGATGTTATCTGAATTTAAATGATACTTTTTTATATGTAATAGTCCAGTCAAAAGACAAAGTTAGAGTTTATGGTCCTTTGTTGAATGCAGCCAATAGTATTGAGGTTAATAGGAAAGAACTGTAAACTTGCTGTGAAGATTTTCACAGTTCAGGAAAATAAAAACATATACAGGGTAAAAAAGAGATAAAAAGTAATTTACCTGAAGGTAAAGGAATGCTGTCTGTGAGGAAGGGCAAAGTGATAAGAAAATTAAATGTGAATATATTAATTATTTAAAGAACTCTTAACAAATAGTCAAAGTGCAAAGTGAATAAAATGATGGATATGCAAACTGTGTATTATTAAACTGAAACTTAGAAAAGGAATAAAGTTCATTGAATTCCTCCAGCTTCCTAGAGAGTTTACATCTTTCTTCTACATTTTTCAAAAAATTAATTTGAGTATGATAGTCTTTCTTTGTAAAAAAGTATTTGGATTACTTATGTGACAACAGTTCTGTTACTCTTCTGTTTTATTATTATTTTCTGAGGTATCTAACAATTCCTTAGAGTTAGATGAATGCATAGGAAGATAAATAATAGATAAATAAATAGGGACATAGCTAGATAATGGCATACATAGTGTGAAAATTAAAACTCCAATTGAAATAAAATACATTAAGAGTTTTATTATCTGCTAATAAAATAATGTGCATTTATCGTATTCTTCTATAAAAATTTTTGTTTTTATTTTAAAATTATTTTGCTCTAAGTGTACTGTATTAAGAGCTAAAGTTTAAAGATATTTTAATATATACCAGTGTATATTTTACCCCAAGAAAAATAAATTCACTCTAACCAAAAAAAACAAAAAAAACAAAATAACTAATACTTCAATATGGAAAGGTATCATAATTCTGAGCTGTAATGGAACAAATTTTAATGTTTTTGAATTAGCCTTAGACTCATGGATTCTTTCTTCAGAGGGATAAGTTGACACGGTATGAGTTGAAAAATGTATAAAACACTTTGGAGGAGTTGTCCCAACTATCAGAATTATCACTAATGTAGGTAGTCCCTATTATTTGATAGGTTTTACTTCTTATTTCTTGCAAAGATGTCTGGGAGACATGGTAATTTCATTTTTTCAGGTACTTTCAGTTTGGTGCCATGCATGTAGTCAAACAGCATTATGTTGAAATCGTCAGGGTTGCTAAAGACTAAATTAGACTATAGAGTTGGAAATTTTAGAAAATGCTGAAACAAATTATGAAAATACATAATTATTGCTGCCAAGGGGTCAACAAACATTTTATTGGTCTCTGTTCATTGAGATGTAAAAAAATAGTTCATTGTCACTTGTAAAAAATTACTGTGATATAATTGCAAGGGTCTTTATTGACTTTCTTCAGTGGAGGGACTATATTGGCTGTATTTGTAATCAACACCTGATTAAGTGTATTATTATTTGCAAAGATTAATTTGTCTTCTAGACACACCAAACAAATAATTTAAGTCTGCATGTGTTAAGAAACTGCACTTGGTAATTCTTCCATGTTTTTTTGTTTTTGTTTTTGTTTTTAAGGAGACACTAATGGCTGCATTTCCCCAGGGATACAATGAGAATTTTTTGTGCTTACCTTTTTAATAGTAGAGGAGGGGTGCTTTAGTCTGCCTATTACTGTAGTTTTACAGTTTTCACTTCATGTCCCCTAAAGACAAAGAGAGTTGTAGGGTAAATCTTCTAAATTCATATCAGTTATCTAGTGGAATAACCAAACAATAGAATGGAGGCATCACCGTGCCAAATGTAGGCTCAGGAAAAGAATCTCATTCATCACATGACCCGTACAGCCTCCACTCAGATCAATGTTTCCTAGAACATTATCCTGAATCTCAGAGACAGTATTCAATAATCTCTGAAAACATGCGATGCTATTGTGTAGTCCTTCAAGGGTAACCACCTTTCTCTTCATTTAAGGAGCTATGGGGTAAGTAAACTAACTCAGATCTGGGAACTAGTAAGAGACTATCACTAACTAAGTCATTACATTTTTATTTGTATTGCTCAGACCTTGATATTATTAGTGGTACAGATCAAATAGCCCATTACTTTGGTCTCTGAATGCAGAATACTATACTTTTTACCATTCAAATTCTGTCACCTCTTTCAAAAGCTGTGTTTACCTTCCTCCAGTGGTAAAATGCTACTATTTGTCTTCATTCACACCTGAACCTTAAAGATATATATAAAATTCACTGCAGCTTCAGTGTCCATGTTCTCAAGTATACAGAACAGAAAAAAATATAGAAATTTTGTTTATAAATGTGGCACCGTCCTCACCAATTTATTTCTCATTATTGTGGTGAACGAAGTATTTCTTGGGCCCTTTCTAAAGATATTACTAATCAGTGGTTTCATAAATCTTGAAAAATAAATTTTGTAAATCCTATTTAACATTCCTAATTCAGTAGGTCATTTAATGCATTCATCTACAATATAATAGGGTATTCTCAGTATCTGAACTCTGTTTAACTTGGGTCACCTTTCAGTCCTGATTTTGGTGAACTAACACAAGAAGCATTTAGCACCTGTGGCAGCTACCTAGAGAATCTGGAATCTCTAATTATGCATTTATACCAGCTTGAATGAAATGATTTTTCATTTTTATGTAAGAAATGCATCTAATATTTCATGCTTATTTTTTGAGCTTCCACATATTTAAGTTAGAATTTTGCAAGTCTCATGTTCAAGAAGCTCCTTGTTCTTGGTATTGACCAGATAATTGGCTCCGAAGAGAGTGTTGGAATGTTGAGTTCAGATGGAGTCATAGCTTTAGGCAGGGAGAATATTACTTCCCTCTATCAGTTAAGGGTATTAGAAAAGGTATGAATTGAGTATTGAAGACATGAAGGGAAAACTTCATTCAGGTGTGGAATAGCTGAATCAGGTAGCACGAGAGATTCAGTTAAGTTTCAGAAGTTGAAAATATTTTGAGCTGTCTGAATTATTGCACATATCCACATGCCAGTGCTTAAGATTTTGCTTTTTTCCCCAATCAATGTCCTCATTTTTCTCAGAAGGCAAGGCAGTAAATTCAATCACCTTTGTAATTCAGGAATTCTGTGTAATTAGAGAGGTTTTAATGGCTGGCTCTGTCATTCTTTCACTGTAAGAGAATATGAGATATTTATGTAATAGAGACATTGACCATCTCAATATGACTTAAGCTGAAAATTCAAACTTTGAGCTGCTTATTTCTTTAAATTCTGCAATGCAGTTAGACATAACCAATCCTTCCCATATGCTTTTCTTTTCAAATTTCTCATTCTTTTGTAGCATAAAACAGGTGGAATTTAGTCACCAAAAATAGTAGCTTCGAGAATCACTTTTTTTTGAAGTGACCACAAGTGATGAGACATGCCACTCTCAGCCAGGCATGGTTAGACTGTCATCCTTTAATAGGCTCTTGCTACAATAGAATACAACCAGTCAAATCACTAGTCCTATATCCCCATTCTCTTAAAAGACCATTGCCTGCAACACTCCTATTTTGGGAACATATTTTGTTTTTCTGTCTGCCTTCTTATTTGCAAACAAAAATCTACTCTGGCTAGTTTAAGCATAACGGGCTTTTTAATAAAGGATATTAAGTGTCTCGTACAATCATAGAGAAGAATAGATTCAAAGATTAGAGGCTAAGTTTCCAGGAGAAATGCTTAATACTCTAACAGAAACTACAGTCTTGGCCTGATGAAGCCAAACAATAAACAGTAGCCACTTGACTTTATTAACAATTGCTTCTGCGACTAGTAGCATTGCTGCTTTAGAATCTCAAACTTGAAGCTACTGAAAATTCTTCAGTATCACCACCAGCAAAATCTTCATGGTTTTCTGCCATTTTCATCAGCAGAAAGCAAAATATGAGAACTGGAGAGCTGGGTTTCTTAAGTTGCTTGTTTGAATCAGTATCTTGCCTGAGCAAGTCTTCTGTGAAGCCCACACCAAAATGCTTGTGTTCTAGCAGAAAGAGAACCTAGAGATTTTTGAATTCTGATTTCTATGTTGGCTAGACAAGATACATTACATGGGTTTTATAAATATATCATGTGACATTCAAATGATAATATATTCCTATGAATTTGTTCAAATCTGAGTTAGATTTTTTACATATAATTATTAAAAATTATCTTTAATATTTTGGGAAAATCTTAGTTTTTAAAGTAATTGAGATTTGCTCATTTTATCTCCTAGTCCCCTTTCTTCCTTCATTTGTTCATTTGTTCCTTCCTCCATTCCTTCATTTTTGTCTTTTTTTTCATTCTATACTTTTTGCACTTAAGGTTGAGGGTTGAATTAATAATATGCCTCAATTCATGGGATATTGCCATCTTTAAATCATGCAAGGCAGTCATCTGGTTTGTGTATTTTTTTATGTACCATTTGTATTCCAAATCCATTTACCATTTCCCTATACTGAAGAACAACCATTCTATATGTTAATGGTTTTTTATTCATAAGTATTCTTATAAAATGTTTATTTAAGATTGTATGCATACATTTTAAATTTAATTGAATGTTCACATTAAATGCCTTCTGTCTACTAATTTTTTCACTGTAATCAAACTATTTCAGAGATCCACCCATGTTGTTTTTAGCCATCTCATGTGCTGCTTATAACCATCATACATCCACTATATATATTGGCTCAATCCAGTAACAGAGATCCAGATTAGTATATTGATTAAAGGTCTATACTATGAAGTTACACTTTCTGGTTTGCATACTGTCTTTGTCACTTATTGGCTGTGTGACTTTCATAAGTTACATAAACCTCTGAGAACCTCAGTTTTTCCATATGTAAAATAGAAAAAAATTAATAGTATATTACATAAGACAGTTATGAGGATAAAATGAGTAAATATGGACAAAACAATTAGTGTAATGATTAGCATTTAATAAGGTGTTAAATGTTACTACAGTAGTATTTAAGAAACTTTTGAATAATATTCCAAATAATGTGAGTCCATGGAGGAAACTATGAGATAAATAGAATTAAGACTTTATCAGTTTTATATGAGCAGACTCATTGGTGAAGAAAATCGGAAAGAGAAAAAATGTTCAAATGTCAAAAATAATGTATAGAACTACTGATTCTAAGTTTAAAGCAATTGCTTCAAACTTAGAAGAGTAAACCAAGAAACTTTATTTGCCAATAGTGACTCTATCGTCAATGATTTCTTAAAACACTGAATCATATATTAGTATTGAAGTTTCTAATTTTGTAAAAGTATCCAGAGCAATAACATAAAGAAACAACATGAGAATAACAGCATCAAAATAAGAGCAGAAAGTTGGGAAATACTTTGCATGTAGAAAACAGACTTAATTTTCATTTTCATCAAACTACATGTGGAAAAAATACAATATTTTCTAACTTCATCATTGTCATATGTGGATAGATATTAATTTGGTCAATTATAGAAGTTCTTAAGGAAAAAATATCTAAGACAAATGTTTTATTTAATTACATATCATGAATATCTACACTGGCCTAACATTCATGCTTATGTCACCAAATAAGTGCATTGATTATGACTGCTTTTTTTACTAATTGTAAAGATTTTAGTATTGCAAACTGACACTGCTCTTCTATGCCAAAACTGGGCTTAGGTGAGATGGAAGTTCTGTGCTTGCTCCCATGCCTATTTGCTGTTTTGAAAACATAGTTCAAACATGAGATTCTAATTGAATGGATTTGTCCATGATTAATAACTGGTTTATTTAATACTGATTAGTCAATGGGGTGGAATATTTTCTAGAAGCTATCAAAATTTGTGTTTGGTTCACTGACTTTGGAATCTTGCTAGAGACTTACTGGTTTCTAAAAAGTCACTTCAGAGTCCTCTTTCTCTTTCTTCTTTCTACTTGGTAACAGCAATGTCAGAAACAAAGACAGCTGACATGTTTCAGCACTTACTTTATGCATATTGCTATGCAAAGAACTTTATTTACATTTTATGATTTGATCCTAGCAATATTTTCATGACATAATGCTATTATTATTCCCATTTTTAGGATGAAGAAACTGAAGTTTAAAGATGTGACGTGAGTTGCCCAAGGTCACAAATCTAGTAAGTGAGGGAATAGGAATCCAAACCAGAGAATTCTTACCTTGGAGCCATTATGCTCTGACTCACTAGTAAATATTGTACATTCTACTTCTTCTACCTGAAGTCTATTTCTTATACTATTGTTTTAGATAGCTCAGCCTTCAGATCTTAATTTGCTGCCACCTTGAGAAAACTTTCCCTGCTCTCTATTATGCTCTCTAACATAACCTGGAACAAAAGGCACTATAACCATTTACTTTCTTGTCTATTTTTCTAGAATCTTTCCCTGTGTTTGTTAGGTAATTCATAAATCAATGAGTTTGATGGGTTTTCTATTATTAAAATTAGTCTTATAATTTCAGTTACTGATAGTAATGTTGATGTGTAAAGTGTTTTAATGATGTTTTTTGAATTTTTCAAGTATTTCTCTACCAAATTTTTGTTTATATTGAGTCTTTCTTTCTTTCTCTCTGTCTTTTATTTTTAAATTAAGGATGAAGACCATCTCCTAATTATAGTTGATAGGTTTTTGAGAACTTGAAATATAACAAAATATTTAACCCAATTCTCATTTGCCTTGACAATACTTGTCAACAGTGCTTACATCTTCAGTGTTTATCCCAAGATAATTCATGGATTACCGTTCTGACCCTACCCACAAAATTTGCCATGAAATACCTTGTTTTTATTATTATTTTTGCATTGCTCTAGAATAGTGATAGTTTTTGGAAACAAATAACATTATTCTATTTATAGCATTCAGTTTTTCAATAATGGTATTTCCATTTACAAAATACAATACTTCTTGTTCACTGAAAATGTCAAATCCTAGAAATTGTAGCAATCTTATGCATGAAAAAAATCATTAAATACTGATCAGGACATAAATTTTAATTATATTAGGATTAGATACAAGTTCTGTTTAGAAATAATTCCAAGAACAGTTTTTATATTGTATTTTCACATTGAAAACCAGTCAGATTTGCTTCTGCCTCAAAGAATGTTTTTATATAAAATTAAATGAATGCAACAAACTATATGTTTTTTTCTAAACAAGAAATGGGTTAAAGTCTGCTTATTTTCTTAATTTGTATTTTTTAGACACTCTAATCTTGACATAAGGATTCACCAAGAATGACTGAGCTCATCCTAAAGAGATTTTGTGTAATAATTACTGTGCTATTTAAGGCCAATACATGGTATTTTCTATCTTCAGTGTGATTAATACCTTCTTGTGGATACCACAGCCTGAATTTATGATTCATTATACCCAAGGGAAGTCCCAAAAGTTGCATATATTAACATATACACATAAACACACACGCAGACACAGTGATTCTACTGCAGGATGTGTTTGACCCACATTTTGAGAAAAATTATACTTGTAAGAGGTTCTAATATTTGTTTCTTATCCCTCCTCTCTAAAGAAATGGTGACAACCTTTAATCAGGTTTGCTTGATATTACTTTTCCCAAAAGCTTTCTATAAAATACCTCCTGACAGTCTGTTTTACACCAGTGATGATTTTTAATACTACCCTCTTTCTAATCTGAGTATTCTATTCCCATTGCTCATCTGGAAGCTGGTTTTAAATGCTGCTCTTTTTGTGTCAATTTTGATGGCAAACTGATTCCATTTCAACAGAAATATGGTCAGAGATCCATTTTTTGTATGAACCATCAAACATTCCTGTGTCTCACTTCAGAATCAGAGCAGCTCAGTATTTGAACTATTCAATTATTTGTCTAATTGGCATGTATTCTATGAATTTATTTGCATAAAATGCATATTGTAAATTGATATACATAGAATATTAATCTGTTTAAAACCTCACTCTTAAGTGCCATTGCCCTTTATATTTTAGTCCTTGAAAACAGAGTTTTTTAGAGTACGTCCAATGGCCTGGCATCATTGTAAATCATGAAACCACAAGGTAAAATCATGTTTAAATCAAGTATATGCATGAGTCCTCTCTTAGGTCCTGAAGGAAGTTTACTTAGAAAATTTGAACATTTTTATACAGCATATTGAAGTGACTTGTTTTTGTGATATTTCCTTGGATTGACCACCATGCATTCAAACACCAGGTTATTTATTTAGCATCTCCTGCATTCATTATATTTTACTGAGCATTCTGAAAGACACAAAATAGTTAAAATCATGCTCCATCCTTAGATGATTTAATTGTACCCCTGAAGAATCAAAGAAATGAAGATTAAACCTAACTAAGTAAAACATTTTAAATCATATTAATGAAATTTGGTTAATAAGTTCAGCAGCAATAGCATCCAATTCATTATTTTTGAATGAGGATATGGATTGACTTGTTGATTTTACATTATCTTTTCTTAAATCTCTATTTTGCCTCTTTCATCACATGTACATGTCTGAAGAGGCATTTGTTCAAATGCACTTAGTTATGATATACAGTTGCATTTACTGGGAAAAGATGATAAATCATTTTGTGACTGCCCCATGTCTATTTTAAAAATTATGCCCTGTTTGATGAACATTAACATTAGCATAATCAATCTTCACTGATAATAACCTATTGTTGAATGATACATTAACACAAAGTGAAGTGAAAAAAGAACTATCTTAAGATTATTTGATTATTAGGATCCTTTTTATGTACTCTGTTATATCTACTTTATTAATAATTAACAGTCCTCTTGATACCTTATTGGAATACAGTCAGAGCAAATTATCTATTTTATAGCTGGGCACAGAGATCAGTATCATCTTTATCAAAACAAGCATTTAATTTGAAGAAATTTTTTAAAGATGTGAAATGTTTTCTATTAAACAAAGAATACTTTGATTGCTAGCTTGCTAATATTACTTTTTAAAATAAGTTTTCCTTCATTAGTAGAAAAACAGAGGCTAGTTTATTGAATCTTCAAGCATAGAGGGCATGAAGATGTGACCTATATTGCAAACTGATGCTTAAATTATGACTCAGTCAAAGATTTCCTTTAGACTTGTGGTATGAAACAAATATAAATACACTATCAGTCCAATGGTACAGTTTCTTTGCTCTGGTAATGTCTTCCAATTTAAAGTGTATGCATTTAGAGGATCTTTGTCTGTTTTTTAAATTTTTAAAATAGTTTCACATGTACAAAACAACATAATGATTAGATATTTACAATCTCACAAAGTGATAACCCCAACAATCCTCCTACTTATCTGATACCATACATAGATATTACAATACCATTCACTGTATATTACCTATGTTGTACTTTGCATCCTGTGACTAAAAATATTATATTTAATTACAGTTGGACATTCAATATTGTTATATATATATATATATATATACACACACACACACACACACACACACACACACACACACACATATATTCAGGTGTACAGCACAGTGGTTAGGCATTTATACAATTTGTAAAGTGATTCCGTTGATATCTAGGACCTGTCTGACATCATACATATGAACTTTTACATTATTGACTATATTCCCCATACTGTATTTCACATCTTCATGACTATTTTGTGACAACCAATTTGTACTTCCTAATCTCTTCACCTTTCTCACTCTTCTCTCTAACTTCCTCCCATCTAGTAACCATAAATTTGTTTTCTGTATCTGTGAGTCTATTTTTGTTTTGTTTGTTCATTTATTCTCTTCTTCAGATTCCACATGTGAGATCATATAATGTTTGTCTTTCTCAGCTTGACTCATTTCATTAAGAATAATATTTTCTAGGTACATCCATGTTGATGCAAATGGTAAGATTTCTTTTTTTTTAATGGAAGAGTATTACTCCATTGCATAAATGCACCACAATTTTTAATCCAAACATACATTGATGGCATTTTTATTATTATTACCATATATCTTGGCTATTGTGAATAGCGCAACAGTAAACATAGTGATGCATATATTTTTTCAAATTAGTGTTTTGGATTTCTTTGGATAAATACCCAGGAGTGTAATCGCTGGGTTATATGGTAGTTCTATTTTCAATTTTTTGAGGAACTTCTATACTCTTTTCCATAGTGGCTAGACCAATGTGCAATTTCACCAACAGTGCACAAGAATTCATTTTTTCTCTGCATCTTCGCCAACTTGATTTATTGGTGATAGCCATTCTAACAGGAGTGAGGTTGTATCTCATAGTGGCTTTTAATTGGCATTTCTCTGATGATTACTGACATTGAGCATCTTTCCATATGTCTGAATATGAGTATGTCCCCTTTAGAGAAAAGTTTCTAAGAGGTCTCCTGCCCATTTTTTAACTGGATTGTTTGATTTTTTGGTGTTGAATTGTATGAGTTGTTTAATAAATTTTGCATATTAAACCCTTATCAGATATATCATTGGCAAATATCTTCTCCCATTCAATAACCACTTTGTTAATGGTTTCCTTTGCTGTGAAAAACAATTTTTCATTTTGATGTAGTCCCATTTGTTTATTTTTTTTCGTTTGTTTCTCTTGCCCAAGGAAATATATCAGTGAAAATACTGCAAAGACAATATGTGAAAGTTTACTTCCTGTATTTTTTTTAGGAGTTTTCTGGGTTCAAGCCCTATATATAAGTCTTTATTCCATTTTGAGTTTATTCTTGTAATGGTTTAAGAAGGAGGTTCAGTTTAATTATTTTGTGTGTATCTGTCCAGTTTACTCAGCACCTTTTATTGAATACATTGGCTTTACCCATTGTAAATTCTTGCTTCCTTTGTTATAGATTAAATGACCATGTAGGCATGGATTTATTTCTGGGCTCTTTATTCTGTTTATTTGACTTACATGTCTGTTTTTATACCAATACTATGCTGTTTTGATTACAAGGGTCTTTTAGTATAATTTGATATCAAATAGCATTAATTCCTCCAGCTTTGTTATTCATTCTTATGATTTCTGTGGTTATTCAGCATCTTTTACAGTTCACTTTATTTGTATCTTCTTTAATTTTTCTCTTCTATGTCATAATTTTCAGAGTATGAATCTTTTAATCCATAGGCTAAATTAAGTCCTAAGTATTTTATTATTTTTGATGCAATTGTAAATGGGATTGTATTATATATTTCTCTCTGCTAGTTTGTTATTGGTATATGAAAATGTAACCAATTTCTGAATATTAATTTTAAATCTTGCTACTTCAATACATTTATTTATCAGTTCTAATAGTTTTTGGGTGTAATTTTTGAGGTTCTCTATATATACTATCACATCATCTGTAAATAATGATAGTTTTGCTTTCTCCTTTCCCATTTGGATGCCGTCTATCTGTCTGTCTATCTATCTATCTATCTATCTATCTATCTATCTATCTATCTATCTATCTATTTATGTCTGATTGCTGTGGCTAGGACTTCCAGTACTGTATTAAATAAAAGTGGTGAATCTGGACATACTTGTCTTGTTTCTGATCTTAAGAGAATGCTTTTGGCTTTTATACAGTGAGTATGATATTAACTGTGGGTCTGTGATTTATAGACTTTATTATGTTGATATATGTTCCCACTACTCCTGATTTGCTTAGAGTTATTATCATAAATGAATGCTGGATTTTGTCAAATTCTTTTTCTGCACCTATTGATATAACCATGTGATTTTTACTTTTCATTTTATTTATGTGGTGTATCACATTAATTGATTTGCAAATATTGAACCAATCTTCTATACCAGGAATGAATCCCACTTAATCACGGTGTATGATCTTTTTAATGTATTGCTGAATTTGATATGCTAATATTTGTTGAGAACTTTGAATAATTGTTCATTAGGGATATTGGTTTATAGTTTTGTTTCTTTCTTTTTTATTTTTTGTAAACCCTTTGTCTGGTTTTGAAAGCAGGGTAATAGTGGCCTCATAAAATGAGTGGAAGCTTTTCCTCCCTTGGGTTTTATGGAATAGCAATTAATTCTTTTTTGAATGTTTGATAAAATTCACCAAGAAGACATCAGGTCCATTACTTTTGTTTGTTGGGAATTTGTTGGATATTGATTAGATTTCATTAGTAATAATCTGTTTGTTCAGATTTTTTGTTTCTTCTTGTTTCAGCCTTGGAAGATTGTATGCTTCTAGAAATTTATTTTTTTCTTCCGAGTTGTCCAATTTATTGGTGTACAGTTACTTGTAGTATTCTCTTAATTTCTTTTGTATTTCTGTGATGCAAATTTATTGTCACTTTTTCTCTTTTATTTCTCATTTTATTTATCTTGTTTCTCTCTCTCTCTCTCTCTGTTTCTCTCTCTCCCTCCCCCCCATCTTTTTATGAATCTGATGAAAGCTTGTCAATTTTGTTTATCTTTTCAAAAAACAACTATTGGCTTTATTGATCTTTTGTCCTTTCTTTTTTTAGACTTCTTTATTTCTGTTTGAATATTTATTATTTCCTTTCTTGTACTCACTTTGGGTTTTGTTTGCTGTTCTTTTTCCAGTTCCCATAGGTACAGAGTTGGACTGTTTATTGGAAATTATTGTTGTTTCTTTAGGTAGTACTATATTGCTATAAATTTTTTAAGAATGCTTTTGCTATGTCCAATAGTTTTGGTTCATTATGTTTATATTTTTGTTTGTCTCAAGATATCTTTTCATTTCTTCCTTGAAATCATTGTTGACCCATTCATTATTTCATAATATTATTTACGTTACTAAATAATTTATGTGTTTGTGTGTTTTTCAGTTTTGTTTTGTTTTGTTTTGTTTTTTGTAATTGATTTCTAGTTTCATGCTATTGTGGTCAGAGAAGGGGGTTGATATGATTTTTAATCTTCTTAAATTTATTGAGAGTTATTTTGTGACCTAATATGTGATCTATCTTGGAAAATGTTTCATTTGTATGTAAAAACAATGTATATTCTGCTGATTTGAGATGAAATGCTCTAAAAATATCACTAAATTCACCTGATCTACTGTGTCATTTAAGGCCACTGTTTCCTGTTGAATTTCTATCTGGAAGCTCTCCATACCAGTATCAGTGGGATGTTACATTTTCTTATTATGATTGTGTTACTGTTGACCTCTGCCATTATGTCAGTCAATATTTGTTGTATATATTTAGGTGCTCCTATGTTGGGTGCATAAATGTTCACTAGGGTTGTGTCATCTTGTTGGAGTGATCCCTTTATTGTTATATAATGTTCTTTATCTCTTATTATAGTTTTGTATTAAATACTATTTTGTTCAATATAAATATTGCTACTCCAGATTTTTTCTCATTTCTATTTGCATGAAATCTATTATTTCATTCCTTTACTTTATGTTTGTCTTTTCATCTGAGGTGGGTCTCTTGTAGATAACATATTCATTGGCCTTGTTTTATCTCTCCTTCAATTTTAAATAATACTCTTGCTGGGTAGAGTAGTCTTGATTGTAGTTCTATTTTTTTTTTTTTTATCACTTTGAATATTTCCCACCACTCCCTTCTGGCCTGCAAAGTTTCTGTTGAGAATCAGCTGATAGTCTTATGTGCATTCCCTTGTAAGCAAATAGTTGTCTTTCTGTTGCTGCATTTAGGATTCTCTCTTTGTTTTTAACCTTTGACATTTTAATTATAAAGTGTCTTGGTAAGGGCCTGCTTGGTTTTATCTTGTTTGGGGCTTTCTTCGTTTGCTGAGACATGAACTTGATAATTACAAGACAGCAGGAAAAAATAACTGTTCTACTTTTATGTGTTTAGAAAAACTCCTTAAAGCTTTCTTAAGGAGTGGAGGTTCTTGGGGTCAAAATTATATAATAAACTTTTATAAGGACTAACTATCACTCTTCAAAACAACTATGTTTATTTTGTTAGAAAATCACATCAACGGTCCAACTAGACTGTAGTTAAAAAAAATTATTCTCCTTTGAACTTTTAAATTTGTTTTTGACTTAGTAATGTAAATTCTTTCTTATATATAGTCAGAACTCATTGTAAAAGTCTTTATTATATATTTCTTAAACATATTTTTAAAATACTGACAAATTATAGTGATGATGATGATAGCAAAAACATGTATCATTATGCACCAAGTTCTAATTTTGTAGCTATGTTAATTAAGTTATTTAACAAAATATTTAAAATATTTTTGTTGAACAGGTGTGAGGTGGCATCTCATCATGATTTTGATTTGCATTTTCCTAATAGCTAGTGAAGTTGAGCATTTTGTCATATATCTGTTGGCTATTTGTGTGTCTTCCTGGGAGAAGTGCCTGTTTAGGTCCACTGCCCACTTTTTAATTTGGTTGTTTGTTTTTTGGTGTTGAGGTGTACTAGTTCTTTATATATTTTAGATATCCCACTTCTGGGTATCCACCCCAAAAATTTGAAAATCTTAGTCCACAAAATACATGCACTCCAATGTTCATCGCAGCACTATTCACAGTGGCCAAATCATGGAAACAGCCAAAGTGTCCTTTCATAGACAACTGGCTAAAGAAGCTGTGGTACATATATACAATGGAGTATTACTCAGCCTTAAGAAAAGATTAAATAGGGCCATTTATGACAATGTGGATAGACCTTAAGGCAATCATGCAAAGTGAAATAAGCCAGGCAGAAAAAAATATGATTTCATTCACTTGTGGAACACAAAGCTGAAAGCAACCCTGAAACAAAAACTCATGGATGCAATCAATAGTTTAGTGGTGGTGGTTATCTGAGGGTATGGTGAAGTGTGTGAGAGAGGAGGGAAGTGGAGTGAAATAAATGATGATGAAAAGAGAACTGACTCTGGGTGATGACCATATAACATAACACATAGATGATATATTACAGAATTGTACACCTGTAACGCTTGTAATTTTTACTAATCAATGTCACCCCAATAAACCTAACAATAAAAAGAAAAATAATGAAATCTTTTTGGTGAAATTAGAAATAGAGGCAGAGTTTGCCTTCTGAATTTGGTCCTCTCTTTCTCAAACAGCTATTTAATAGCCATTATATTCCTCACCTGCATCCAACTCTGGAGCTCTGAAAAACTAAAGATATCTCAGATTACATTTAATTTATCCATAGCTTTGTATTTTCTTAATTTTCTTGTATGAGTCATTTTTTTATAAATATTTTCTAAAATACAAACAACAGAAAGGATCACCCATGATCTTATTTCCTTCACACAAACTCATTGAGGTACGTAAATAGTATCACCATTTTACACATAGTTAATAAGCTAGACATTTAATTTATAGTTGTCTGACTCTACCACAGCCAAGAAACTGCAAGTAACGTAAGTTCAAATAGAATGTACTTACACAATACAGGGAAAGTATGTTATTACTTAAAAGTGACCAGTTTCAAGAACAGTTTGATCATGGGTCTGGCTAGATATCTCTGAGATTTGTACAACTTGACTCTCTTCTGGGTGTACTTTAACTCAAAATGGAATTCTCTCATGGTTGCAAAATAGCTGTAGCAATTCCAGACCTCATATACACAGACCACATCACCAGAATGAAAGGAAACTTCTCTTCTGATTTTTTCCCATCTGCTGAAAGTCCTAGACTTCACTCACAAAAGCCAGTTTGGTAGAGTGCATGTCACTGAAACCATCACTGTGATGAGGGGTTGAGAATAGACTAGCCACGTCATTCCCTATAGACCTCCTCCTCACGGTCCTTCTCAAGGACACGGATGTAGAGACAATCTCATTAAATCTTTAAAACGGTGGCACAATAAAGGATAGCTGAAATCTATTTGGGGATTAGAATTTGTGTTGATTTTTGTTTGTTTATTTCTTTGACCATGTGCTGTGTTATTTATTCTAATCCACAAATGTTTTCTGAAAGGTTGTCTATTAGTTTTTCGAGTGTCCTCGTGAGTACAATTGAGTACAATTGTCTTGCTCCTGGGACACCCAACACTCCTTTAAAAAAAAGAAGAAATTCTTCTTTGACTATTTTGCACTTTCTTTGTAGATTTTTTATTCTTTCCATCAATTGTACATTTTTATTTTTAAAGTTTTGCCCTAGAGCCTTTATTTCTTCTTTCTTAAAAACAGAAATTATGGCAGTTTACTCCACAAGCATGGTTTACTATGTTCTATGTAGCAAACCACCTAAAACTCAGTTACCTAAAATAATAGCCATTTATTTTTGCTCATGAGTCTACACATATGCCAGGTGTTTCTTCTTGTCTCAGCTTGCTACTTTTCCATATATACACAGATACAGGTTTAGTGGGTGATTGTGTAAGTTTCTTATGGCTGTTGTCACAAATTAGCACACACTCAGTGTGTAAAACAACATAAATTTGTTATCATAAAGGTCTGTAACTCAGAAGTCTAACAAGTGTCTCATTGGGCTAATTCAAGCTGTCCATGGGATTGTGTTCTCTTTTAGAAACTCTAGGAAATCATTCAGTGCCTTATCTTGCTAGTCTAGAGGATTCCTGTATTCTTTGGCTTGTGGTGCCCTCCTTTCAAGTTCCAAGTAAGCAATGGTGACTAAAGTCCTTTTCTTATTGCCTTATCTTGTACTCTGCTCCTCCCTTTTACGTATTCTTAGAATTACACTGTACCCACTCAGATAACCCGGGATAAACTCTTTATCTACCGATTAGCGATATTAATTTCATCTGCAACATTAGTTGGGGTACTATTCCCGCTCTCTATTCCAGAATGTTGGAAATTTATATGGTCAACTATAGGCTCAAATACACTGGTGTGGCTTGCCTAGAAGAAAAGTAAAATGCTATATAGATAGGATGCCTCCATTCTGACCAAGTATCTGATTTTGAGAACAGGACTATTGTCCCATAAAATATTAAGGACAAGAAGCACCCTGGACACAGAGTTTATGTTCAAAATCAGAATTACCAAGTAATGTTAGAGATGCCATAATCTTAGAATTCTTCTTGATGCTGTTCTCCCCTTGCATGCCACATCCAACTATTAGTAAATCATAACAATTATACACCTAGATATATCTATATGATCTAATTATTTCTCACTCATTTATTTCATTGTTAACATCTTGATCCAAACCACCATTTTTTCAGTGCTCTCTTGATTAATCCCCTTGTTTTCTGTTTTGGAACTCTACAGTTTATTTTCAACATACTGACCACAGGAATCTCTTTAAAATATTCCAACTGATTTCATGTTCCTGCTTAAAACCCTCTACTGACTTTCCATCTTGCTCAGAATAAAAGATATAGACCTACAGGATCTGGACTTTTATCATTTATTTGGCTGACCTCATCTCTCAATACTTTATGACTCACGTTCTCTGCCAAGTATACTTGCTTTCTTGCTAATCATTAACTTTCCAGGTAGGTACCAGTTCCAGGATTTTAATACTTGCTGTTACTTCTGCCCAGAACCACCTTCCCTAGAGTATCCATATGTCTCCCTACCTTGAGATCATACATTTCTTTTGCTCAAATATATTTTCAGAAGTATTTTCTGAACATCTTATTTAAAAGTGTGTTCATGTCTGTGCACATGTGTGCACACATGCACACAAAAAACCCCCCTCACCATGGCCTTTCATATCCCACTTATCAGTTTTATTTTTACAGCACATATTACTAGTTCTATATATTTCACTTTATCTCTTTTGTAAGTTCCTTCAATGCAAGAATGTTACTGTAATTTGTTGACAAGAAATGCACCTGCATGTAGAAAATACCTGATAATTATTTGTTGAAAAACTAAATAAATGACTGAATGACTACAATTCTTGAATTGTACTGTTTTACAAATAGATATTTTTCTTAGCTAATTTAAAGTTATAATATCTTGTTTTATCAAGCAAAATAACTTTCTCTTCCTATTTCTCAAATCATTTGCTGATCTCACCTAAAATTGTCATTACATAGACTGACAGCATGGGACCCTGCATGGAGAATATTTCCTATCCTCTTATCACTTCTACTTTTTATTATTCTTACTCAATCTTTATTTCCCAAATAATATGATTTCTTTCAAGAAGCTGTTCTTGAATCAGCAAATCCAATATAGGTACCTTACTTCAGTATTATTGAACTCCCATCACTTTCAAACAAGTATGTCGTAATTAACTTTTTTATGTATCTCTTCTACTATATTATAAACTCCTTGAGGGCAGAGATGATGTATGTTTTATTATGACTGAATTCTCACTGGCTAGTATGGTTCTAACATATAACCAGTGTTTATAAGTATTTTTAAAGGAATAAATAAATGAATGGAATTTGTTGAAATGTTACTGATTTTAAAAAGCAGTAAGACTTTTTAAAATGTGGTCATTTTATTATTAGAAAATTCATCTCCTCTAAATACTAATATTATTTCTTCCTGACTTTTTAGCTAACATTTCCCCTTAGTCTTAATTAGTGATAATTTTGCCTGATTTCCTTTTAAAATATTGTTGTATTTCATCATGTACACATTACTCAGTCTTACAATTTAATTATTTCATAAGTTGTTACAGAAAAATGGTTACATAAAACTATCACAGCTTTTGATTTTCCATTTCCTTATATATTTTGTAAATTATTTTCTATTTAGGTTGGGTTAACTGAGTGTTTTAAAATGAAAGTGACTGCTTGTCCCTTTATGCTGTTTTATCAGTTCTGGGAAGCAGATTTTACACATCTTCCTCTCTTAGTTTATTAATTTATAGGTATGCCAGTCATTGTAAATTGTGTCTAAGTAGAAAAAAATTTTTTGTATAGAAAATAATATACATATGGGAATATTGATGAGTTTTGAAACTTAATTATTTATAATGAGTAAAATTTAGTCCCAATTAATGCCCATTTGTTGAATTCCTACAATACATATATAAGAAGTTATTACTTTATTTAGTATACACCTGGAATTTCTTTCATGTTTTTCATAATATTCTTCAACTTTATTTATTATTTATTTATTTTGTTCTTAGAAAGAGTGAAAGGAAAAGCTTTGTGAAGTATTTAAGTTAAATTACATGTTATATTGTTACAGTCTTAATGGGCATGGGTTTTTAAGTGTAGGAAAACAAATGGAAATAACACATAAATTATTTGCTTAACCTTAATTAGTGAAAAAAATCTATAGATAGATCCTAAATTTAAGAATCAAATTTAAACATTTTTCACTAATTTGCTAAGTCATCTTTAATGTCTACATTTACAAATTTACAGTTTTTTTCTTCTCTCTCTTTGTACATGTAAGTATCTATTGTCTGGCAAAATATTAAATCCCAAACGTATTTCTAACTATGTCAACAGTAATATATTTGTGCAAAATAAATAACTAAATGATAGTAGAAAAATTTAGTAAAGTTTTGTATGTGATTTACATTGTAGACAATGACTTTTTGACAACACCTGAATGGATTTATAGTTAAATGAGAGCAGCAGAAAATGAAGTAATTGCCAAAGGCTACTCAATCTTTGGAAGGTGCAGGTTGCAATATAGGTGTCTGGAGTCCTTCGCCAGTACTCCTCACATTTAACCTTATTGACTTCTTTGGTGTTCTTCCATTCTAATAGTACAAATACTGATTTAAAGAGCATCCCATTTCTTAACATTTGTATAGAGAATCTTTTCTAACTCATCACTGTGACATATTAAATAACTAAAATTCACTTTAGACAAAAGGATTTACTTTACTAATATCACTGTTACCATGAATTCCATGCCTGATAAGGCTATAAGAGATTGATTTCATAAGGTTACATTTTGTGAATATCACTATAAAATGTCCAAGTCATCTGTGCTGAATTGTTTTTCAGTATCTTTGCCAGAACTATGGAATGAGCAACATCCATTACATATATTGTAAATGGCAAAGAGATCTTATTCTCATTAAAAAACGTAAGTGTTACCAATATACCAATAAAGCACAGTTTTGTTGCAAATACAAATTACATGTGTGTTTGCTTTCACAATATAACTTTGTGTCAGATTCTAGGGTTAATGTTAGTTACCACCTCAGCAATAAAAATATAGAATGATACTTACCTCTGTGTATCATCAGTTAGTGTGCTATACACTGACCTTCTGGGAAAATATTCCATCAATAGATTAGAGTCTGTTTCTCCAACCCTTGAATCTGGCTGGTTTGTGACTTTTCTTGACTAATGGATGAGGCAGAAGTTATGTATAAATTCTGTAGTCAAGGCCTCTAAAGACCTGCAGCTTCCTCTGTCACCCTTTTGGAACCCTGAAACCATCAAGCCCTGAGGAGTCTTGGTCTAGCCTTCTGGAGGATGAGAGAGCATCTGGAGAGAGAAGGCTCCAGCCTTCCCATATGAAACCCTAGGACTAGGAAGTGAGGCTGTATGGGAGAAGCCTAGTGCCAGTTCTGTGAGATGAATTCAGCCATGTGAGTGAAGCCAGTCAGACCAGCAGGAGAGTCAACCCAGCTATTGCTTAGAAACATACATTTAGTTTACTAAATAACTAATTCCTAGAGGTCAAATAAATTCAAATTGTTATTAAAAAGTTTCTGTAAACAGCTAGAAGAAGCTACTTATTTTTCTATCTACATGTACCTATAAAGATAAATAATATTGTTATAGATTGCATGACTGTATTATATGATTTATTTAAATATACTTTTATGTATCCACTCTATATTGCTGTTGGCCTTGAAAAGTCATTATTTATAACTGTTACTGAGGGCTTATATTCCAGGAACAAGGCTAAGTATTTAAATAGTTTACGTTCAGTACTTACTTGGTTCTCTAGCCTCCTAAGTGGAGTCATCATTTGAAGCTAAGAAACCTGAGGCACAGGGACACAAAGTAAAATTTTAGTAGTATAGTTAATGGTGAAACTGAGTTTTAAACCACATCTGGCTATTTCCAGTCAGATAGTTAAGTTCATTTTTGGAAATATGAATGGAATATAGATATGCATTTGAATTTTAAGATACACTTTTAAGTATTAAAATTCTACTTTGACTAACATAATTCTGTACCACATGTAAATTTAAACTTCCTAAACATATTTACATCACCTGACTCTACATACATACTCTGTGTATGTATATGTGTATGTGTGTGTGTGTGTGTGTGTGTGTGTTTTCTTTTTAATTAAGGCATGCTTATTCATTTTTAAGACATATTACAACAAAAATAAAACTGGAAAGTTCAAGAATACATTTTTAAATTTCTCAGGTTAAAATTCAAAGATAATTCCATATGAAGGGTAGATTATTTCAAAGTATGACTTTTTCTACATGCAAAGCCCCTTCTCCCCTCCTTTTTTTTTTTTTTTTGTTTGTTGTTGTTAGTGATCCAACCAAGAAGTTTATGTTAGATTGGGTAACTGAATATTTTAGAATCAACAAATATATTTTGTCTTTATTCATTCTTTTTTGACTTGGATGATTTTGAAATATTTCTCCATTAGATTTCCTTTATAAAAATTACTAAATCCCCAATATTGAACACTCTAGTGGCTTCAGTGTTTCTTTTATTTTTATTCTAAGAAAACAGAGACTAAATATGTATCAGCAGATATATTTTGGGTTTTGTTTAATTTTTTCTATGTCTGGAAAATTTTGTAGTAATAAATAACCTCAATAAACTATATACACTATTGTGCAACACGTTTTCCTTTTATAATATCCTGAATGTGAGAAGTTACAAGAAGACTGGAAGATAACCATACTTTATAAGTGAATCTCCCATATATGACTAGTTACAGTGAAGACCACAGACATGACACTTTTATTAGAAGAGCTAATCTCATCTCCAACTCATGCATTGCACACTTACTGAAATAGAAACATTATAAATATTGTAAGTTGTATGAAAATCCTATGGAGCAGTGATTTGTGCATTATATATCACAATTGAAGAAAAATTGGAAACATTGTTTTGCCTAAAAATCACTTAATTTTTTTTTTATAGAAAAATAAGAAGAGTGGAATGAAAACATTTATTTAAAAGAGGCTGAATGAATGGACAAAATTGTAGACAGGAGGGAGTGAAATGCTGGAGTTAGGAGCCATGGTTTTAAATGAATTAATTCAGTTCAGCTGTCCTTTATTTCCATATTGGAAAAGGAATGTAAATCCTCAGGAGTTTTAGAGAGATTGAGCAAAGTGTCTTTTATTCTCAAAGTTTCGTATTTTTCTTATATCTCCTGTTTCTTTGAAACTTTTTAAGAGAACACTGGAAATAAACAAAATACAAGGCCTTAATTTTTTTAAATTGCGATTTTGCTTTTCTTTTAGATTACATTGTAGTAATAGAATATGATAATTTGTGAGTATTAGACCACAGAATTTAAATGTTTTACTTTGTTTCTAGATACAATTTGAATTAGGAACTAGACTAAGTATTGAACATGATTATTATATTCCTTAGATGTGTGTAGTACATAATTGACTCCTATTTAATCTCCAGTGGCAAAAACTGTAGTAATTCAGATTTAAGATTATGCTTTCCTTGCTTACCTTGTTCATGGATACTAGACTGTGAAAATGTGAGTCTTTCCTAATCTCTTGAAAAACCAGGTGTGAAATTCACCTGCATTTTCTTCGGATGGTATAAGCACTTAAAATTAATGAAAGAGAAAGGCTTTTTGGATATGTGGAAGAATATTAATGAAGGTTAACTCACTCACTTGATGGTAATATTAACTTCATATCCTAAATGGAATAAAGTGGGCATAAATAGATGTTATCAATGAATTGATAATTAAAATGATTGAACAAATACATGTACAGATGATATTTACATTAGCCATATTTCAATTTATACATTTATTCTATAATAACTGAATTTCTACTATTAGAGAGACACAATTCTAGGCAATATTCGAAATATAAAAATGAATAATTATTCCTGTCTGTAGGAGTATAAAATGTAATAGGAGAAATTATATATGTATACCAATAATTAGAAGATAAAGTTAAAGACAAGTCTATTAAGGAAATTTATAAATGAATGTGGACATTGTGAAGAAATAGTAATTATTTCTATATGATAGAATCAAAAAGTTACATGCAGGAGATAGTATTTGAATGAGGTCATGAAATGTAGGTTGAATTTAGACATGTTGAGATTGAAAAAAGAATATGTTGGGTTGTGGACATATATTGAGGAAAACAGAGAAGTAGTATTGCCAAAGGTTAATATAAAAAACTTAGAATGGTCTTGTGCTGTATGTGAAAGGGTAGGACAATATGTTTGGAAAGGTATGTTGGTGCAAGGTTTTGGAGGGCTTTAATGCTAGAATAAAAATATTTTATTTAATTCCATAGGCATTGAAGAGCCATTGAAGTTTCTTGGAATGAAACTAACGGTAAATATACTGGTTCGAACTTTAAAATAATTGAAAAGAAAAATTTTGATGTGAAAAAGATTCCTTATAATGGAAGTTTATATAATCACATAGTATATTATAGGGACCTCCTTCAAGAAGGTGACTCTTAAAGAAATCTCAAAAATTAATCTAAATAGCGTACATTTGTATGGTACCATGGGCATTTCAAAAATCCAGTCCACTTGATATAGGAGATAGTAGTGTAGTTCAAAGTGCCTATATTTTTAATTAGAATGCATACTAATTAGGTTGATCAGACACACTGTTTTAAATGGGACAGAAAATGGTACTGTCTTGTTTCAATCAGTAGGTATGGTCAGCCTAGTCTCACTGGGCTAAATTTGAGATGTCAATAGGCTGACTATATGTACCATTTGAAATGAGACAGTACAGTTGTCTTCTGTCTCATTTAAAACTGTGTATCTGGTCAGCCTCCTACTAATTCTGATACAGTATGTGCTGACCTATGCTTGGAAAATCACCGCTTTAGGCTTGTAAGACTCTTTATTGACCAGAAAAACAATAATGCATGTATAAAAAGTATATTGACTGGAATTATGAGTTCTTGACTCCTTTTCTGGGATATATATTTTAAACTATTTTTAGCAAATATTAGTTCACATAAATAAAATATATTCACAAATAAAAAATCATTTTCAACAGAGGAACAGATAGGGGAAAATCATTATTTATTTACTATAACTTAACAGAATGTCTACTATATTGTTTTCATATTAAGCCATTCAGTCATTATAACAACCCTATGATAAAATCATAATGTTCTCCCCATTTAACAAAGGAAGACACCAAGTTTAGGAACCTTGCCTAAATCACAGACCTTGTCAGAATATCTGGTACACAATCCAGGTGAATTGATTTAGACTCCATTCCAATAACCAAAACTCAATGCAGTTTCTTCATGAAAAGCCCAATGTGCTCCTCCCAGTTCCATTCTTAATGAAGAAAGGAATGTGGTACCTTTTGGTTCACAAATGCAAGTATGTGCAGCTTATTAAAATGTCTATGTTTTTCTACCTTGAATAATAATAATATTAAGTGTGATCTGGAGGTTGGTTTTAAGTGTATTCTGAAGGCTGGTTCTCAGTGTACTCTGGAGGTTTATATGTTCTTTCTGTCTATCATTTGGTGGTTACATTGATTTATATTACATCCTAAAAAATGGTATTTCTAATGTGCGTGATAGTTACTGCTGCAATGAGATATCAAATAAACTCTTGGGGTTATGCATTTTCATGTACTGAGCAGTTTAATCAGACTGAAAGGAAGAAAGTGATGACTTTATGTATATTAACATGTTTCATGGCTTGATAGGGAAAGAAAATTTTCATTTATTACTAATCAAGTTTGTGAAAGTGGATAGATGACATATTATAAGTCAACTAATAGTGGTATGTATGGGTTTGTGTGTGTTTATTTTACATGCTTTTTCTCTCATAGCTGATATGGTTTAATAGATTGATATTTGACTAAAATAATTGTTTTTGGACCTTCTATGTTGATTAAAATTTTAATTAAACTTTTTCAAGAGCCATTAATTACTTGGCTTCCCCAAGCTCTGTCATAATAAATTAAGTAGTGTACGTGATTAGTTAAAAATACAGTCTTGTGACACACTAATCAGCATTAGCATTTCGCCAATGATTCTAAAATGAAGCACATGTTTTTCCTTTTTATTAGTCTTTAACGAGTTGGGGAAAACAGACCAACTTCCATAGCTTGTGTAGAATCATAGGGAATTTCAAACTATTGTTCCCTTTTCTTCCATTGCCAGGAAGGAAAAGAAAATTTTAAAACAGGGTAAAAAAGGATTCAGAAATAGAACCATAGAAATTAATGCTGTGAGATTTGCCTCCAGTATAGAAATTTCCTCTACCCTTCTGAGAGGTCTCTTTTCTTTCTGTGCCAGGCTGGTAGAGCACTGTTCAGGCATTCCCTCTGATTGTCCTTATGTTCAAGCAAATTTGCATAGTAGTCATTTATACTGATTCATAGTTTTCCTTTTAGCAAGTCTCTACTCCCAACTTTCTTTTTGGCAGCTCTTACTATCAAATTAAGTAGGAAAAATAATGAACTGGTGAATGGCCCTGAAACCTGATCTTTCCTTGAAGAGGAAGGGAATAAATCTTTTTATATTCAGTTCATAAAAAAAATTGTGTCAATTTTTACCATTGTTGGACTTTAAATAGAGCAAGTTATAACCTTTTTTCTACATAAACATTCATATAGTGGGCATCTGACATGGATCTGAGCTTCTAAACAAATTTCCCATTTGATAAATTTCTTTTCTTCCATATTTACTGAGGGTCCATTGAACACCGCATAGGACCAACACTTTTCATATGTTGCAGCATTTGCTCTTTGTCCTTCAGAATTTTTCTTACTGTTTAATATCTAGTTATTTCAATACATATGAACATGTAATATTTTCCTTTTTGGCCAGCATTAATTTTTTAATCTTCTTTTTTCATTACAATAAAATATAATTTCTTGTCAGCTCTTTCTCAGCTGCCATTTCTTTTGTAATTGAATACATGAAATTAAAAATTGTTCTTGAAATAGTTCATAAATAAGCAAGTGCCCAGTAAACAAGAACCATATTAGCAAAGCCATGACTTTTACTTAAGAAAATGAAAAATCTTAACTTTCATTAATTTTTACATATTTTGGAGAGAAAGGTAGGTAACAGATTGTGCAAACATTTACAATTCTCACTGTTTAGTGGAATGTGGAGTTATCAGTGTAGATTTTTACTCTGTTAATTTTTCATTATAATTCCTACACATAAACAATATAAAAACATACTAGGACTGTCCAGAAAGTGTCCAGCCATGTAATATGAAAAATAGAAGCATTTATGGCTGGAATTTTTCCAGACAGTCCTTGTATTACCTATGTTCACCATTTTAATTAGGATTTTTAAGTAAGTAATAATTTTTTTATGTGTGCTGGTATAGTAAAATGAGAGAAAATTAGCTTATAAATATCAAAAGTAATTAACCATAGAACATAATATTGCTAACCTGTATACATTTAAGTTATAATATTTGTACAGAAGGCAAAGGCATTTGAAAGGAAATGTTTCCTTTTATCATGCAGTTCTAAAAATTATGCTCATTTATTACCCCAAACTTTCTTCTTTAAATTTTTCTAAGTTACTAAAACCATTGATTATATGCACAATGATTGGGGAATTAAGTTTCTAGAAGCTGTTATGCAGAGAGAATAGAAAATATAGAATAAAAATAATGATGACTAGCTGAGCATAATTTTTCTTCTAATTTGAAGAGAATTTTTTCTTCTTTAAGAAATATTTGTTATTTTACCAAAAAATGTATAGATGTTAAATAGAAAATGGAAAATGCAATGCAAGACTCTTTTTAGTTATGAATATTTTTGAACACTTTAATTTCCTCTTCATTTTTGCTGTACTCCTTTCAAATTTGAAAACATTACTTGTTTTAGTTTCTTTGCATGCATTCAAGGAACATGACATTATTGTTTTAACTCAATGTGTAAATATTAAAACTTTACTGTCTAATTTTCAATGTAGGAGTCCCCACATCCATGGAATATTTATTTTATTTTGTATTTTGGCTCACCTAGCTAATATACATTTTTTAAACAATAGCTGTCTCTACTACAAATTTACTTAGAGTCGCTACCTCCTTCCCTGCCTTGTGCCTCTGTGTGTGTGTGTGTGTACTCATAAATTAATGAAAATTACTATGTTCTAAGTTTTCTGATATACTTTGGCATTTAAAAAATTTGTACATGAATTATGTTCTCACTTAAGATTAGCACATTATTATACTTGAAATTCATTATAAAAGTTAAACGTGTCATGTGGAGAGAAATATGAATAAATCTTTGTTTAAAGAACTTACAGAAGTAGATGATAAATTTTAACTTCTGCCACATTAAGTAGCAATCACTGAATCAGTTAAAAAAAACTTAGAAAATACAGAGATGTGATCAACAGTATTATGAATAAAAGCTGAAAATACATGAAACTTTTCAATATTATCTAGTTTTTCTTTCAGTAGTTCATTATCCTAATGATTTTAAAATATTTCACTGGACAGACTTCCCCACCTACACAAACCTTATCTTCACTTGTAATTTTAAAGAAATGAAATATGAGCTTTAACTATCAGAATATGACTTTGTGATGGATATATTAATTAGCTTGATTGTGGTGATCATTTCATAGTTTAGAAGTATATCAAAACATCATGTTGTGTACAATAAATATACATAAATTTTATCTGTCAATCACACTTCAAAATAGCTGAAAAATATCATTAAATTAAAAATAATATGACTATTGGAAATTTACAGGAGAAAATGATGCAATTAAACCAGAGGAAAAAAGAATTCTCCTTATAGCAGACAGTCTTGTGAATATTCTGTGCCTGCTCATTTCTACAAGTCTTCACAAACCCTTCCCATTACTGGTCACAGCCATCCTTCCTCTTAATTGGCAACACAACACATTCATAAACGTCTAAAATAGTTTATTTATATGTACCTGATCACAATATCAGGCCTATTTTGAATATTTCAGAAATCTCGCTATGTTAATGCTATTGTATTTGGGAAACATATCTAGTGTTAAGAGCTCTTGAATTTAATTATGAAAAGTTGCCATAATGTAGCAGTAGTTTTCATAAAGTAATTCTTTATGCTTAGGGTTATATTTTATTTTACTTTTATATTACATTGGAGTTTAATTGTTTCTTACCTATGAATTCAATTGTTATAACAGTGTCCTATTCTTTGAATGTCATATTTAGGTGTCATAATTATATTTTTTAAATATGCTTTTTATAACTTTAGTTCATGTAGAGGCTGCTCTAATTAATGGCTAGAAAAAAATAAGAGGGTTTTTTGGTAAATATTTAGGATTGTAAAGTGTGATTAAAAATGTAATAGAATGGTATTTTTTCAGAATTTAGTCCAAAATTTTTTTAAATTTCTTTTTTTTGTTAGACTTACTGGAGTGACATCTGTTAGCAAGGATTACATAGGTTTCAGGCATACAATTCTACAGTGCATTGTCAGCTTGTTGTATAATAAGTTCACCACCTAATGTGACTTCTCTTTCCATCACCTTGTATTTAGCTTCCCCCCTCTCTCCCACCCCCTCCCCTTCTTTTGTATAGAAAATATAAGATGATGATTTGAATATACTTATACTACATAAGAACAAATATAGTTTCTCCTTCTTCAGTTATTCCTTAAATTTTTTTTAAAGCTACGATTGACTTTTGGATAGCCAATGTATATGATCACAGAAAGAAGTTACTCACACAAAAGTAATTGAAGCCACGTGTTCTGTTAGCAAGGCTTTATCACGGGCACTTCCAAGCGGCCTCTAGGGTGCTTTGCAGGTCTTTGAAGTGTCCTTAGAAGGTCTGCTGTGAGGAATAAGGTCTCACTGTTCACGCTCCAGGTGTTAGTTAAACCGTGAAAGGCATTTTCTCTCACGCATGAACACCTTTTGGAGACTGTATATAAAGTTATATTTAAAGAGGCAAAACACTACTTGTGTTTCGTTTTTAAGACAGAGGACAGAGAAGCAACTTAGGATTTGTACCTATGAATTTTTTGCCACAGTTATTTTGAGGTTCTTAAGGAATATTATACTCTGTCCTGAGATTAGAAAATGATCATATTGTTTGGGAAACTCAATGGAGAAATCAATATGTAAGTGACTTCGTTCTGTTGAAAAAACTAGACTGATTTTTTAATATATCACTTTTACTTTTAATTCAAACACTGGAAAAATATTCAATCACCATCTCCAAATGTAGTGATTTGACATGATTCATAATTAGAGAAAATTGTTATTTGTTATATTTCACATGGTTTCATAGATTTTTACATTAGTTTAAATGTCTATCTCCCTATGTAATGATCACAATGGCTTTCTTTGCATGTGCAATACTGGTATACGGCTCTAGGTTCAAAGCACACTAAAATGTATAGTAATGTAAGTGCTCTGTGTTCATTTTCAATTGTAACAATTTGTAATGGTGAAACAATTCAAAGAAACAAAAGTATACCCAAAATGATATAATATACTTACCAACAGGCTGAAACATATAGAAACATTTTTCCTCATTAATTTAATTTCTCCTTCACTTTCTAAAAAAAGAAACTAAAATTTCTATAGTTAAATTCTGACTCCCATTCCTTATCTCTCACACTGTTCCCAGAAGAAACTAAGAGTCTCACATGTGTTTGTATTGTTTGCATATATATGTTTGAAGTTTTACAGCAAATGTCATTGTAGACATTAATGAAAAATACATAAAGTACTTTTAAAATTTTATTTATGACTTTTTATTCATACTGCTTTGTTAAAAACTTTAAGAACAGCTTTAAGTTAACAGAAAAATTGAGAGAAAGATGCAGATATTTCTTATATTTTTGTATATCCTGGCCCCCCACACCTGTGGAGCCTCCCCTGTTAGCATTCTTCACCAGAGTGATACTTTATTTACAATTAATGCACCTACAATGGCACATCATAATCATTCAAAGTCCCAGTTTACCTTAGGGTTCACTCTTGATATTATACATTGTAACATCTTGCTTTTCTGAATGCTTTTTGGATTTATTTATGCTGATACCTGTATTAGTTTGCTAGGACTGACCTAACCAAGTACCACAAACTGAATGCCTTAAACAATGAAAATTTTTTGTCTCATGGTTCTGAAGTTTAGCATTCCTAGATGAAGACTGTGACAGGGCCATGTGCCCTCTGAAGGCCCTAGAGGATCTATCTGTTCTTGGCCCATCTTCCAGCATCCTTTAGTTCCTTGGTTTGGGGCAGTATAACTCCAGTCTTTACAAGGCATTCTGCCTGTGTGAATATCATCTTGTCCATATTTCTCCTTTTATAAGGACACAGTTATACATTAGGGCTAATTCTAATTACCATATTTTTAAATAAAGTCACATTCACAGGTACTGGCTGTTAAGACTTCAACTTCTTATTGAGAGTAGGGAGTTATAATTTAACCCACAACAACACCTATGTATCAACTTTACAGAATTATATATTTGCTATATAATTATATCACAATATAACCATTCTTTCACTGGAGAAGACTTTGACTTTTGTCATCTTCTTTTTCTAATACAAATAATCTTTTTATGTATCTCATTCTATTCATGGTTTAGAGTTTTGGTTGTGTCAGAACATAGAATTAAATGTCTTCCATTTAAAAAATTCTCCTTATTTTGAATTTCAAAGTGCACAAATGTATTTATGCTTTCAAAAATATAAATCAACGCAAAAACACTTTCTCTAAATGCACAATAATTCGTTTAATCATATTTTAAAATTTTAGGTGTTAAATGTATTCCATTTTGTTTCCATTTGCAATACTGATTTAAAAACAGTATTAAACTTTTCATATAATTTTGGGCATTTGGATTTATTCTATAAATTGCCTAGTTATTTTCAAACCATTTTTTTGAAATTAGAATAATTCTTTTTTAAATGTACATTTACTGTTACAGTAATTTTATTGATTTTAACCAATGCAGATATCTTTTATTAATCTGTGGTTATTGCTTTTTTATTTTGTTACATAATATATTTTATTTTGATGTTCAAAATTATCAATCTTTTCTGTATGGTTTGTAATTTCTATGTAAGTTTTATCGATTTTTGTATGGAGTATACTATAAAATACTGTTATATTTTATCTCAAAATTTATATTTAGATTTTCATATAAAGATCTTTAATGCAACTATAATTTATTGTATTGTATATTATGTTTCTGGGGTTGTTTTTATATGAATGATTTCCTTTCTCAATGTCATTTGTTAAATTATTTATCATTTTCTTATGGATTTTAATAATGCCTCAGTAATATATAAAGCACTCATATATACATGGCTCTATTCCTAGACCTTCCATTGTGGTATTTTTTCAGCTAATCTCTACTTTTTCCATAGGTTTACAATATTTTTTCTCATCTCTATTGATATGTAAGGGCTGTCCAGAAAAAAATCCAAGTATAAATGCCTCCTTTTTACATATTATATGGCTGGATACTTTCTGGACAACCCTCATATATACAGTTGGTATATTTGAATTATGAATACAGTGAAGGAGAAAGTTACTTAGCATATGAATAGCCTGCCAATTATAGAAAAAAAAAGTGTTAAAATTTTAGATTTCACCACTAAATTCTTTCAAGCTTGCAAGTACACTGATATTCTATTTAATGTGAAGTGAAAACCACTTGTAATAAAAAATAATGAACCTCTGCTTCTCATATATTAATGTTTCATTTTTATGGCTAATTCTCTATATAAGATCTAAAGCTTTGGTCTGCAAAACAGCAGTTTCAGATGCAGTTAGCTTACTTGATGATGAATTACCCTGAGATTGCTCACAATCGTGCTAGTATCTTCACCAAAGAGTTGTATGATCAACTGTATTTCATTATAAAGTAGCAATATTTAAAGTCCTTTTGCTATTCATTATTTATTTAAATTAACACGTATATATATGATTATCAACAATCATCCATATTGATGTTAAATTGATTAAATGAGTTTGTGTTGTAAAATGTTAATGTGTTTGTTAATTTAATTATGAAATTTATAGGCACATATTGCATTAAAAAAGATAATCTAAATTATTCTGAACAACTTGTATGATAATGTAAAGTGTACATATACCACACTTTAAGTCATAAATTAAAATAATAAATCCAAAGGATTTTATTTAAAGATTAGTTTAAGGTTACCATAGGCCTTGGTTTATTGATATTATATAAAAATATATGCCTCAGACATAGACAAGGAAAATAAGAAATATTTACAAATATTTCAAAAGAAGTATTTTATTTATTAGAAGTAGAGACTAAATGGGTAAACATAGTAAAATTGAGAGTTGTGTGAAATTTTCTAAAGTCCATCACAGTTTATTTGTTTTTCTGTATTGGTTCAACAAAATAAAATGTGTTAGATAGCTTTTCCAAACAAAGTTTGAGAATAATGGTTCATTTATTATAGTTATTATAAAATATCTGACAGAAAAATTTAAGCTTTTGAGAATAAAAGTAGAAATAATTCTAAAAGCAACCAAGCAATAAGTATCAGAGTTGTTATTTCCTTTTTTAATAAATAGTGATGAGGTGGCCAATGAAGGAATATAGTATAACTACCAAGAAAGAAGGTAAATGATGGCTACAGTGGCAATAGAAACAAATCAAATTAAATGTGTTCTTGGTCCAGAATGAAAAAGTAAAATTACTTGTTATGTCCTAGCCATTTTAACTAAACTTAGGAGAACTAAACTGGTGTGTATAGTATTTCTAGACCTTTGCTAAAAATAACCAAAAAACAAACAGAAACACAATGGTTTTGAATGTTAACTGTTCAGAAATGAGCTCTTACTTCACTTGTCTACATTTAATTTTCTTTTCATTTGGAAAAACAAGACAATATCTACAAGTATATACTATAGCTGTAAAAGAGATCATCCCTATATAAGTCTTCACCTAATGTGCTATATATAATAAACATCCAATAGAGCTTTGATTTCCTCTTTTCCACTGATATTTTACAAAGACTAAAGATACTCAAATAGAAGTGTATCTGCCATAATTATATTGAGTACTACTATATAATAGGCACGACTTAGGTTATATAAATATGATATCCTTAATCTTTATAACAACTTAAAGACAGGTATTATCTTGATTTTATAGGGAATTAAGGAGGTTCAGAATGAGTAAGCAATTACCCCCAAATTCCTCAGCTAGAAAGTGGCAGAACTGGGATTTTAAACTTGTTTATGCTACCAAAGCTGAAAATCTCTCCACTATGTTATACATCATCATTACTTGGTGGCCACAACAGTAAATTACTATTTAATATACAAATCAACCCTGTTGAAGGGGATGTCAAGAATCAGTCAATAACCAGTTACTAAGAGATGTTTATGTTACAGAACAAACGAAAGCTATAGAAAGCCTGTACTTATTTATACATGTGTACATCTCTCCCCACATATATACACACCAAAGACCTAGAAACATCAAATTTTTTGAGGGCAATGACTATTGAATTTTTCTTTCAAATGGAATCCCCACCCCCATACTGTAGTCCATTTTGCCATGCTAGGGCTCTGACCCACCAAAATGTGTTTCTTCTGCCAGATGGCTTCCTGTCAGATTCCACCAACTGGAATATAGGGAGATGGGAAGGCAGGTGGAAGGAAGAAGTGAAATTATCCTTCCTATTCACTTGCTGTTTCAAACATGGATCATTCCTTTAGTAATTGCTCCTTGTTTCCACAGCAGTAGTTGTTTTCAGCCTTCACATCTGTAAGCGTTTTCAGAACCAGCCCCATTACACCCTTCAGACTCTCTTCTAAGCCCCTGAGGGACTGGGTGCAGCCAGCCTTTGGATGCTGATTATCTCTCAATTTTCCTTTACTTTGATAGAAAGGTGATAGCTGCTTTTTGTAGTTCTTTTCACTGGATTACCTCAATATTTCCTTTTTATCTAATTGGGTACAGCAGTACCAGTGTAAACAACTCCTTATATTAAATTCCCTCCATTGAAATGTCTGTTATGGTTTTACTTTTCTAATTGGACCCTAACTAGTACAGTTATGGTAGTTTTGTGCAGATAAAATTAATTTACATTTTAGAAAATCTTGATTAGCTCTATTTAATTCAGGTAGGCAAGATTTACACAGGGATACCCTAAAAAAAAAAGAACTTATGAAAAGCAGACGCAACTATGAAGTACAACGTCTCAGTCTAGACAAGTTGAAAATAACTAGGGCAAACCCCAGGACACTGCAGCAGTACCTTCTCATCCACTATTCCTGACATTTCGGATTTGCTCTTCTAAAAAAGCAAGTTGCTGAGGTGTTTGAGGTTTCTAGCCTTGTTCTTTCAAAAGAACTGTTGGAAAATGTAGTTTGTTCAAATAGGGACTTTAAAAGGCTTCTGACTTCTGAAGTTCACTGTATAAATGTTCAGATCTGGTGAACTCAGTAGAGATCTGATACTTGAGAGTTGACATCCTAAGTGTTAGGCAGTAACTGTATGACTACAGACAAGTCACTCACCCTCTTCTGCATCTTAGTTCTTCTCACTTTACAGGGCATTGAAAAATAACAATTATTTTCTAGGCAATACAATGTGGTTACAAAATTTCTTGTTGCTAGCTCTAAGGAAATATATGGTTGTGCAAGACATATTTAATTTTATTCTTCTTTATTGCCCCTAGAATGCAGAATTTTTAAAATGTTATATATTTATATGGAGTATATAATAACTATTGTTATTTGAATGTATAAGTATAGGTGAATATTTATGTGTTTTTTATGTCCAGTTTCTATGCACAGAGCAGTGCTCTTTTAACGATTGTAGTCTCAGAATAGCATAGAGGTAGAGTTGTTCTCTGTAGTCAGACTGCAGGGCACATATTATAAACTAAGTGATGTTGGACATTCTACCATTTTACTTAGGAATTTTTACTTAGTCTGTTTACTTGTATATTACATGTGAAAAATATTGTATAACTCGTGGTTATATTGAATATTAAATTATGTAATCCACATAAAAAGCCTGGTACAATACTGACACACAGTGAAATCTCTCTCTCTCTCTCTCTTTCTACACACACACACACACACACACACACATACTATATATATGTATGTATATGTATATATGTGTGTGTGTGTGTGTGTATATATACACACATATAAGGGCTGTCAAAAAATTTATACACATTTTTAAAAAGGAAAGAAGTTGTATATTAAAATTGTAATAATATATACCAGTAACAAAAGATGAATACAAGTCGTGTTTGACTTCTGAAACTACAAGAGGTTCTCAAAGTGGTTACCATCAGTATTTATGTAATGCATAGATAATATCAATTAAATTGTGTATACGTTTATTTGGCACCCTCATACGTTGTACTAAAAAAATCGTAGGTCTGTACTTACATTACAAAAAAGGTACAATCAAGAAGTCAATTGAATTGGCTAACCTGGATGTTTTCTAGATCATTACTGTATGTAGCCTAGACCATATATCTGAATTTAGACAGTTTCTCACTCTGGCAGTTTGATTTCTCCAAGTGTTCCAAACTACATTCCAAGTCAGTATTTACACATAACCTTTGTTTTCTTAAACTGTTGCAGTGTATTCCACAGAATGGCTATACCATGACTTCTGTATCCAGGTCACTTAGATTGCTCCTTTTCTCCTCCCTTTCTTTCCTTCTCTGCTGTTCTTCCTTCCTTTCTCCTGTTTTGTTCTCTTACAAGTAGTGCTTGCTCAAATAATGGCATACATATGTTTACCTAATGGTAAATATAAATTTCTCTAGGTATGCACATTTTAAATTTAAGTAAATACTATAAGCTTACTTTTCAAAGCTGTGGTTTTACAAATAAAGTATGGAAGTATTGGCTTTCTCGCACCCGTAATAGTATAATTTTAGATTATTTTCCCAAAGCAATACTACATAAAAAGAATAAGGCTGGTGGCATTACACTTCCTGACTTCTATTTATATTACAAAGCATCAATAGTCAAAACAGCTTGGTACTGGCAGAGGAACAGAAACAGAGACCAATGGAATAGAACTGAAAACCCAGAAATAAACCCACAAATATATGGACAAATAATTTTTGATAAAGGAGCAAAAAACATACAATGGGGAAAAGACAGCCTCTTTAGTAGGTGGTGCTGGGAAAACTGGAAAAACATATGCAAAAGAATGAACCTGAGCTATGAACTCTCTCCATATACAAAAATTAACTCAA